>MVGT01000940.1:74893-112552 GCA_002174775.1 Macleaya cordata | reverse complement strand
AGATATTTTCATTTCTTGGAGGTTGCGTATCTAGTATGTAATAATGATATCTTTGAATCCTTCTCTCTTACAGGTGGAACAAATGCATAAGATTTTTAAGCTTTGTGGTTCACCATCTGAGGATTATTGGAGAAAAGCAAAGTTGCCTCATGCAACCATTTTCAAACCCCAACAACCTTATAGACGATGTGTTGCCGAAATTTTCAGGGACTTCCCACCAGCTGCTTTAGGACTTACGGAGATCTTGCTTTCCATAGATCCTGTAGATCGTGGAACTGCAGCTTCTGCTCTCAAGAGTGAGGTATGTTGTTTCTTAGTAATTGAGCCCTATGAGGTGAAAACATGTTTGTCGATCTTTTTGTCCCAGATGATTTTTGTTTACTATGTTGCTTTTTATTGGGACTAGAAACAATTGAATTTTATTTTGAAACAAAAAGAGATATGATGGGGGTGGAAGAGTGAAGCATAGAACAAAATGACCGGTGAATTTACTTTGCTATAAAACACATATACTAATGCGCCTTCCATATATAACATGCATGTTACAATTTTCCAAACTTGGTATACTGGAGAATTAGATTTTCGAAGATCTGGCAGAGCAAAATTTTCTTTGCTGATGTGAGAAATCCGCGATGTGCTCTCTCCTTTTCATCCCAAATAATTCTATTGTTGCATTACCTTTGACCTTGACTTTTTCTAATTTTTTTTAGGATCTTGGTAAGCTTTCAGAAAGGACCAATACTTACAGTTTCTAATGGAGTCACTGTTTCTGATTGGACCCAAGAGATCATATATGCACTTTGAAACTCTGTCCCCCAAAATTATCTGTTACACTAAGATCTGTATCAATTAATATATAAACGACACACACACAGGAACGCACTTTAATTATGACTTATCTTTTTAGAAATAGAGATTTTTAGGTTGAATATTCACTTTTAGATAACTGGGGTTGCAGGTAAGATCGACTGCAGATAAGAAAAAATCGTGTGCCTGTACTTTCTTGTACTTTGAAATGATATGTAAGGAGGCACCTTACACTACCATGGGCCACTAAATGAATTTATGTGCTATACCCGATCATTTCTGTCTCAGTGTATCAGTTCAGTTGTGTATACTTCCATGAAAGTGATCATTTTTATTTGTTGTATTGGGTACCAAATGGAATGTTACTGTTGCTTAGTCATCTTTTTACCCATTTCCTCCACGGAGCTACTTGTTGGATTTTTCTTATCAATGTGCTTTTTCAAGATGAAGATGATAAATTTCTAAAATACTAATTCTCTTTTTTCTTACTAGTTCTTTACAGCAAAACCATTTGCTTGTGATCCTTCCACTTTGCCCAAATATCCTCCAAGCAAAGAGTTTGATGCAAAAGTACGGGATGAAGAAGCTAGAAGGTGCATATCATTATTTCATTATTCACATGTGATGATTTAGAAACTTAACTTTATTCTGTGGGGATTAGGCACCTCAATGTCTAATATCCAATGGCAATTATTCTGCTATTTAAAAACCGTACGACTAAATTATTTCCAACTTTAAACGACTAATGGAATTACACGGGGGTGATCGATGGATATATTCTGAGGCACCTCAATATCTAATATCATATTGTTATATGAAAAGTGTACTATTAATTTATATCTAATTTCAGACACGTTTAATGAAATTTGCAAGGGTTGATCAATGGCCACGTTAATCATAAGAAGAAAAAAAGAAAAGAAAAGCATTTAGTTTCTCATTGAGTTCATTAAACTGTTAGGAGCAACAAGTACACTTTATCTTGTTTATTTATGACAAAAGATGGGAATAGATTAGTCATTTCAGTCATGTTAAAAAAATTTCAAAATGTTTTGTGGTTACTGTAATGAAACTTTCTTGGCTTTTATCAATTTGTATCAGTACTTTTTGTGTATTGTTTTGAAATATTTCACATGTTGTGGTTGTATTATCTTGGTTATTCAACCAACTGAAAAATTCAGTCAAAATGAGATTATAAACCTTGGTTTCTTTGCAATCTATATAACATTGATACAATAGTAGAAGCTTATAACCAGGTTTACGGTTATCTGTTGCTTATCAGCTTCAGTTGTTTAGCTTTAAGTAGATGACTCCGTTTGCTTAACTCTTGTGAAATAAAATGCAAGTTATTTGTGACCTTTGCTTTGGTGCTGCTACTTTGTCTTCTGCACGTGGACTTTTAAATTTTTAAGATTAATAGTAATTTTTCATATGAAAGTTTACTAGCTTAGAAACTACTGCTGCTCACAGGCAAGCAGCAGCAGGAGACAGGGGCCAGAGATTTGACCTAGAAAGGAAAGCACTGAGGGAATCTAGGGCGGTTCCAGCACCTAATGCCAATGCTGAGTTAGTGTGGTCAGTTCAGGTATCTACTACAATTGATAATCTGTTATGAGAAACTATGATTCTTTGCAACTCATTATCTTAAGGGTTACACACAGCCCATACTACCGGCCACAGCCAGCTTTACTTTTGGCATTTTTGTTTCTTTATTTTGTACCAGTTTTTGGTATATCTCAACTTATGGTGCCATACTGCCTTGTAATTGTAGGCCGCTGTAGCACTACACTACTATGCACCATATGATTTAGATATAATTTACTTGAGCCTTTTTATTTAGATCGGTTAAATTTATTGCCACCTCTGTGACTTATGATATACTGTTATTTTTTATGACTTCTCATTATCTATATTTTTCTTGTGATTACAGAAAAGACAAGGTCATTCCAATACTATGAGTCGGAGTGAGAAGTTCAATCCTCGTCAGGAGAAAGTTGTTTCTGGCTATCCAATTGACCCACCTAGACAGTCACAAGCCGTCGAAGATGCAAGAAAAGAACAACAAAGGCTTCTTCATAAAAGAGCTTCTCATTCAGGGCCGCTGGTGCACCAGACTGCATGGGGAAAGACAAGGAAAAACCAGGATGATGCTCCGGAAGTTTCAACTGGGACAGATTTATCTTCCCTGTCTGGATTAGCAGCAGCAAGGAGGAGTTTATTATCTGATGATCGCAGAGAAAAGTATGGCTCTTCATATCTGGAAGCACCAAACCTAATAGGCCAGTTTCCGGGTTGTTTTAATGAGGTCTCAGAACACACAAGAAAGGAAGAACAAAATCACGTATTGGGTCTTCAAGGTACTCATCAGAAAGAAGATGGAAGGACCGACGGCAAGGACCAAAGTCAGGTAAGTTGTAGGATAATGAATTTCAATTACACATTTACGCTACAAACCTGAAGTATCCAAAATTACCCCTCTTATGGGTTTTCTTCTAAGCAGAATGTACAATCAAAATTTTAAACTCCGTTGCTAATGAAGGGTATATTTAGTATTTAGAGAACTTTAAGCATTACTCCTCTCAAATACTATTTCTTGATGTCAAATAGCTCGCACATTAAATTAGCAATACTGCAATAAATCCTACTCCCACTTCCCACCACCACATTTTGCTCTCATATTCGAAACACAGCATGATAAAATTTTCTGTGTACATTATAAACATCACTTTTCGTATATAACCTAACATATAATGTACACTTGTAGACGCACGTGCTGCATATTAGTTTACACTTAAAAGCTGAAATATCCTATGCATACGAAGTTACACTTAAACCTGAAATATTCAATACATATAAAGGTTCAAATTTTGAAGCATCCAGGTAATGTAAATGATGAAAATAAAGATGCATAATATTGTGTAAAGATTACTGGTCCATAGATAGCTAAAACTAATGCATTTTGATGTAATATTGTTTCAGCAGGATTATGGGTCCAAGGGTCGCAAGATTCACTACTCTGGTCCACTACTGGTTTCTTCAGGAAATGTTGATCAGATACTAAAGGATCATGATCACCAGATTCAAGAAGCCGTTCGAAGAGCACGGCTTGATAGGGCTAAACTAAGGAAATTTCAGGTTCAAGGGAACCAAATTCCATCTACTCAAATATTTGCCTCTGCTCGAGGACCTGCTGTATAAAGGCACCATTAACAGATCCCACGATTTCTTGTCAAGAGGGCGAGCGGGATAAAGACTGCATCGGAACGAAGACTGGTAAGATTAGCTCTCTTTTGAAATATACTTGTTATTTATTTATTTATTTTTTTAAATGTATAGAGGTTGTGCCAGAAAGAAGCTTGAAAGAGAAAAGATCAAGTAATGGTGATTTTAAGCTAAATTTGAGAATCTGGTTCGTTAATTTACCACTTCTGTACTTTTACAGCAATGAAATTTCAAAAAAATCGGAAGAATGATTTTTTTTTTTTTGCCTTGCATCATTAAGTCTCATGCTTTTCAGGTTAATCCATGAACACAGTCTAAATTTACAAACTAAAAAGCCTCTATACCTTTTACTGTCAGATATCCTTTAGGGGGGTGGATATTTACACCTCACTTATTCTTACACTTTGTTTACACTAATTGTAGCGTTTGCATAGAGATAATTCAAGAGTTGATTTTTGGTGAATGTAGATCCGTCTTAAAAAAAAATCAAATATTTTTTTTTGAAAGGAAAAAAAAAAGAAAAACCAAATAGTTCTTAAACGTTTAAGATCATCAAAATTGATATAAAAAACTAATGGAGTGTGGTTTAGAATGCTTTTAAAAAAAGGGCTTTTTGAGCTAATAACCTCATTCACTAATTGGAAACTAGCATATAACCCCACTATAATAGAAAACTAGGAAATAACCCCAGATCTGACGGAACCGTCACTTGGTCATTTGTCCCCTCACGTGAATCTACTTAAAATGCGCAAACCTCCCGAAATTACTTTAATGCCCAATTTTAACTCAGGCCAACCAAGGTTAGTTCGTGTGGTTTGTTGGACACATGTCCTCATCTCATCTCACTTTGTTTGAAGGTTGTGATTAAAAGGAAATATATTATTAATTCATTTTTGTCATATAAGGGCATATATCTGGCCACTAATACGTGCATGACCTTCATCTTCTTCCCTCTAAAGCTGAACATTAATAGCCCTTATTTTCTTACAATCTTGTACCAGACCCTTTCGACCCTATTTTCTTAGGATCTTATTTCTTCTTAGCTCTTGTTTTCCTCTTCTCATATTTAAATCTTTATCTTCTCTTTTATTCTCAAACCAGATCCAGGTACACAAGTTTTCTCAGCAAAATAATGTCTTAATCTGAACATTAATTCATAACCACACAAGTTTTTTAACAAAAAAAATGGCATATACCATACCCCATAAATCCCACCAAAAAACACATTAAATCCATCCATCCAAAACAGTAAGATACATCATTACAATCATCACAACCACGTTTATAAAAAAACTATCATCACAACCACCAAAAAAAAATGCTTCGTCACAAAAAAATCATAAAGTTCCCCTTTGTTTCAGCTAAAGAACTCTCTGTACTGCTGCTGCTCCAACTCTCTGTAATGTTGTTGTTGCTGCTGACTTTGATGGAGATTCTGCTGCAACCATCCCCCAATCACTGACTGACTAACATTCATTGTGTTTGAGGCACCCATGCCTTGTCCTCTTCCTCTACTAGACCTTCTCCCACCTCTAACTCTAACCCCAAATGTTCCTATAGATCTACCCATAGATCCTTCTACTCCAATGTTTTGATCTCTTCTTATACCTGAAGTGGTGGAAACATTAATTGTTTCACCCCCAGGGGTCGCTCCTTGACTATGATTATGTTGAGAGAAGTCTCCCCCCATCTTCACTCCCTTCTTGGCTCTTCCACCCTTATTTGAGGAACTAGTTGTTGGCCCCTTGCATGTTCGACTATTGTGGCCTCGGGATCCACAAAAGGTACATCTTCTCTGTTTTTTAGCCTCAGGTTCATCTGCGTCCCTTCTTCTAGCCATTCTCGGTCTCCCCGGTGCATTCTTAAAGTTAGGATGCTTTACTACTGAATGTGGCTGCAAGATGAAGAAAAAAATTTCAAAAACCTTAAACCATATGATATTATATATAACTTAAGGAAAAATATACTTACTGCCCCCCATTCCTTTTTATCAGCCAATGGGAGCACAGCACCAGCATATGACCTTCTGTAAGCTTTTACACTATAATGGTCACTGCAAAAACTGTATAAAAAAATTATACATTGACTGAAATAAATATTATGAGTTGCATATGAAATTAAAGAGAAAAAAAGGCAATAATAGAACTTACTTAAGCCACTTAGGTCTCAAAGGCACTAGGACAGAAACACTATGCACACAAGGAAATCCTCTTAATTGCCACTGAATACATGAACATGTCCTCTCCACCACATTAACAATCCATTTTGCATTAAATCTATCCTCTACCTCCCATATGTTATCGTCAGACCCTCTTACTATGTACAGATGCATATCAGAAATCATCATATCAAGTTGCTTCTGTACAGTTGGTACCAATCCATCCTCATCCCATACTAATGCATCATGTCTCCTCTTGTAAAATAGGGTCATCATCATAGAATGGAATTTTTCCACCATCATAAGAATTGGTTTATCCCTCAATTTGAGAATCCAACTATTAAAAGACTCACTGAAATTGTTGGTGATGTGCTCACAATGTGTATAGTGATCAAAATGAGACCTTGCCCAACTTTTAGGTTCCTCCTTCAACAAGTATGCATGAGCATCCCTTGATTGTGCCTGCAAAGCATGCATGTAATAATTAAAGTCACACATTTTGTAGGCCTTTGCTGCATTCCACACCATGTTCTCGAGCATCTTCCCCTTATGTTTGGTTTTGAAGTTCTTGTACATGTGTCGGAAGCAAAATCTATGATTTGCATTCTTGAACACCTTCTTCACAGCATCCCTCAACCCTTTTTGTCTATCAGAAATGAAAGTCAAATTCAACTTATGCCTCAACAAGTGAACACTCAATTCAGTTAAAAAATTAGTCCAATTATGGACATCCTCAGACCTGCAAATGTAGATACCCAGTGGGAACAAACCATTTTTTGCATCTAACCCAGTTGCTGCCAGCAACGCTCCACCAAATCTCCCCTTTAAGAAGCATCCATCCAGACCAATTATTGGTCTACATCCACTTAAAAAACCTTCAATGGAAGCTTTATATGCAATGCATATATGTTTGAAGGTCTTATCACTGTCCTCTCTAGAAAACGTGGCTATGCTATCTGGATTTGAAGTTAATATTTGGTTGCACACTTCAGGAACCATTTCATAACTCTTTTGGTAACTCCCATATATCCTCTCTAAGACTTTGCATCTACCTGCCCATGAAACATGATATGAAATCTTAATTTGGTCGCTTCCCCATATAGCATCCTTGATCACCAATGGGGTGTATGTCTTCTCATGCAACCTTATATTAGCATCCATTTCATCTGCTACCCAACTAGAGTTAGCTAGAGGGTTCTTGAAATTAGTGTTTGCCTGACACTTGTGTTCATTAACAAGCTTCCTCAACACAAATGTAGGTTGATCTACCATCTGTCTAGCATATGCTAGCCACTTACAACCATCCCTCCATTTCTTGCACCTAGCTCTGTATCTATAACATTCTGCCTTCATAGGCTCATATACAAACTTATGCTTGATGGCAAACCTCCTCAAGTGTTTCTTAAAGTGATTACCTGTCTCGAATTCATCACCAATAGTAAGTGATAGCCCAGGCTGCTGCACTTTATCTAAATCCCTATATAAGTCATCGGCCGACTCAATAAATTCTGCAAACTCAGTAGGTAATGGTGCCTCATCATTATTATTATCACCCTCACATTGTCCCAACTCTACCTCATCCTCGTCTTCACTGGCAAAGTTAAAAGTTTCCCAATTTATTTCTTTATCAGTGCTAGATCCACTATGGTAATCTTCTTCTGGGTCCACTTGTTCAGGCTCATATTCATCAGTGGTTCTCACACGTTCATGTAACCATTCCTCCTCAATTGCACTAACTTCAGTAGTCGTTGGATTAGAGGTACCCTCCACTACACTGGCCTGAGTAGCTGCTGCTCTCCACCATCCACTGCCATAATCATCATCGTCACCAATAACAGATTCTTTGTTATTGGGAACGATTTTGTTGTCTACCACACTTGCTTGAGTGTCTAGACTAGGAAAGTTTATATAATTCCTACCCACAAACCTAAGATTGTTAGAACAAAGAAAAGGGGTTTTAAATGTTTCCATAAATGATTTCCAATAAGGGTTTTGTAAAGCCCTAATCAAAAACCTACTGAAACCCAATTAAAACCCTAATAAAATCCAAATCTAATTAAATAAAGCTTTTCACAACAACAAAAATAAGTAAATGAGATAGACTTACAGTTGTCGTGGTAGCATCGCAATAGAGTTTTGGTTTCTTCAAGTTCGATTTGCATAGATTGATGGAGTACAAGGTCGTGAATCAGAAGAAGAATGAGATTTTTTGTTGCTTAAGAAGACTAATCTCCCACTCCCACCATCAGACTAAACATATGATGGGTCCAACTACACTTTAGGGAGAAGTTAGTCATTTATAACTTGTTTGGGCATTAAAGTAATTTCGCGAGGTCATGCGCGTTTTAAGTGGATTTACGTGAGGGGACAAATGACCAAGTGACGGTTCCGTCAGATCTGGGGTTATTTCCTAGTTTTTTATTATAGTGGGGTTATATGCTAGTTTCCCATTAGTGAATGGGGTTATTAGCTCAAAAAGCCCTTAAAAAAAAGCTACTATTAAAATAGACTATTATTCATTCATGTAATTTATATTTTAATAGTTAATTGACTTTCTTGTTTTCTTGACTAGAAAGGAAAGATTATTTGTCCACCTAAACCAGTTGAGTGTGAAGGGTGTTCTCTACCTTCTAGCCTTGGTATTAGATAATGAAGCGGGATATTCATAGTCTTATTCATACAGCGTCGTTACAAGATTTTTGTATGCCCTAAATGGACATGATCTAAGAGTTGATTTTGGAGGAGGATGACTACACCTTGTATATCATGAAAAGTAGTCGGATCTAAAATTTCTGACTCATAAAAATTGGGTAGTTTGTGGGGCGTCCATTTTTATCATAATTTCAAACTAAATTTGGATTGGGCTAGAAGTTTTAGAACGAGTGAATTTTATACGATGATATTGATAATCTATGCGATGAGGAAACATTTGGATCATGTCCATGTGGATCTTACAAAATTCTTGTAAGGACTTAATAAGAGTGTGGAGGTTGAGTACCATTTTTTTAGCTTGTGTTTGATTTAAAGGAAGTGTGTTTTACTTAAGTATGTTCGTTTTCACTAATTTTGTAGACGTATTCTTTTGGCGGGTGTAAAAAAGTATATAAAATTATATTGAAAATTAGATATTTATCATACTTTTGAGGGATTTAAACACCTAGTTTCGTGGGAAAGGATATTCCCGGCGGCCGCGTCAGCAAATAAATAAGATGAGAAATTTGACAAACGCAGCTGGAAGATGTAGAATCTCTCATACATAATTCTTTTACTTATTCAATCAAGTTGGGTTTTGATAATTAATATGATCGATCTCTTTTGATTCAACAGACCATTTGATTAGGATTTGTTTAATAATAATTTTTTTTTTCTTGATTAGTTTAATAAATAGATGAGGGAGGTGGGTTTTCAGAAACCTACTACCATTTTAACAACAAAAAACAAAAAACAAAAAACAAGTCGACTTTTTATTATTAGTTGGACTAATTGGATTCAAGATTATATATATATATATATATTTTTTAAATATTTAAGTTTTATTTGGACTGTGGTGCCTGGATGCAGTAATGGCGACAAACTGCTCAAGAGACCCACAAGCGTGGACTTAAAAATAAGTTGAATGGATTTTTGAGGCTAAAAGGATAGGACAGGCTGGATTGACACCACCGTACCACTTCATTGGAGTCAAAATTTTCCATTCTGAATGATATTCTTTTGAAGATATGTAAAACACAAAATCTATATTTCAATACAGAGGATAATTGAATACTCGGTGCTAAAAAAAAAAAAAAAAAAAACTTGTTTCACCCTCAGTGCAGTAATTTGAATCCTTTCTCATTTATATAAGGTTTTAGGTTTATGGTGGATTTTTTTTTTGTTCGCTTTGTTGTTGATGTTTTCTCTACGCTCATTGGTGGTAGTTTCTGGACTTATTTATGGCGCATTCTCTCTCTTCCCCAATTGAAGAAAATGTCTATGTTAATTATCACTTATATTAGGCAATAACTTAATCACCAAATAAAGAAGAAAAAGGAAAGATTGATGCTACACAACCCTCCGAGAAGTACCGAATGTGTTGCCGACATTCAAATGCACCTACACAATCAAAGCAAGGTCTTAAATGTGTCCCAACTTTAATGTCCATTGTTTTTCTCCCTTATTTGTATGTTGTAGACTTGTAGTTGTTGACCTTTTTTTTTTCCTTTTCTCTGGGTAATGATATTACACATTTCACACCTTTATCTGATTGGGTTTTGTTATAACATACATAATAGGGTCGTCTATACTTACCTTACTAATTAGAATCGTTGGCTTTGAAATTTTACGATCCCCTTCCAAATCATACTCCAATGTTCTCATTACCAAGGCATTGGCTGCATCAGAACTCTCGCTTCCGCTCTCCCCACTCTGGTTTCGTAGATATATACAATGCAAACGGCTGATTGTTACTCAAAACGGGTTCAATGGACAAAAAGAGATGGAAAAGCTGTTGAATGGAGCCATGGAGGAGGTGGGAATCTTAAGAAGCAAAGTGGTCACAGGTCCATCATTATCAAACTTGCAAAGTGAAAACTGAAAAGCCCTCTCTGCCTGGCAATTTCACTTTTCTCTGTCCTTTTCTTTTTTTCCTTTTTTAAAAGCCGGCAGCTTCCACTCGCAGCCGCCACCTCTTGTTTATTTCTTCCTTATCTAAAATTCACTACCTACCAATGAAAAAAAAAAAAAACAAAAAAAACAAAAAAAACAAGAAAAAGAGAAAATGGCAACTAAAACAACAAAAGCCATCTCGTTATTCCTTCATAATCAAGGGGGTGAAAACGTCTAAACCATATATAGACAAGTAGGTCTTGGGTTAAGAACTAGACCTGGCAAACTGACCCGTGACCCACAAATCCTACCCTAATCCCATCCGTCAAACCCTACCCTAACTCGACCGTTACTAAATAAGTTAGGATTAGAGTTGAGCATTCTTGACACGTTACTCAAGAATCTCGTGAGGGTTAGAGTCGACCCTAACCCGTTGTCAGAGTTAAGGTTTGAAAACTGACACGTTTAATAAACAAGTCAGGGTCAGGGTTTACCAATCTTGATCCAGTAACCCGCCAACCCACCTAGGATTGACCCTAACCCGTTGCCAGGTCTACTTTTGACCTCCACTGGATCTGGCCAATTAAAAGTCCTCTACAGTTATCCCCATTCAAATTCTTCAACAAACACCTCTCTTTCTCTCTCCCTCTCTCTCTCTCTCTCTCTCTGTATTTTGCTTCTTTGCTTCAATGAAAGCTCATCTTCTTCCTCTACTACTTCTACTACTAATACTCAAAATCCTATCTTTCCGACCCATAACAGCCGTTGATTTTGTCTTCAACGGCTTCGATTCCTCCAATCTCTTATTTTACGGTAACGCGTCGATTGAATCCAAAATTCTCTCTCTAACAAATGATTCATCTTTCTCAATAGGTCGAGTTCTCTACCCATCAAAAATCCCTACAAGATCCACAAATTCCTCTAATCTTCTTCCCTTCTCAACTTCTTTCATCTTCTCTATAGCTAGAATTAAAAATGTTCTTCCTGGTCATGGCCTAGTATTCATTTTTGCACCCCATACAGGTATAGAAGGCACAAGTTCAGCTCAACATCTTGGATTATTTAACCGAACCAATGATGGTGATCCAAATAACCATGTTTTCGGTGTCGAATTCGATCTTTTCGATAACCCAGAATTCCGTGACATTAATGCCAACCATGTTGGAATTGATGTCAATTCGCTCACCTCAATTTTCGCTCAGCCGGCGGGGTATTGGCCTGATCAAAATGATGGGTCATTTCAAAATTTGACGTTGAATGATGGTGTCAATTATCAAGTATGGGTGGATTATTCGGGTTCCCACCTTAGTGTCACTATGGCGCCGGCTGGTGTTAATAGGCCTAGGAAAGTGTTGATTAATGTCACTCTTGATCTTTCCCAGGTTTTTTCGGATGAAATGTACGTGGGATTTTGTGGAGCCACCGGAAGATTAGTCGAACGTCATCGGATTCTAGCATGGAGTTTTAGTAATTCAAACTTCTCGTTGAGTGAATCCTTGATCACTTCAAATCTACCATCATTTGTTCCCCCACAGGATCCAGTTTCGCGGTCGAAAGGATTTATTGCTGGGATTACAATGGGAATTATAATTCTTACTGGTGGTGGAATTGGGATTACTCTGTTTCTGATCAAGAGAAAGAGAAGGAAAGCGAGGGAAAGAGAAGCAATGGAAGAATGGGAATTGGAGTATTGGCCGCATCGAATCAATTACCAAGCGATTTACGAAGCGACAAAGGGATTTTCAGAAGAAAATGTGATTGGAATTGGAGGGAATGGGAAGGTATATAAAGGAGAAATGGGGGGAGTTGAAGTTGCAGTCAAGCGATTTCGACACGAAACTGAAGAAGGGATGAAGGAATTTTTGGCTGAGGTTTCTAGTCTAGGCCGGTTGAAGCATAGAAACTTGGTTGGATTGAGAGGTTGGTGTAAAAAAGAGAAGGGGAGTTTGATTTTAGTTTATGATTATATGGAGAATGGAAGTGTGGACAAGAGAGTTTTTGATTGTGAGGAGAGTTTGGTTTTGAGTTGGGAAGATAGGGTAAGGGTTTTAAAAGATGTGGCTCATGGGGTCTTGTATTTGCATGAAGGTTGGGAAGCTAGAGTCCTGCATAGGGACATCAAAGCTAGTAATGTTTTGCTTGATAAGGAAATGAATGGTAGGTTAGGGGATTTTGGGTTGGCTCGGATGCATGATCACGGCGAAATCGCGAGCACAACGCGTGTGGTAGGCACCGTGGGATACATGGCACCGGAAGTCATTAGAACAGGGCGGGCATCAGCTCAGACTGACGTGTTTGGATTTGGGATTTTAGTCCTTGAGGTTGTTTGTGGGAGGAGGCCAGTCGAAGATGGAAAACCGCTTCTGATAGATTGGGTTTTAGGTTTCATGGAGCGGGGCGAATCTGTGTGTGCAGTTGATAAACGATTGAGGGAAAAGGGTAGTGAATTGGATGACGAGGAGGTCGAGAGGATCCTTCATTTGGGTTTACTATGTGTGTACCCCGACCCAAGTTTGCGGCCGACGATGAGACAAGTGGTGAAGGTTTTGGAGCCAGGGATCGATATGGAGGAATCAGAAGATGGTTTTGATATGTATCTACATGAGAAGTTGAATTCAATGTCGATGTCGTCTTATTATCGTGACGGCTCTAGCCACGGAAAGCACCCCACATTCGAAGAGATCTCTTCTTCTATGTCTCTATCTTGGTCAGATATCATATCCGATGGTCGGTGACTATGAATTGTATTCAGTAGTTCAGTAGTAATGCACCGGATCACATCAGAAACTTCATCAATATACATATTAGGATTCATAAAAAATGGACTTTTTTTGTTATGTATTGTAGATGGTGTAAATAATTCATACCCTAAAAAGTAGGAGATTTTTATGTTCTGATACCCGGAAAGCTTACAATTTTCTTGGTATAGATATGTAAGTTGTTCTTTGTATTCATCCTTCTAAATTGAAGAGTACTTGTATTGTTTGGGATGAGGATAGGACTCAAACTCCATGGAACCATTTTTGTTCCCAAGATGAAGAATTGAATGGAATTATTTGTTTCATTTTTTTGTATTTGTTAGTCCTAACATAGACTGAATTCAAAGTTTCTTTCTTGTTGTGCTTCAAATTAGGGATTTGGTTGGTTGCAGGAAATAGGGAAAGTTCAATGGATAGAATTTCTATCTGCTGCCCTAACAATACCTGATTAACTATGTGAAAACAGCAAGTGTAATTCTATCTGACTGGAGCAAACTCAAATCCAGCAAGTGGTTTGTATCTCGGGCTTGGATCGTTAGGAATGGGTGAGTCAACTCAGTAGTGACTCGGAACCCGATACTTGTCAAACCCTGGTGATTCAGCCACACTTTCACTTCAGAGTCACTAGGCCAAACTTAATCATGGGCAGTTAAGGTAACAACTTCGGGCATGGTCAGACTCAGCTCCGTTAAAAGTTCTCTGTTTACCTGAGAACTGGATCAAACTTGAACCAATTTTTTCGATTCTAATTCCACATATATTTTTTTTTTTTTTGGAGGGAAAGCGGGGGTTAAGGAGACCCCAACCGAATACACAAAAAAAAAAAAAAAAAAAAAAATTTACAGGTACATGCTGCGATTCCACATAATTCCACATATTTAAGTAACAAAACCAAAATAGTTGGCATAATAGCACTATATCCAGTTCTGATTTTGTGTATTAAACTTTGCTATTTGATGGAACTGGAACCAAAAAGATAGGACTCAGATCAATTTACAAATATTTGATTTTTCCCTATATTATTATTGTTTCCACCTATAACTGGAACCGAAAGAACCAGAACTGGTTATCCCTATATTGTTTCCCCCCATTTTAATATTAGAACTGAAATAAGAATTAGAACCGACTTATTTTTAAGTTCAGGTTTCAGGTAGTTCGATCACAATCCGGACTCGTTCCACTCTAATACCAAGTTGACTCAGTTGAGAGGGTGGATTGTGAGCTTTTCAACCTCGAACTAAGGAACCGTTGCCCAAGATTCAAACCAAAACCAATTATTATGTTCTAATTCCACATTTTTTAGTATCAAAATTGGAACCGAAATATCCAAGAACCGAACGAAATCAGAACTGGAACTCTGATTCTATTTGATATTCGAAATGGCGGGAAAAGTCCCCTCCTCAGCTTCTCTACATTTTTTATTATCTTCTCTGGTTGTTCAAATTAGGTTTTTGATAGTTATGATTTCCCCTGTGAGATGACACAAACGATTCAGTTCTAAGATTCGATTTGCTAGAGAAGATTTCAGAACCTCAGACTCAGAGCTTGACCTAAATATGGAGTCCTGTTTGAATTCTCAAATTTCCGTTTTTTTTTTTTTCCGTTTACTGAATTAAGGATCAAACCAACAATCAAATTTTGAAGAATAATAAATAGTTCGAGATTCAATCTGTTAAAAAGACATCGAGAAATCTGAGAACTTGCTTCAACTTGAAAACTAAAAATCTAGGGTTTCTTATTGAAGATCCAAACAAGTTCGAAATTTTCTGTACAGAGTATGATGAAGAGAAAAGTTCTTTTGATTCCTCTCTCATCTCATCTTTGAATACAGATCAAAAGAAAAGTTCGAAAGGTTCGTGACCCATTCCGTACAGTATCTTTTTACTGTTTTCTTGTACTGAAAAGAATCGGCTACATTGAGATCGGTGAAGGAATTATTTAAAGAGAGAGTAAAAAATCAACTGTTTCAGAATCGCAATTTTTTTTTTCTTCTTTTTTGTTCAAATTGGGACTGTTAGGGCACACCACGTTGATGAATTTGACGAATTTTGCCACGTCTACAGAATCCTCAAGCGGACGTGGTTGTGCCACGTCATTCAACTGGAATAAAGCGCGAATGAGGGGCCGCAGTGGAGAAGATAACGAAGGAGAAGACCTGCAAAAAGAAACAATAAATTAACAACACTCAACCAATAAGAATTCAGATAAATTTGATTTTTTTTTTAAAAAAAAATTACGATATTTAATTAATGGTGTGGGTTTTTCATTTTTAGCTATTGACATTTTTGAGCGTTAGAAGAAAATTCGAAATTTGTGAGGCTGAGAAGATCTCTTAGAAAAAAAAAAAAAGCAGACCGTAATTAAAGTTCCAATGTGTGGTGCTGTTTCTTTTCAGGTTGGAGCAGGAGATAGTCTTGTGGTACTTTTTCTCTCTCTACTACTCTCTTTCTCTCTCTCTCTCTAAATATTTCTGTATCTGTAAGTTTGGAATGAATGCTTCCTATGGGGTTAGTTGGGTTTTTCTTTAAGTTGCAATAGTTGATTTTATATGTCCTTTTGTTCATTCTGGAAAAATATAAGCTTCTTTAGAACTGGGTTCTCTTTTGTTTAGAAGCTAGAGGTGTTTCTGTTGTTTCTGCCTGAGAAATGTATGCTTGAAGTTCATCTTATTAGCAGGGGATGGTATTTAAATGGAGAAACTGAGGTGGTTTGACATAGTCTTTTTAGTGAGTAATTTGTGTTAGGGATTAGTTGGTTGGTGTTTTTGACTGTGATTCTGAAGTGGGTTCTTGATTTATCATGGTTGGGGTGGTGAAAATGAGTGAATTTGGTCCTAGTTGAAACGTTTCTTGGGTCATCGACTCATCGATGAGTTTGTTCTAGCATTAGTGATGCAGCAATAGACAGATTTTAGTGAATTGAATGGAGGGTTCATCAGAGTCTGGTTGGAAGAAATCTGACAAATCTAGAGGATTGAATGCTTACACTGGTTCAAGTGGGAGACTTGAATTGCTTCATGGAGAAAAACTAGGTATCTCAGGAGATGTATCGAATAATGTTGGGTGTGAAGAGGGTGATGTTAGTTTAAGGCATTGGTTGGACAGACCGGAACGAGCCATCGACCACCTTGAATGTTTGCACATATTTAGGCAAATTGTGGAGATTGTGAACCTAGCACATTCACAAGGCATTGTTGTTCATAATGTTAAACCTTCTTGTTTCATATTGTCCTCTTTTAACTGTGTCTCCTTCATTGAGTCCTCGTCGTGTTCTAGTTCAGGTTCTGAATCAGATGAAGATGCCTTGGACAACCGAATTGCAGAGGGCCAGTGCTCCTCTTCACCTTCTTCCCATGAATTGCTTAAGCGTAAAAGTAGATTGGGCCATCAAGAATCTCCTCTGGAGATATCACCCGCAAATGCTTTGGTGAAAATAGAGGATAACAGTAAAGTTGAAGAAGTAGAAGAGCCAAAGAAAAACTTCAAATTGAAACAAATATTGATTATGGAGAGTAGTTGGTATATTAGTCCGGAAGAGGTTGCCGGTGCTCCAAGTTCATTCTCTTCTGATATTTATCGTTTGGGAGTTCTTCTCTTTGAGGTCTGTATTTGAGTGTAGCTTCTAATGTGGTTAGATATTCTAAATTAAATGGTTGATTATTTAAGCTACTGTTCTTGGTTATTGATGATTATTTTTGAACCAATGTAACTGTTCTTGTTTACAGTTGTTTTGCATGTTTACCTCGATTGAGGAAAAGCTCAGAACTATGTCCAATCTGAGACATCGAGTTTTCCCCCCTCATTTACTGTTGAATTGGTCAAAGGAAGCTTCATTTTGCCTGTGGTTATTACACCCCCAACCGAGTACTCGACCCAAGATGATGTGAGTTCTTATGCAAACCTTAGTTTATATCATGTTGATGTATGTTTTCATGGCCTTCCTTTTATTTATTGTAATTCCATTCTGCTATCATGTTTGTAATGCATATTTGGGTTTTTTTTTTCTTTTTCTTTTTTTTTGAGGGAATGCAATGAATGAGTTTATTAAGAAAGAATCAAAGAGAGATTACACTGGTCTAAAGACCATACTAGCTTGCCTTTTGGGTTGGCAAACTCCTTGCTTCTGTTTATATTTTTGCACTTAATTAAATTTTGCTTTATCATTCCGTTGGACCCTGATCTTGAAGCGGTTAATCTGATGGCTATTGTTATAAGACGTGATAATTGTTATTTCTAGTCTTTATCTTTTATGGACCCTTAATTCAACTTTTGGTTATTGCATATAACAGTGAGCTATTACAGAGTGAGTTCCTCAGTGAACCAGTGGATAATTTGGAAGAGCTTGAAGCTGCAATAAAGCTAAAGGAAATAGAAGAACAAGAGTTGCTGCTAGAATTCCTTTTGGAGATTCAACGAAAGAAAAACGAAGATGCTAGTAAGTTGCACGATGCCATTTGTTGTTTGTCTTCTGACATCAAAGTTCTGAAGCAGCAATTGATTCTTAAGAAGGAGGGAGCTTCATATCCACAACTGAAAGAGGATGATCCTTTGGCCTTACAGAATGTGGATCACTTGTCACTGAACCCTGTAAAAAATGGCGATTTGACCAGCTTTGGGTCCAGAAAACGTTGCAGACCCAAATTCCGAATTCATGACAAGGAATTTAATGAGTGTTTAGGTGAGTTTCAATTGTCAGAGTTGCAGTCAGAGAGGTGGGAAAGTATTATGTCCAAAAGTTCTCGGCTAATGAAGAACTTTAAACAACTGGAGTCAGCCTATTTCTCGACAAGATGCAGGACAATCAAGCCAACGGAAAAACTGATGCATAGATGTTCCCAGATGAGTAGTAATGGTAAAGGATCTATTGCTATAACACAAGGAAGTTCCGTTAATAATTTGGGTTCCAAGGAGCAAAGCAGTGAAGGAAGAACAAGTGGATGGATAAATCCATTTCTTGAAGGCTTGTGCAAGTACCTTTCTTTCAGCAAGTTAAAAGTTAAGGCAGACCTCAAACAAGGGGATTTGCTAAGCTCCTCCAACTTAGTATGCTCCATGAGTTTTGATCGTGACAAAGAATTCTTTGCGACAGCTGGTGTAAATAGGAAAATTAAAATTTTTGAATGCAATATGATCCTAAAAGAAGAAAGGGACATTCATTATCCTGTAATGGAGATGACTAGTAGATCAAAGCTTAGCAGTATTTGTTGGAACAGTTATATCCAAAGTCAGATTGCTTCAAGTGATTTTGAAGGTGTTGTGCAGGTAGGCAAAAGCTAATTTTCTTACTATGGTTTTAGCTTTCTTTGACTTGTTAAGGAACTCGGTGTCTCCTTATAAACGTTTCAGGTATGGGATGTAACGCGAGGTCAAGTCTTCATGGAGATGAGGGAGCACGAGAGGCGTGTATGGTCTGTTGACTTCTCATTAGTGGATCCGACAAAGTTGGCTAGCGGAAGTGATGATGGTGCAGTTAAGCTATGGAATATCAATCAGGCAATTCTATTTTTGCACTTGATGGATGTCAGCTTTGAAACTAAACGTACTACAGTCATCTAATTTTCATTATTATGTTTCCTTCTATCTGGATGAGTAATAAGTTATTTCTCTTACATGGATTGTATTTCAGGGAGGAAGTATTGGTACCATCAAAACAAAGGCCAATGTTTGCTGTGTTCAATTTCCTCCAGATTCTGCGCGTTCACTTGCAGTTGGTTCGGCTGACCATAAGATTTACTGTTATGATCTTCGTAACTCGAGAATACCTTTGACCACCCTAATTGGGCACACCAAGACTGTGAGCTACGTCAAGTATGTAGATTCAACAACTCTTGTTTCTGCCTCTACAGATAATTCACTGAAGCTTTGGGATTTATCAACGTGCACATCACGAGTAATTGACAGTCCTCTCCAGACATTCTCCGGGCATACAAATTTAAAGGTGCACTGCTTAATTGTTTTAAGGATATTTTCTTTTGATCGGATTTTTAAGGATATTTTCTGTTCTTTTACTGGAGGAAACTGGGTCATTGCAATTAAAGGGCGTTAGGTTTGGCCCAAAGTCATGATAATTTCTGTTTCTTAATCCTGGGTTACTTTTTTGCTACTGATTCTTAATTTGCTTGGTCCCAGAATTTCGTTGGTCTATCTATATATGATGGCTACATTGCTACGGGCTCAGAAACGAACGAGGTACTTAAACTTAACATATCTACTTGCGATAAATGTTAATTATGCAATATATTGTCACCTTCCATATCACTAGATTCTTTGCATAACTGTTTAGTTCTGTGTTTATATTATAAGTCATGAATGTGCATGTCTTCGTTGATCCAAGGATGTGCATGTTAATTGGGCAAAATAGATGTTAACTGTGGTTAAGCAATATGCTTTTCGAGAAAAGCGAACTAGGCTATTTATTAACAAGTTTTCTGATTTTCTATTCAAACTAAGAGTCTGTATTATCAAAATTCGTGTGTAAAGAGTAAGCCAAAATATTTGTAATGCTGATTAAGGGTATTTATAATGTAAGCCCTGTGTGTAGTAATCAGGGACTAACATATAATCATACACTGATTCATACTAGTCTGTAGTAGTCACTTTTTTATGGGCCTCTAATTTTCAATCTCTCTTTTTCATTTTGTTCTTAATCTTTTAACGACAGGTTTTCATCTACCATAAAGCTTTTCCTATGCCAGTGATGTCTTTCAAGTTTAACAGCACAGACCCACTCTCGTGTCCTGAAGTAGAGGAATCGTTCATTTCATCTGTTTGCTGGCGAGGCCAGTCCAGCTTGCTTGCTGCCAATTCCACAGGAAATATCAAACTTCTGGAGATGGATTGATTTGGTATTTCTCAACTAATATCTTAACATCAAAGAGGAAAGAAAACTGTAAACCCGCAGGATTTGTCTAACTGAGATTTGGTGTCTGAAGATCAAACAAGTCTAGGGTAAGCAACAGAAAATATTATTAGACCAAAATTTGGTGTCTGATTTTAGAGTCTGCAATTTAAAATCTGGATTCTATTGAATTTTGATGGTGTCTTGTTTTGTTATCAGGATTGACTTGAATCAGTTGTGCAACTTGGGATTTTGAAGTGAGCAGTATTGCTTTCTTCTCAGGTCTGGTTGGGAATTCCTTCATATCATCAAATTCTGTGAGTTGTAATTCCACACAACTGAATACTTATACGGTTATACCAGCTTTCACCCATTTGAGTACTAAAAAGAGAAGAGCTATTGACTAACTTACTGTCGAACATCCATTCCATTATCTGCTAAAATCTATTACGATGTAATGTTTAGTTTTGGTATCGGCCTTTTTTTTGCTATCTGTTCTTATATATGGTTCCTGTCTATTTCATTTAATGTAGTACTGCATTACTGATGAGATTAAATGTCTTGTATATCAAACAATTATTGTACTGTATTTGTATAGTTATCATATACAACTCAGTTGAAATACGTTTGTTTGTCTGGATAACGATGTGTTTTACATTATAATTGATGTTTTTTCCTGTTTCATGTTAAAAGAATGACATTTTGTACGCCGTTGTCGCTGACACAAACCTCCCGGAGTTCATGCAGGTGGATGGGGATCTCATTTGATGAATGTCTCTGATTTTTGAAATATAAACATGGAGTGATCGCAGAAATCTGCTTGACATCCTTTCTTATGGACTTTTACTGTGAAGAGAATACAATCCCATTATTGCTTTTCATTATCTCATCTGCTTTACAGGGCAGTATTGGCGACATGGGGGGTTTTGAACTCTTGACCTCGAAGAGGTGACGGCATTATAAAAAAAATAAGAGGAGGGAGTCGTTGGATTGAGTGTTTCACCGCTGCAAAACCTGCAGTGAGAAAAAAAAAAAAAAATTTTAACAACCACTTACATATCCAACGGCTCTCGTCACTCACTTTTGATATCATGCGGTCAACAAACATTGCACAGATTTTTCACCCCTCGCTCCTACTTGGGTAGCAAGATTTTTTATAATAACCTCTCGGAAAAGAGTAAAGATCGGAGATGACGTGCTTAAATCAATATGTTATTGACGTAGTCCATGTGGGTCCTTGTGAGGATGATGAGTATTGTATAGATCAACTTCACCCAATATCACATCATTTAAAACCAGTGTTTTAAAAACCAGCCCGGACCGGCCGGTTCAACCGGTGAACCGGTGACCCAGTTAAATTTCTTGTTCGGGTCAACATTGACCCAGTAATTTTCTCAAAAACTGTCTTTTTTAATGTGAACCGGTCGACCCAGCCGGTTGAACCAGTGAACCAGGCGACCCAAAAAATGAGCTTGCTGGGTTTTGAACCTAGGACCCTAAAGTGACAAACCTCTTACCATTTCAACTACCATTAGATTGTTGTCATTATGACAGTATAATTGATGTACAATTAATTGTTATTTAAGAGTTTTAGCATTTCCTAAAACTTAAATTGTTGAGTTTCGAACATGAGACCCATAAGTGACTTCAAAAAGACAATTTACCAACAGTGTTGCATAAAACAATATATTTTTATTGTTGTTATTGTATTAATAGTTTAGACTTAACCCACTGGTCAACCCACTGGTTGAACCAGATTGACCCAACCCACTAGCTTTTCCGGTTCGATTACCGGTCCGATTTTTAAAACATTGTTTAAAACAATTAAAACCTTTGGAACATTGTGTGATTTATAAGCCGTCTATTTTTACAAATAACTTTGAATCAACATTTGATGGGATTATAAATTTTAGAACGAGATAAATTTTATATAAAAATGATCTATATAGCGAGAAGATAATCCTCACATTGTTAAATCATCTCCATATGAGCCCCAAATATATTGGCTCTATAACTTGTTGCTTTAAGCATGTCTCGATCCTAACGGAACTAAACCGTGACAGCGAGGCATAGATTAAGTAAGTAATTGGACAAAATTGCCCCTAACGGATCCCGAAGAAGAAAGTTGATCCCTATTTAGATGGGATTTTCCTGTCAATTCAATAGAAAACAAAACGGTGGCGAAAACCCCGCGTTTTTTTGGTATATTCTTTCCACTGACTGATCTAACATGCAATAATGTACCAATGAACATGTAATAATGATGTAATAAGACTATTAAAAAAAATTCATCATGTGGTCTTGGTAGGTCGACAAGTGGGCCCATCACGTTCAATAAACCAACTGTATTGATGGAGTCCACGTGTCGTTAGCATCAGCTAGGAATCAAAGTGATTCGACCCATTGTTTTGGGTGGTCCCCACCATCTAGATTACGATAAGCCAGCAGACCCCACCACCTGATTTTAATCATTTATTTTTAATATTTGTTTTTTCTTGCTGTAAAAATAATTCAATAAATAAAAATTCAACTAAATCCAAGACCTCAAATTATTGGGTTTGAAATGACGTGGATCCATGCTGTCTTTGAAGACTCCGATCCACACCCCAAGAAAAATCATGAGCCTTATCCAATCAACATCAGCCACGTGGTGATAAACCCACAGATTCATTTTACGCGGCGGCTAGTTCATCGACATTGTCATCACTAGGTCCCACCAGTTAGTCTAATCTCGATTATATAAACGGGCTAAAAAATTCAGTGGTACATTCACTTCGGGGTCTCATATTAGAGCACGTGAGTTTTTTTTGTTTTAGAGAGGGACAGTCATGGGTAGATTGACGGGAAGAATTCCGGTGGGTCGTCGGATTCTGATGGGTTTTGAAGATGAAGTTGAATTTTCATCTGGTGAAGCAGTGAGTATTACTGATATGGTTTTAGGGTTTTTTGACGGAGAAGAGTCGTCGGAGAGTAGTTGTTCTGATGACGGTGTCCGCCGCGGTGGAGACGGAGATGATGAAGACGGACAGAGTGGTGAGTCCGACAATGTGGAGGAGAGAAAGGCCTTTTGGGAAGCGCAACACCAGCTTCTCCATGTAAGCTTCATATTATTTTTTTTGTTCTCTCTCTCACATCTCACACGCATCATTAGACATCAGGACCGTTTATCAGATCAGATTAAATATCAAGATGATTTCGAACGACAGACCTGATAAATTCGGTTGCACAAAATTTTGTTAAGAGCGCAACCAATGTGGCTAAGAATTGGCCACTTCCAAATCATTGCCATGGGAAAAAAAAAAATGGAAATAATTTTGATTGCACGACAATTTTAGGGCATCTTGATTCTAGTCATGCCAAATTCATTTTTGGAGATTTTCTAAATAGCATTTATAAGACCATCCACAGTCGTGTTGTCTATTTTGATTGTGTAAAAATTAAAAACCTTTAAAAACTGTAGAAATACACAACCTTATTCGCACTGCATCTTTGTCCAAAATTGTCTAAAATTTGTGAAAAGAATAAAAAAGAAAAAAAATATACATGTGGGGCGGTCTTTGAGATAGCGCCCAACATCAGGCGGTCTTTGAGATAGCGCCCAAAAAAGGTAACATTTTTTTAAAAAAATAATGAAAAAAAAAATTGATTTTAGTAAGATTAAAAAAAAAATAATATTACCAGGCACAGTGTGCCTGGCGACCAGGCACACTCTCAGAGTCCGCCTGGCGACCAGGCACACTCTCAGAGTCCGCCTGGTTCCAGGCTAACTCTGAGAGTCCGCCTATCTAATTTTCTATATATTTTTAGATGTTGTCTCCAAATTTACATTTTTAGACAATCCATAGCGAATTACTTTTTAGACAATTCCGCTAAATTTAGCTAGCATTGTGGATGCTCTAAGTGATGGCCAACCTTTAACCAAATCGTGGACAACATATAACACTAACCATTTGATAGTGAATGACATTTTTTTGAAAATTGTCACTCGAACTAAATATTAAATGGGCCTCGCGTTAATCGGGTTGGGCTAGTTCTCAACAAAAATCCCAAAAATCCATCTCAAATGCTCAAACTTAAGTTGGGTTAACTTGGGCCAGGCCTGTTTAATCAAAGTCTGCGGTTGATGCGTGGAGTGCAGGGGATCCTCAAGAATGATGAACTTCCAAATCTTCTACATCCACCATTGATTTTGAATTTGATCGGAATTTTGAGTGGTTCTTTCGATACCAATAGGCTCGAATTGGTTTGACATGGCTTAACTTCAGGGGCCACCACCAAATTTTTCTGCCTGCTAATATAATTTCCTTTTTTTTTCAAAAGAAAAAGAGTTTTGGGCCAGGTTTCCCAAGATACCCTCAGCCCAATAAGGAACACCAGCCGTATCATAGTCAGGATTTGCCACATTGTGGCTGTTTGGTGACACAGTTTTCCAATTTCTTTTGCAGGCAACCCTAACTAGGAGTAGCTCTCTGGAGTCAAGGATCCGAAATGCCACCAAAGTAGCCCTGAAGGAATCCCAATTGACCACTACTGGAACCATTTGCATATGTCCGAGATCGGTAGCCGGTGGCTGCAGACATTGCTTGCTAAGATACGTCTCCGATCATCTTCGGAATGCCGGCTACGACGCCGCAGTTTGCAAGTCCAAGTGGAAGAGTTCACAACATATCCCATCAGGTAAATAAAAATCAAATTAAGTGCTTAATTCATTAAAACATCAAGTATTTTAAAGTCTGAAAATATGAAAAGTGTTTGTTTGTTTGATTTCAACAGGTGAACATATGTATGTAGATGTATTAGACAAAACAAGTTCTAAGAAAGGAGAGGTGATGAGAGTGGTTATTGAGTTGAATTTCAGGGCTGAATTCGAAATGGCGAGAGCGAACGATGAATACAACCGGTTAAACAACCGGCTACCGGAGGTATTCATCGGTAAGGCCGAAAGACTACGTACATTGATTAAGATCATGTGTTCTGCAGCTAAAAAATGCATGAAGGAAAATAAAATGCATATGGGTCCATGGAGGAAGCAAAAATACATGGAAGCCAAGTGGTTTGGCACGTGCCAAAGAACGATGTTCGCACCCATTTTGCCCAAGGGGTTTCCAAATCAATCGTCCAAGCCGAGAACTTCCATGCTAACGTTCGATTTGGTAGAAAAATTACCCACCTTGCATTGCAAAGTTGTTGAGGTTTTGTGACTAGCTTATTAGAAATTTTGTTAGCACCGTTGCAATTTAACTGTATATATATTGTCATTCAGTGTAATATTGTATTGTGTATCAATTTGGGAGAAAATAATATATTTTCTTTTTTTATTATTTCTGCTTTTTTCTTAAATTTCTTTGCCAGAGAAATTTAAAGGATAGGATTATCATAATTGTCGGATTTTATAGATATAATTTTGTTAGCAGTATTCAACATTGTTTGGGCACTATGAATTTGTAAAGTGTATAAAACTTGAGCAACTCTTTTCCTTGTAAGTCGATTTTTAAAGAGAATTAGACCCAGCGGGCCTTAAAATGTATGTATCAATGAAAATTCAAAATTAATTATTAATTATTTGAAAAATACTAACTTATTTGACGGGTTTGTCTTGACAAGAACACGAAATTGAATCCGTCTTGGTTTTTTTTTTTTGATAGATACCAAGTCATGATCTCTTTAAGACTGGGGTTCACCATTTGAAGATGATTTATTCACTATTTAGATCATCTTTTTTTTTTTTTTGTAAAATCGTGTTATGATTATCATTCATTAATTTAATATCTTAACTTGATAAATATATTATTTAAAAATATTTTTGTTAAATTAAAAAATTAAACAAAGGTTCTATTTATTAATAATATAGATTGATGTGATTCATTTATATATGTGAATATATATATATATATATGACCTAATTAGGGGGAACAATCCAGAATTGGAGGCTTAAAAAGGCGTCAACATTGACCCACATGATTAAAATTGAAACCAGTAAATACATGTGGTAATTAATATTAAAAATACATCATCATTTTATTAAGAAATTCTCATGTTGAACCGTTAATACTAAACTTGCTGTATTTTCTTAGTCATTCCACATTCTCAAATAATCTCATATTCCTCGTGATTTGCGTCATTTTTAAATTAACGCAAATATCCTCCTAAATAATCTTTGCAGTAAGGTTTGCAGCAATATTATTAAAATCGGACCGGACCGATGGTCCAACCAGAAATTTGACAATTTCGGTCCGATCCTAATTAAACCGGTTAGGAAATATGAAACGTCGGTTTTGACTGAACCAGCGGTTTAACCGTTAAACCGATCATACCCGTCAACATAAAAACCGTTCTTCCACCTTCAAAAAAAAAATTGCAGGGAAAAAGACTTCCAAAAACTGATTGATCGGTCTTCCATCGTTAAAGATGGATTTTGAGAAGAAAGATTGACTTGAATTTTTTCTAAGATTCAAAACTAGAGATTGAGTGACCAACCAAGATGCAAGATCGACTTGAAGTTGTTTTANGTTTTGAGAAGAAAGATTGACTTGAATTTTTTCTAAGATTCAAAACTAGAGATTGAGTGACCAACCAAGATGCAAGATCGACTTGAAGTTGTTTTAAGATAAACGATGAGATCATAAGTGTAGCCGTCGAGAGCTTTCTTCCATTGTTCTCATTCTCTCTTTTGTGGCTGTGACTAGGATTTCTTTCTAATCACTTATCTACAAGTAATGTTATTGTACAAGTCTCTTACAAAGTTTCAGTAATACAACAATATTATAATGGGGTTCAATGAACCTTTAAAGGTGTGGATCCGAATGGGTCTAGTTTTTGTTTAGGGCCCGTTTGGTTCGGAATCCAAAAACTTGTTTTCAAAAACTAATTTACACCTATAATAATATACATCTTGTACTACATTCAAAACTGTTTTAGGATTTACAATAGAATCATGTAGGATTTTGTAAAACAAAAAATGTTGTTTTATGTGTTTTCAATGAAACCATATAGGATTTTATAGTAAAGTGAAAATGCAATTTTAGATGTGATACAATATATAGTTTAGTTCAAGTGTAAATTAGTTTTTGAAAACAAGTTTTTGGATCGCGAACCAAACGGGCCCTTAATGTTTTTTAACTTTATCCTACAAATTTAATACACCTTTTCATCTAAACCCTGGAAGGTCCCTCTTTCCTACCAAATTTGAACAAGGTATTTGAAAATTCAGAAAATCGGTTTAACCCGTTCGAACCATCGGTCCGGTTTAAAAAATTTGGGGTCTGTCTAATTTTAATAACATTGGTTTGGAGTACATTTTACAGTAAGAGTCTAGCATCACCAAAGCAAAAAACAGTAATAGAACACAGCATGCATGTGAAGGTAGTCTTAAATCTTAATTGGTTGAAGTATCACGTGGCTCCAGCGTAAGACACTTTGGCTTCTTTTTTTTGTTTACGCCGGTGATGGTCCGTACTTTGACTTGACTTTATGGACCCCATTGTTAATATGAGTTTGACTTCAGTAAACAATTACATATGCATCAATGAAAAAGTCAATTTAAATACGTAGTAGTTAAGACTCGTATTTCCTTATTTGGAAGAATAGTCCTCTTTCGAGGAATGGTTCAATTCCTAGATTTATGCATGCATTCACGCGCCTGCATGCCGTCTTCATCTAAGTCTCCACTTTTAATCTCTCTATTCTAATAAAATAAAATAAAACAAAATTAATCTTTTTATTATATAACCGTAGTTTAAATTAAGAATTTAATTTTACAATATAACTAGATTAAAATCGGAACTAATTACTAGCTAAGACTAAAGGGAGAGTATATCTCTGTCCGCATTTGTATGTACCGTTGTTTATTTTTATTTGTGAGGGTCTGTATGGAGGTGAACTAACGACTGATTTAACTAATTTATTCTAAAACATCTAATGCTATTAAAAGTTGATTGAAAAATAAACGGTTCAATATTATCATTTTTTTTTTCTGATCAACATCTTATAAGATTAAAAGTTTTAGAAATTGTTAATTTTTTGTAAGAGTGGTCTATATAGCAAGAAGATTATTAATCTTACAAAATAATTAACCATTAATTCGAATCAAATCAATGTAGGCACATAAAGCATATGTAAATGGAGAAAAGGATCTGCTCTCGAGTCTCGACTAAGTGGATGTTTGTTTATTTGCCAAGATAATTAATTTAATCAAGACACCCAAAACCCTAGTAATAAATTCAATTTAAATTTAATGTATTCGGTGCATTAATTTCCAAGTTTGCTGGCTTGCGCCTTGCTGTGCTAGTGTGCTCCGGAGTAAGACAAAACTAAACGGCAGAACGGCAACTAGGAATAGCGTCCACGTGTCGTACATCAGAAAATCTAAGCAAGGTCACACACACGTAATACCATTAATTGGGTTTTAAGTTAGTCATCAATCAAGCAGATTTTTTTTTGTGCATCAAGTCCCTTCCACCACCCAATTGCCAGACAAACATTGACGTAACCTCCCTTTTCACTTCATTTTCTTTTTATTGAAAAGGCCATTTATAAGGATAGTATAGTAATTTTAAAACATGCGCAAATCACAAAAAGTACAAAATTAATTCTCAGATGTAGATATAGTAGGTTTTGCATTTTCGTTGCATAAAACTCCTTGAGTGCAACTCATGTACAAACTTGCATATGGGCTTTTACCCTCAAACAGATGTTCACCTCTCCCATGATTTGAGAGGTTATAGGTTCAAAATCTTACATTTGTAGTATTGGTGTATGGGTTTGGCTATGTAATTAAGGCTGTGTCTGATAGCGTTTGAATTCCACAGAATTGAGTTAGTTTCGTAGAAATAACACAAATTTCGTTGTTTGTTTGTATTTTTAATTCTATGGAACTTGGATTATTTCACTTAAAAACATAGCTAATAGTTAGTTTTCAATGTAGTTCCATCATGGAATAGACTTCCTTGGCCTCTCAAGAAATATAATTATGGGGAACTGGTAGAAATGAATATATTTATGCGGAACACAATTCTTTATTATCAAACACAACCTAATTTAATTGTTGATTTCTCTTCGTCTTTAATAGCAATTTCTCTTCGTATGTGGTGGTGAGTTCCCTTCGTCCATAAACTTGTATCTTCATTTCAAATTCACAGCAATCTTTAGCAGAATACTACTTCAATTCACTAATAGTTTGTTTGGACAAGAGATTTTATGGGGACCAGGGATTTTGAGGAAAAATATAACATGATTTTTCCACCAAATTCCTGGTCCCCATAAAATCCCTCCCCCAAATCCCTTGTCCAAACAAACTATAAAGAAAATTCTAAAATCTGATTCGACCTGCGATGTCAATTCTAGTAAGCTTTTATACAAATTTTCAACAAAAAAACAAACACCACCATAGTGTTATCCCCTATTTTCATTGGCAAACTAACACCCAATTTTCTCTATTCCTCATCGGAATCTTGGATTTTTTTTAGATAGTAGGTTTGATGGTGTTAGGATTTTTAGGCCCCAACCCAGCGATCGTTAAGTAGAAAGATGTAACAAGAACGAGAAAATAAGATGAACAAAGAAACCAATCACACAAGGCACAAGATTTACGAGGAAAACTCCAAACTCGGGTAAAAACCTCGGACAAAAGCACGATCAATTCAACTAAAACAATGAAGATGATTACAGAGATCTCTCACTTCTCAAAACCTCACCCTCACAACTCACAAGAAGCACACAAGAAGACCAAAACCCTAGGTTTACCTCTCCTTCTATATTCCTAGAAGACCCTAATAAACCCCTATTTATAGGCTTACAAAGTTTCCCCACGAAATAGGAAGAAACCCAAGTCCAAAAGGACTCAAAATAGCAAAATTCGCAACTTAGAAAGTTTCCCGGAATAAAATTCCCAGCAAGTATCGATACCCCCTTTAATGGGTATCGATACAGGGTCCTCCTGAAAGTGGGTATCGATACCCCAAAATGGGTATCGATACACCACCTCCCTGTTTTGTGGGTATCGATACCCACCATAAGGGTATCGATACCCTTTGCCAAAACTTCACAGATGGAACTAACAAAATAATGAAATTAAATTGATATTTAAATCTTTATTTAATAATTTTTAATTAGTGATCAACTAAAACGGTACGGAGAAAGACATCGTAAGAAAAAATTGCTCAAAAATCAATTGGTGGCTTCAAAATCATTTATAATTAAGTATCGGCATTTCTTTTTTCTTTCTTTTTTCATTCATCAAAAAATTAGTGTCAATTCTTCAGAACTAACAGGTTAAATTTTATTTTATTTTTTTAAGTTGATTGCAATTGAGAAGTTGAAAAAGAATTTGTCCTATTGGTTCGTCAAATTGGACAAGTATGATAAAGCCAAAATTGTTTTGTCCATAAAAACAAAGGAATAGGTTTTGTAGTTCTAGCTAGCTAATTTAGTTGGCAGGATCTGTTGTTACTAATAGCTAAGACTTGGGTTTAAATCTTTCTAACATCGAGTTATTGATCTCATAAAAATGAGTTCACTTCTAAATTTTTGGTTGAGGCTGCTTAACCCTTGCTAATCATTAAAAAAATATGTTTTACATGTTACATATAAATTTTTTTTTGGAGGTCAAGTCGGGGTTAAAGAGACCCCATTCAATAAATTTTTTTTGGAGGGCATGTTACATATAAATTTTATTTATTTGTTGGATGTAAAAACTAATTTTTTATTTAGCCAATTTTGCCTAAAGGACAGTTCAAAGAGATTATTTTTATTTGTATTTATAATGATCGATAAATCAGTATCAATGATTAATTGGTAGTATATTTAGTCTAAAAGCTTTTCAAATTCATGTCGTCGGATCAACTCCAAATGACAAGGCACTAAAAACTATACTTTTTTTTATAGGTAAAGCAAAATGTCATTGATCAAAAGAGATGCACATGCACATCCTGCGGAATACAAAGAGAAAGCAACAAAAATATAAAAACAAAAACTCATTAACAAACTAAGGAAGATCAAAGAACAGAGATCTTCAATTCTGAATAGCAAAATTACATTAATTACTCTGAGTAATATGGGTTCAAAAGTAAATTTTTAAAACCAAATAAGATAAGAGCAATAATTTGACTATAACAAATAATAAATTATGGGTGAAAATATCCATCTAAAGAAATGATTTAAGTAAAAATGTAATTTAAATCCGTTCTAAAACTTCTAACCCACTTATCAACTTATAAAAATTTGGTATATTTTAGAATTTCTTTTAATAGTCAAGTTTTAATAAAATTTTGATGGAATTAAAATTTTTAGAATAAATTGACTTCTCGAATATGAGGAGAGCATCCTCACTTAAAAATTATCCCCTTAATACTCCACAAAATGTGGGGTTTTGATGGGGTGAATAAGTGGGGGCTTACATCTCTCAATTTGTAAATTTAGGAAAAAAAATTAAGATTAGGCAATAATTTGAGTTTTAAGTAAGTATTAACAAGTAACAAGTTGGGTGAAATTATTTTTTAAGTGGGATTCATTGGATTTTAGATCTCAGAGGGTGTTTGTTTTTTTCTGAAAACATGTCTGAAATCTGACTCGTAGTCTGAGTAAGTCCGAGTCAGATTTCAGCTTGTTTGTTTTTATTTTTTTGATAATCTGAATCGATGTTTGAGTCAGCAAAAAGTCTGAGTCAGGGTTAAAATTTTTCAGTGAACTTGTTGTACTGAAAACTAGGACAATAGTCTGAGTCAGTCTTATTTACATTTTTCTCCTTAGGATATTTAAAAAATGACATAAATGCCCTTAACTGTTGGGGAAAAGAGACCCATACAGAAGCTAATTAGGCTAGATCGAAATCTTATCTTCCACAAGAGTGGTGTATATTTCCACAATGCGGATGACTGCGTTGAAGATTCAGTTATTATTATAATAAATTCTTTTTTTCCTTCCAACCTCTTTCAATTCTTTGATAATCTAGAATTTATACTAGCTGTAAACTTGATCCAAGAATAAATCACACCCATGACATGTTCGATAAAATGACTCAAACAATCAAAGTCCTCTCTATCTCTACAATTTGGAGAGTTTTTATCTAAACCATATAACTGAAAGATTTTGCTGATCCCAATTTGAACCACTAGATAGGAATGATTATGCAAATCAACCAATATAACTGTTATTTATTATTTATACATTGAACTGACCATTATAATTTTGTAGTTGGAGCTAGGAGAGAGAATTTAAAGAAAGATGTGGGAGATAAGGGCGAAAGTGTCAAGGAGTCAGTCAGACATAATTTTTTAATATGATTCAGATGAAAAAACAAACAACCTTATATTCAATCAAGTCAGATCTAGATGATCTCAGATCCAGATGACTCAGGAAATCTCAGATTCAGATTTCAGATTCAGATTTCAGAAAAAAAAAACAAACGCCACCTCACTCTTAACCGTTTACCGTACAGACCGTACAACTCACACCCGTATTTTATGTTATTTTTGTGCTTGTTTCTTTTATACACATTATAAAATCTCTGACAGCGAAGGTTTTGATTCTGTTTATATAGAGTGTTAACCTGTTTCTCAGCCAAACATATTAATGTCTGCCTCCAAAAGTACCACCAATAAAGGAAAGAAAAAAAGTCATTCCTTTGCTTTTAATGACTTTTTCTATGTGGGACCCACCATGAATGACCCACCTTCCACTCCCTCCTCAAAAAGTAAAAAAACAACAACAAGAGAAACGTTGGTACGTCTGAAAACTTGTGTTTGTAACTTCGGATCGTCTACGGTACGTATATGTGTCGCTGTTACACTGAAACGGACACGTACTTAGATTTTGTTTCTCTTCTAACTAATTATAAGATCCTGTTTTATCTCAGAATCAGAGAATGACTTTTAATCTAGAGAGAGAAACAAAAAAAAGTAGAGAGAGAAAGAGAGATTCAGAGATGATGAACAACAACATACGAAGACAAATATACGGTTGAGGTATGGGGTTGTTGTGTATATTTTTTTGTTTTGATTTGATTTTGTTTTTTCAGATCTGATTTTTCTCTACAAAGGCGGTGGGTGGGGTTCTTTAATGTTTTTGGAACTTGGGGTATTTTGATTTTTGATTATTCTGGTAGCAATAATTGTTAGTCTTTTGTGTTTAATGGAATTGTAATCATGGGTGTTTCTTTATTTTTGAGATACAATTGAGTTGTTTTTATTTTGTGGGACTCTTTGACGAATGTGGTAATTTGACTTTGAAAGCTTAAAAGGAGGTTGTTTCTACATTTGAGCTTGGGAAAATGGGGTTTGTGATGCTCTGTTGGAGAAGGGAATTAGGGTTTCTAAGGTTGAGCTTATTTTATTACTGGGTTTGATGAATTTGGAGATTTTGGATTGGTAGAGATGAAAACAAGCTATGAGAGATCTGTATTTTCATGGGTTTTGATGGGTTTGAAGGGATTTTGGTTTAGAGATTGGTTTGAACTTTGAAGGAGAACAGTTTGGATATGAGTTTGGTTGTGATTTTAGAGATTTCTGAAAAAGGGTTTTCAGATACTGAGCTGAAGAAGAAGAAGAAGAAAAAGGTGTTGATTTGGATATAAGGAGGTTTGGGGTTTTAGGGATTTAGTGGGAGGGCCAATGGAGGAAGACTCCAGCTCTTGGATTAGGAGGGCCAAATTCTCTCACACTGTTTGTCATAGACTGGATTTTTCGCGACTACCGACCGTTGCATTGTTGAGATTGCCGACTGTTCCATTAAATGTTCCAGTTGATAGTGATCTTGGATTGAAATCTAGGCCTGGATCAACTAGTACTACTAGTAAAACAGGATTTCTTAACAACCCGAGTCCTCGAAATCTTACTCCTGATCGTGTTCCCGGATTGAAATCTAGGCCTGGATCAACTAGTACTACTCGAAAACCAGGATTTCTTAGCATTCCCAGTCCCCAAAATCCTTCCATCATTAAACAGAGATCTCTGTCCCCTCTCCACCAAACCATCCTTTCAGAAGCATTTAAGGAAGCCAAGATCGAAAGCAAGCGATTTTCAACTCCATGTCCTAGAAGAAAAGAACCGGAGAAGAAAAGCATTAGCAAATTTTTCAAAAAGGATTCTCACCAAAATAGCTTTTCATCATGTGATTCTAATTCATCTTCGAGTAGCGCTATAAAGCACTTATCTTCGATGAAAATTTCTGATAAAGTGAATAAGAATCGAAAGGAATCAACATGGACAAAGTATTTTGATCGTGGAGGGGGAAAGATCACAGCTGTGGAAGCTGCTGATGAATGGACAGTTGATCTCTCCAAGTTGTATGTTGGGCTAAGATTTGCTTCTGGGGCACACAGTCGGCTTTACCACGGAATTTATAATGATCAACCTGTTGCAGTGAAAATTATTCGACAACCTGATGATGACGAAAATGGAGCTATGGCAGCTCGGCTGGAGAAGCAGTTCAGGAGAGAAGTAACTCTTCTATCTCATCTCCACCATCAAAACGTAATAAAGGTAATCATTTTAGTTGCTTTTTCTCTACCTAAAATTTGTTCATGACAAATAAATAAAAAGTTCTTAGTCTTCTGGTATTCTGATGTTATCGAATCTATGTTTTCGGTTGATCAATTGTTCATGGGCCTTAATACAGAGTTCTGTTATAGATTTCTCAACTGAATACCCTCTCAAACACTCCTCAATCCAAAATAATCTTTACCGTTTCTATGGAGTATGAAAAACACCTTTAATATGAAGCATGAAGTGATGGTTTAGGACCTATTCTTTTTGCTGAAAGCATTGCTTGCTTAGTTGCTCTTCTTTGTTTGTAACCCTTGAACTAACTGTTGCACCCTAGCTGATTCACCTCTTGAACCATAAATAGGAAAATGGGTTTTGATTGTGATCTTCAAATGAATCCTTATTGTTATTCTTAGCGATCCTTAATGAACTTTGGAATTTTAGTTGATTCACCTCGTTATTCATGACTCGTGACTTTCCAACTCATTTTTTATCGATACTTATCGAAGAAGAAAAAAAACCATATGATATTATTCTTTTTTTTTTTTTGGTGTCCTTTGATAGAGATTTATGATCCATTGATGCAGTTGGTAGCGGCATGTAGAAAACCACCAGTCTTTTGTATCATTACTGAGTATCTTTCTGGGGGTTCTTTGAGGCCATTCTTGCACAAGCTTGATCACAAATCTCTGCCTCTACCAAAGCTGATAGCAATTGCTCTGGATATTGCTAGAGGAATGGAATATGTTCACTCACAAGGTGTAATTCATCGAGACCTTAAACCTGAGAATATCCTGTTTGATCAAGACTTCAAATTGAAAGTTGCTGATTTTGGAATAGCTTGTGAGGAGGCATATTGTGATTCTCTGGCTGAGGACCCAGGGACATACCGTTGGATGGCACCAGAGATGATCAAACACAAAGCCTATGGAAGGAAAGTTGATGTGTACAGCTTTGGACTCGTCTTGTGGGAGATGGTGGCTGGAGCTATCCCTTACGAGGATATGACCCCCATCCAAGCTGCTTTTGCAGTCGTGAACAAGGTATTTTCCTGCTAAAAATTTCCTTATTGAGTTTATAACTAACAATGCAAGTTTCTTCCTTTTTGAGTTTTTAACTTACCACGTTCATCATGAGGCTTCATCTATTTTTACTTATTTGCCCTATAAATGTTCATTTAGAGGTTCTTGGTTGTAGCTCAATTAAGTCCTCCAAATAGACATTCACCCCAACGATGGAAAAAATTGGAACTTGCTCTCCATACAAGTAGAAAAGTATTTTGTTCCTTTAGAGCTGGATGCTTATGCTCAACATTTAGAATATTGTTCCGGCCGGATGTTTCAGTTAGTTTAAAATTCGAAACTTCTCGATACATTCCAAAACCATGCGAGCCTAAATGTTTTCACTCCTGTAACTATCAAAATTGAAACAATACATTCGAGACATTAGGAGAAAATTGAAATTTTAACCCATGCATATACTAGAGCTCATAAAACCCAGGAAGTCAAAATTGCTAGTCAGAGTGGCAACGAGCTAGAATCAAACCCCAACCCCCACCCCCAAAACTTGGGAAGTTCGTGAGGACCCTAGAACTGTAAATAGTAGCTTGAGTACTCCTGCTAAGTGTTCCCAGAGTATTGAAATTTCATTTCAACTACACTACTTTGTCAGAATCCATGTTGTATATATTTCCTCAAAAACTGTCAATTTTTTCTTCATAAACTACCATCAATAAGCATTTATACCATACATATGTAGAAAGAGACTGACTAGTGTATTTCTTTTGATCAGATTAGTTTCTGAACAAGCAATCATTTTCTTATTTTATTATTTCTTTAATCTGGGGTTTCTGATCCATGGCGATTGTGGTTTTCAGAACTTGAGACCTGGTATCCCGACGGACTGTCCACCTGCACTACGAGCTTTAATTGAGCAATGTTGGGCCTTGAACTCGGACAAGAGGCCGGATTTTTGGCAGATTGTGAAGGTGTTAGAGCAATTCGAATCGTCTCTAGCTCGTGATGGCACATTGAAGCTAGCTCAGAACTTGATATTCCAGGATCAAAAGAAAGGGCTACTTCATTGGATTCAAAAGCTGGGGCCTGTTCATTCTAATGATAATGGTTCACCCATGCCTCATAAACCCAAATTTTTCTAACTTTTTCATCCTTTTAATATATACTCCTAGCTATACCTACCGTATGTAGTTTCACTAGGTTTAAATTAGTATATGTTTACTATACAGTTCAACAATATTGATCTCTCTGTCTTTCTCTGCTCTCCTGTTGGATTTTTCTCTCTCTCACATACACGAGGCATTCAAATTGGTTCCAAACTGGTGTTGGAAAAATTGAATGGATTTGAATATGCAAAACCCTAATTTTTCTATTTGGGTACAAGCATGGTGAAATTTATTTTATTTTTTTTCTAATCAACATCATGTTGCAGTCATGTCATTAATTTTTAATTTTTTTGTTAATTTCATTGTATTCTTTAAATTTTTGTGGTTGAAAAATCAGGTTTAATTGAATGGAGTAATTAAGATATGCTACAGAACATGACCACATTCAAAGGATATAACATTATAACCAGGGACCAGATCTGAAATGAAGTTTTAGTTGGTGGGGTCAGGTCACGGGTATTGTACTACTTACTGTATGTGTGTTTTACACAGCATGGGATTATGATTCATGCCACGATTGCAAAGGGACATGGTCTTATGATCATCATCGATAGATGACAGATATACAAATCTTTTTAGTAGAACATGATCCGATCAGGTAACATGTGCTCGATTTATCGATCAAAAAAAATATGT
>MVGT01000940.1:50565-74381 GCA_002174775.1 Macleaya cordata | reverse complement strand
GAAGTTGAGGTAGTCGGCAGTGGAGGAGCGGTGAAGATGATGGTGATGTTGGTAGAGGTGGGGTGTACTATTTAATTTTAGTGGGGTGAAGTGAGAAAGTGGGTGTTAGGTTAGTTTGCGCCCATACTACCCCTTAATAAAAATGAATTATAACGTAGATGGAAGATTTTGGACTAAAAACCCATTTAACTTGTCCATCCTCTAAATATTTTGAGGAACTAGTTTAACAAAACCCTTTTGAAATTGGCTGATTTTTATGATGATCATCCCAAAGATATTCAGAGTTGAAATGCAATACAAACATCAGTTCAATATGGTCTCCTCTCAACGTAACATCCCCTCAAAAGCAACATTTCAATATTCTTTTTCCTTTTTTGTTTTTTTGTTATCACCTACGCCCCAAGTGTGAAAAGCTGAAATATATAAGAAAAGCTTTGGGACTTATTATGATCTTTTTTTAATCTGAAGACAAGAAGATAAAATCCATCACAAAAAGTCCCTATAAAGAAGTGTAAACCACACCTAGCTTGGACCCAATCATCTCATGTACTTACGTACTTTCGTTCTTTCATTTTTCATGCTTTATCAATAAGTACCCGTGGTGTTCAAATGACCCATACGCCCATGTGAGGCATGTGGATTTATGAGTGCATGTAAAATTAATGAATGGGGGATGTATATTGCACCATGATTTATTGTACTACTATTTTACTATTTTTTATGCTGAGGATGTCTATAGAGATTATCTAGCTAATAGCTAATATCTGGTAAGGATGTCCATCGGTACATTCTTAAACTTTTGACCCCCTCAAATCATTTATTAAAAATTGGTAAATTTTAGAAATTTTTTCTTGGCTATTGATTTTCGATGAAAGTTTGATAGGGTTAGAAGTTCTAGAATTGACTAAGTTTTGGATTTGATGATCTATATATATAGTGAGGAAAACCTCCTTGCAAGATATCACTCCTTGGGCCATTTCCATGTCTTCACCACTTTGCCCGAAAAAAAAAGTGGTGCAATATGCTATAGTTCGATGAGGAGGGATATTGTAACATATTTTATTGCGACACTATTGCAACTTACTTTTTAAGGGGCCTAAATGAAGATGATTTAAGGGTTGATTTTTTGGCGGAAATGTTCTCCTCCTCGTTTAGATCATCATATTTGAAAATCAATCCTTTGTAAAAATTCTAACCCCATCAAAAGTTTATAAAAAATTAAAAGAAATAGACTGTCTAAAAAATGTTTAGAATTTGCTAATTTTTCATAGACTGATTTGAAGGTGTTAAAAGTTTTAGAATTAGTTGATTTCTGAATATGATGATCTCCATTGCGAGGAGAATATCCTCACAAAAAAATTAGCCTATGAATCATTACTACGTAGGCCTCATAAAAAATGTGTTGCAATAGTATCACAATAAAAATGTTGCAATATCCTTTCTCTAGTTCATTACTTCAATATCCCTCCCCATAATTAATTAGATTCTTAATTAAATAGTAAATATCGTTGATTATTTGAATTAAAACGATCTAGAAGTTCACGTACAAATTTTTTTTTGTAAAATAGTTTTATGACTTTATCAACTGACCCTACTCACACAGATGATGAAAATGCTACAAGCACTTTGGATTTGCACTTTTGCTAATACCTTTGATTATTTTATTTAAATTAGACCAAAATTAGATTTGCGTTAGACCAAATTAAACTCAAATTAGATCCAAATTAGACCTTGAGTATAATTTTGTGTGCAAATTTGAGCTGTCTATAGCATTACCCGATTATGAAATTGCTACCCAATTGCGATAACCGTCCAAAAAATGGGTCCTACCCTACCATGCACAAGATCGACACGATCGAAACATCGTACTAACTGGATCCCATAGCTACAGTCATGTAGCTTAGGCTTTTAAATCACTTATTTTTCACGTTGATAAATTGGTTTAGGGATTTTGTTAACATGTGCTTTTTAGTTTTGTGTTTTGTTTAGTTTCTTAAGGTTGTTCAAATGGGCTGATATTTTTATATGTATGTTATTTATACTATTTGAATCATATCTAAAAAAATCAACTCAATCGGAGTTCTCTAGCACTCTCTAGCACCACGAACACTTAATTTAGACTTTAATAGTATGAATGAATGGCTGACATTTAAAGTGATTTTTTTAGAGGGTTATATGTCTCTGATTGAGCTGATTTTTTGTGGACATCTTATAAATAATGATAATATTATGCTTACAAAAATTCAGCTGATTTAAAGACCTGTAACTTGCAAAAAAATCCTTTCAAAAACGTCCTTATCGTGTGCCCTTAGGGCACACGTTAACGAGACCCTTGGTTTAGAATATCAATTAAACAACAAAAAGTCAAGGTGATTGAGAATATAAACATAGATTAATATGCCTTAATTAATTAATTAATTAATAAACCATTAAAATCTCATATTAAACGTGATTAATTTGTGCGTGTGACTTACGTGTCAAAAAAAAAGTCTTGCAGAGAGGTCCAGACTTCCAGGTGTCTTGAGCTGATTGGTCACGCCGAAAATTAAGCAGTATCAAAATGTCACAATCTAAGATAAAATCCAAGGATGACCCATTTGTAAATAAATCAAATCATTCATTATTCTCACCACCAATATGAAATCTAGGGCATCCTTTTTTTGTTTGTATATTTGTTTGTCTGTTGTTGTTGCACTTTTTTTAAGTTCCTAAAATTCACACGAGGCCTAAACAAAAGCTAGTATATATATATTGAGGATTTTGATGAAATCTAGTGAAAGTGAAGTAGTTAATGGAAAAAGAGACAATTATGGAGAAGCAGGATGGTTTCTCAAAATCAGATAGAAAAACAATTGAGAAAAACAGAAGAAATCAAATGAAAATCCTTTGCTCCAACCTAACTTCACTTCTCCCAGTAGATCAAGACTCAAAGGTTCTTTCTCTCTCTACTCTTTTTCTCTCTCTAGATCTCTCTCACTCAATTTCATATTTGAATTCTGTTAAATTATTGGGTTTGCAGGATATAATGCCATTGTCTGATCAACTTGATGAGGCTGCAAATTATATAAAGAAGTTAGAGAACAAATTGGAGAAAATGAAGGAGAAGAAAGAACATTTAAAGGGTATTGAAAAGATTAATAGAAGAATGAGTACTACTGGAATTATAGTAGGAATTAGACCACCCCAAATCGAAATTCACACTATTGGTTCTATTTTAGAGGTGGTTCTAATAAGTGAGATAGATTATTCTTCGTCCATGTTTTACGACATTATCCGTCTACTTCACAATGAAGGAGCTGAAGTTATGAATGCTAGTTTTTATGTCATGAATGATAAAACCTTCCACACCATATATTCAGAGGTTAGTTAACTAATTTCGATTATTTATACTCGCGTTTTTTAAATATAATTAACGATAACAAGAGAAGTATATAACTAATTAATACTAATTTGCTTCGCTTAATTAATTTCTTTTTTGTGTAGGTTGGAGAATCTGCAGCAAGAATATCTTCGAGATTAAAGCAATTTTGTCAATGAATTTTAGTAAAATGATTGTGTCTGTAAATGCAAGAGTATCAAATGGAGAAACAGCGCTGCTGTTTGGCTCGACCATATTACAAAATAAATGCCAGACGGCTTATGTGACATGTGGGTCCCACTGACACATAAGTTGAAAACCCTCTCTTTTGAGAGGGAAAAGTAGTAGGTCCCAACCCTGCCACATAAGTATCTGGTATTTGTTTTGTAACATGGGTGGGCCAAAAAGCTTTATTGATAGAGAAACAACGCTGCTGTTTGGCCCGACCATATTACAAAATAAATGCCAGATGGCTTATGTGGCATGTGGCATGTGGGTCCCACTGACACATGAGAATTTGTATTATTTTTTATAGAGTTCTTTATGTTAGGTTGGTATTGCTCTATGTTAGGCTACAAGTATCTCTTCATCTCCTTTTAGTATTTCATTGTAATCCATTATGGAATCACTGTAAAGGGTTTCGTGAAACACTATTGGGCGATATTTTTCGATCCGATTCCGATCTTTACACAAGCAAGAAAGAAGCAAGACAAGAAAGAACTACTCAGTAGTACTCAATGAAACAATCAAATAAACTAAAATTAAATTAACTATGAATCAAGGACTTAGAATTCGAACCTGTAATGAGCCAGCTTACGTTACTCTACCTCGAACCCCCTTGGTACAAGAGCATTTCCTTCCTTCAATCAAGTAAACAACCGTACTTTAAAGCAGCAAGCGCATTCCCCTGATCGACTTTCTTTCAGGAATTTAACCAAACAGTTTGAAGACCAAGATTAAATGTTGTTGGTTACTGATTCGAGTTGAGCTTGATTCGTTAAACTGATGAGAGAGATATTTGGGACTTATCTGATCTGATTTCTAGAGAGAGAAAGTGGGACTTATCTGTTTTTTAGGGAAGAGAGAAAGAGAGAGAGGGAGAGCAGTTTCTTTCTGCAAGTAGAAGCTACTGCCTGCCATCGATGAGAAATGTGTTGTGATTTGTGAACTGTGATGCCACCCGCGGGTGAACAACATTGCACTTTGTCTTTTTGACCCACGTTTATATTCCTTACCATGTGATCATGTGGTGTGGTCCCCGCAAGTCGACGTCAGTACCTCACTCACTATGGAAGACTGGGTTTTTGGTCGTTAGAACTTGGAAATAAAAAAATAAAAAAAAAAAGTCCACGGGAATCTGACCTCTTTCCCTTCGCTTTTCTTGCGGCCCAAATTTTGAAAAGCTCCTTAAAAACTCTACTTTTAAGATCATTTGATATGAGGTAAGAAGCCGCGATTCTGATCATCATCTCTGGCTTCTCCTTTTCTGGTCCTTTATAGTGAACTTTGGTTTTAATTGGTAAGTTTCTTGATGAACCTGTAATTTGAGGTTTTTATGTTAGAGAAAAAGATGGGAAATCTATGGTTGTTGAAATAGTTTCTATCCAGATTTGATTGATAACTGTACCGGCTTTTTGTTTTTGTTTTTGTTTTGGTCTAATTTAGTTATTTTGGGGGTTTCTTTTGGCGGGAAAAGTTCAATCCTTTTAACTATGATGATCTGATAATATTATGCCCATTCTGCTCTACATGTGGATATTTCTAGTTCTCTCTCTCTCTCTCTCTCTCTCTCTCTTCTTACAGCATTTCTGTCTTCCTTTTCTGAATCTCATATGATAGACCATTGCATGGATTATTTAAATCAGATTTCTTCTTCTTCTTCTTTTTTTTTTTGGGTTTATTTTTAGTCTAATTTTACCTAAAGATCAGATATTTTTTATTCTTCAAGCTAAAAGAGAACATTACATTTGTTCTTAATTTTGCAAAATTAATGAGTTTGGCTTGCTTCTAGTAAGTAATCTAAAATATTGGTAACTTTTCTTTGATGAATTATTTTAAACTCTCTGTCTCTTCAGGACCAAAGAGATTTTTAACCAATCTATTTGCTTAAGCAATGGGAGTAGAAGTTGTGGATGCCGATTTCCCGTCGGTGCCTGTGAAGGATGGAAATGAAGAAGGCATTACCAATCATGAACTGGGATTTTGCGAGTTTACAGAATTTCGTCCCAAGGATTCTGTTAATGAATGGCTCAAACCCAAGCAAATCCATACTTTTTATTTCATCAAGTATCCATCCTACGAAAACCCGAAGCTGAAATCCAAATTTGAGAAGGCTGAAAAGAAGTATCAGAAGAGCAAGCAAGCCTCGATTCAGATTACTGAAGCTGTAAAGGAAAAAGAGGTACACTAGAGGCATTAGTACATGCATTTTCTCCCCTCATTTAGTTACAGAGTGTGGGTTGATTTAATTATGGTTTCTGTTACCAACAGACTTAAAACAGCAACTTATTAAATGAATTGTTGTTTTATCAAGTATGGAAATTCATTTTTAACCTAATTCTGCAACAATTCTGACATCTAAATCTCTAAATATTGATATCATCTTTTGAATGATTTGAGCAGCGAAAAAAATTTGACATGATTAGTGAGTTGAGGTATTTACCCTACGAGCAAATGAGATATAAGGATATATTGGATGAGAAGAGGAACCGTATGGACTATCTGCATCAGGCTCTGGTGAACCTTCGTAATGAAGCCTATACAAGCCGAGAAAAGGGTGTTGATTTATGTTCATCTGAGGAAGAGCTTAATTATCTTGTAAGCATGAATAGATAGAATTGTGTTGGAAATTTTTTCATGTTATATTAGCACCTTCTTGTGGGTATTTATGGGTTTGAAGGTTTTGTTGTCAAAACAGATTCGTAGCTTGCATTTTCAGATGCAACGTGGTTGCAACACGTTAGTTGAGGAGAAGCAGCTCCTTAGAGCAATTCAACAGCTTGAAGAAACGAGGGAGAAAGTGATTGCTAATGCTGCTCAGGAGCAAAATCTTTATTGGAGGTACAGGGGATATCGTGATACTTATAAATATAGTTGGAAGCAAGATTATCGAGACTGGGTTAATGTAAGCTCCCTTTAAATTTACTCTATTCGGAATTCATATTATCATCAGATGTTTCTGTTATTTGACTACTTAGAACTAAAAATTGAGTTGATTCATTCAGATTTTAATTTTTTTTTTATTTTTCATTTTCTAGAATAAACCGATGGATTTGGATGGAGTAAGAAAGGAGAAGCAATTAATCAGTGATAGAATTAAGTATTTGAAGGAACGAGGGAAAGCCATTTGCACTGAGATGAGTTCATTGCAAGTGAAATTGACAGCTATAAACCGCAGAAAGAATGCAGCATATGATGTCTTCTTGGAGCTTGAAAATCAGCTTGAAAAATGGGTACAATGACTTCCTTGTTACATATTCTATTTTGTTTTGTTGGCGCAAATTGCTAACCATTTGGTTTATTTGGTGGTTCATGTTCATAATTGGCTTGTCCAAGTCACATATGAAATACTGAAGCAAGTTTGTCCTTGCAAATTTCCCCCTGCAAATTTTCATTATACTGGTATTCTACTATTCTTGAAGATGTAGCACCTAGTATTAGTCTTTGCTGTGTTAACCAACTACTAAAGTATTAAATAAAACACCAAATTCAGTTTCTAGGAAATGTAGAGCTATGTTTACTATCTTGGGATAGACTAATTATTGGAAGAGAATAGGCGTTGTTACATTTATTGGTAAGTTAGACCTATCGAAGAAAAGAGAAGATGCAAGGGATCTTCTTTTGTTGGAATTCTAGAATAGTTGGTTTTCCCTTCTGCAATCCATGTCTTTTTGACAAGTGATGAATCAAGGAAAGTTATTGATGTCTTCATGTTTACAGAATGCCGACTATGATCAAAACTGTTTCCTCTTGAACAACGCGAGAGAGCTAGCTACAAAGAAGAACATAGCCGCCCTGGAAGAACTATCCCGTTCAGAGGTTCGTTGGATCCAGTGTGCTCTTCCTATCCAGAATGATTGCACATATTCCAAAAACTTGTTTCCATACTGTGCTGTTCTTAATTGCCTCTCTCTATTTATGATGATTAGGTTGAGAAGTTCATGTCACTATGGAGCAGCAGTAAGGATTTTAGGGATGATTATGTGAATAGAATTCCGCCTTCCCTTGACAGTCGGCAATTGAGTAGGGATGGACGGATGAGGAACCCTGGTGAGAAGCCATTGGTTTCAGAGTTTCCATCTGCCAGCGAATTAGAGACGGTATCAAAACTCAATGTAAAACAACCAAAGGAAGATTTTAAACCCCATTTGCAACCTGAGAACCTTTCCAATGTTTCCATCATGAAGGTCCAGAAGCGAGACAGTCAGAATTTGACACTCTCAGATTCCACTGTGAAGGATGGTGATGAACTTCTAGAGGTAAAATTGAAGGAGATGAAGAGAGAAGAGGAGATTGCCGAAGCTAAGGAAGCTTTAGAAAGGAAGAAGAAGCTGGCAGAGAAAGCTGCAGCAAAAGCAGTTCCACAGACTCACAAGGGTGCTGAAAAGAAGCTCAGGGCAAGTATCATTTTGTTTTCTAGTCTTTCCTAGTATTGCAACTTTGGCTTCTTTTCACTTGGGAACTTCTGTGGCCTGATGCATTTGACTCTACTCTTTTCAGGAACATGAAAAGAGATCGAAGAAGAAGAGAGCAACAATAACAACTGCTTCCCATCTTGAGGAGCAGAATGAATCAGATGTAGTGGTTGTTGAACTAGAAAACTCAAATGTAAAGATCAAAGCTCCTATTCCATCAAGAAGTAATGAGCTAAAGGAGAATACCACTAGGTATAGAAACCGACCAAAACATCAGAATCTAGTACCAAAAGCTCCTAAACTCATAATTAAGCGGAACAATTCTATATCACATCACACGCAATGGGTTGCTCTTGTTGCATCGTTGGTTGCTATGCTTCTGGCGCTCGGATACTATTACTTACTTTGAAAGTCTGAAGAATCCAAAGAACCAGATGACTAGACAAGGTAATGGTCATGTTGATAAGCTTGACACTGCCTTGATCTTGCAGGGCTGGAGTATAGGGATGAATTTCTCAAGAGAGTATAAGTTTGAGGATTTTGTGATTCGTTTTAATCCATTATGGAATCAATGTAAAGTGTTGAATGTTTATTTGGGTTTGTTTGTTTGTTTGTTCTTCTTTTTTGCTCTATCACCTATCTTTTGGGTGTAGGGCCCTTTGTATTCTACCATTCTCAAATAAGAGAGGAAAAGTCCATATTTTTAACATGAGTTAGGTTCTGTTGCCCAATCTAAAATGCCCATTCTTTGCCTAATCTATCATAGGGTTCACATGACGATAAATCTAAATGCTGATTTTTGCTGAGGCATGTTTTCCTTACTATGTATATATATATCATCATCACCAAGCACATTCTAAAATTTCTAACCTTTGCAAATCAATGGTTTGCCCTAACCTAATTCCACTAAAAACAGGAAATATTTTGAACCTAAAGTTTTCGAACATCTTTGGGACCCACACACTTGCATAGCTTCCTTCTACTCGCACGAGTCCAAAATCATCACGAGCAGGCACCACACCAACATCACACGAACAGGAAATAGCAAAAAAAAAAAAAAAAAAACCACGTGAATTGCAAAAAATTGCAAAGTGGCAGGCGGCCTCATTCTTGCTACTTTAATGAGAAACAGCAACGGTTTTGCAAATATGTTAGCAACGCCCTATAACCGTTGCTAATATATTTTCTCTAATTTTTTTTTGTTGTCGTTCGTTGATCCATCAACTCTGCCCTTTGATGGTGCCTTCCCCAGTTTTCATAATTTGATTATTTTTTATTTTTTAAAAAGGTAAGATATTTATTTAGAGCTAGCTAAAAAAAGGAGTTTGCCAAAACAAACAGAGTAATACAAAGGGAGTGAACAAATAAAATAACCTCCCCATTTTACTACTAAATCTTCAAAAAAATTAAAATAACTAGAAATGGTAAAATATTTAAACGCTTTCGTTCTTCTTTTGTTACTTTTGTGCTTCTGCTTCCATCTGGATACCGTGGATGAAAACTTAATTTACGAAGTCGAATTATAGTTTGAAGTGAGAGCGTCACCTTTATATCATGATGATGATTATGACAGTAAATGCGCAATTGAGGGTGCACTGGTTTAACTTTTATCCCAAAAATGATTGTAGATTTAGCCACACATTTTTGTCCACAAAAAATGTGTCCAAACACTAAAAACCTCTGCATGTTGTGCGTTCCTACCAAGTAATCATTTTGCTGACGTGTTACGGATATAAGCGTGGGTGAAGACAAACCCCACAAAGTTTGATTTTGTGGACCTACCAATAAACGAGGGTGAAGACAACCCACAATTCGATTGGTTGGGGACTTTGTCAGTCAACTGCCCCATATCAAAGCCCTTCATTTTTGGTCTGCAATTTCCGACGGGCACCATGCACTCTGTAAAAAATTGGTAGTTAGAAGTTGAAGAATCTATGACGTCGTGCCCTAACACCTTATCTTGCGGCCCAAACCTCAAAATCTCTCTCTTTCTCTCTCTCTCTCTCTCTCTCTCTCCTTTATAAAAATGTCTTCTTCGACCATGGGAGGTAAGAATCCGCGACTCTCTTCTCTCACTTCTTTAGTGTTCTTTTATTTTTGCTACCCAAATTCCTATTGTTGAACCTGTGCATGTAAGGATTTTTTTTTTTTTTTTTATCAGCTCAAGATTTAGAGGTTTTATTTGTATTCGGATTTTGAAATAATTATTGTTGAATCATGCTTTGTTCGATCTCATTTTTATTGTTGAATTATGTGCATGTAAGAATTATGTGCCTGTAAGAATTATGCTTTTTTTTTTCTTTCTTTTTTTTTTCTTTTTTTCTATTGTTGAATTTTGAAATAATTCGTATTCGGATTCAAATTTATTTTACCGGTTTTATACTTTGTTGGTTACCTTATGATATTTGAAAATCAGGTTTTTCAATTTCTCATTTTGGTTTAATTTTAGACTAATTNCTTTTTTTTTTCTTTTTTTCTATTGTTGAATTTTGAAATAATTCGTATTCTGATTCCTATTTATTTTACCGGTTTTATACTTTGTTGGTTACCTTATGATATTTGAAAATCAGGTTTTTCAATTTCTCATTTTGGTTTAATTTTAGACTAATTTTGGCTAAAGATCAGATTTTTTAATCCAACAAGAACATTATACTTGTCCATGGTGTTGCAAAACTGATGATTTAAGTTTGCTTCTAGTAATTAATCTAACATTGGTGAATTTCATCCATTTATGAATGATTTTTATTAAAACTAATGAACATTTTATGATTTAGATTATCCATAGTGCTGTTGAGTAACTAATGAAGATATTTTTTTTGAGGGGTAAAATTGCCGAATAAAATTAATGAAAGAAAGTAACTAATGAAGATATCTTCACCAATCTGTTTCTGTGTGGACAGTTTGCCGAAACCATGGGCACAGAAGTTGTGGGAGTCGATTTCCCCTCAGTGCCTTTGAAGAATGGAAGCGACGGAAACAGCCCTAAGAGCCCTTGTCTGCATGAGAAGAATGCTGTTGATCAATGTCCCGAACCTAAACCTAAACGAATCCATCAATTTTATTTCATTAAGTATCCGTCATTCGAAGACCCACAATTGAAATCCAAAATCGATCAGGCTGATGAGGATCTTCAGAAGAAGACTGAAGCCTGGTTTGATAGCACTGTTGCCATTAAAACAAAACAGGTACACTAAGGGATCACGTTGATGTGGGTATTTTCTCCACCCCCTTTAGTTATAAAGGTTGATGTAATTATTTTTACCGTTGTTTTCTATCAATTAAGTACATAACAATCATTGTTAACCTAATTCTGCAACAAGTCTGATCTCTAAATTTTGAGTTCTTGTTGTGAATTGTTTGAGCAGGTGGATAGAGAAGCGGCGATTCGGCAGTTGGAGCCTTTAACCCTTGAGGACAAGAGATACAGGAAGATATTGGATGAGAATAGGAATGGAATAGGCTGTTTGCATCAGGTTTTAGTGAAGCTCCACAATGAAACCAATACAAGCGGAGAGAAGGGTGATAAATTATGTTCATCAGAGGAAGAGCTTAATAATCTCGTAAGCTTGAATGGATGGAATTATGTCGTTATTTTTTCTAATGCTATAATAGCACCTTGTTGTGTGTATTTATGGGATGGGAGGTTTTGTTGTCAAAACAGATCTGTAGCTTACATTTTCAGACACAACACGGGAACAACACATTAGTTGGGGAGAAGCAGCTACATAGAGCAATTAAACAGCTTGAAGGGACGAGGGAGAAAGTTATTGCTAGTGCCATTGCTTTTAAGAAGGACACTTATGGTTGGACTTGGAAGACAGAATTTCGAGACCCGGTTAAGGTAAGTTCCTTTCAATTTATTTATTTTTTTCTATTCGTGATGCATATCATCTTATGTTTCTGTTATTTGAATACTTTGAACTAAAAATTAAGTTGAATCATTCAGATTTCGTTAATGTTTTATTTTAAATTTTGTAGCCTATAGATGTGGATTTGGATGGAATAAGAAAGGAGAAGCACTTAATCAATGCAAGAATTCAGTATCTGAAGGGACAAGTGAAAGTCCTTGACAATGAGCTAAGTTCATTGGATGTGAAATTGACAGATGCGAACAAGAGAAGGATTGCAGCATATGAAGTCTACATGGACCTGAAAAGAGAGCGTGACCAAGGGGTACAGTGCCTTCCATCCCTTGTTACATTTTTTCATTGTTTGTTGGCACAAATTGCTACCCATTTGGTTTGTTTGGTGGTTTATGTGTGTAATCCTTTCTCCAAGTCACATATGAAATAATCAAGTAATCTTGCTCTTGCAAATCCCCCCTGCAAATTTTCATTATGTTGTTTTAAGTGTCCAATTAACTCATTTGATAGCATTATATTAGTATTTAGATTAGTTGCATGTCTACTATTCTTGAAGCCGTAGCACATGGTATTAGGACTTTACTGTGGTAACCAGCTACATTATTAGGTAAAAGTTAAAACACCAAATTTCAGTATCTAGGAAATGCAGAGTTATGCGTTTCTCATTTACTATCTTGGGATAGATTAATTATTGGAGGACAATAGCCATAGTTAGTTTTATTGGTAAGTTACACCTATCTAAGAAAGGGATCTTCTCTACTTGGAGTTCTAGAATAGTTTGATGTGCTTTGTGGAATCCGTGCCTATCTGATAAGTGACAAATCGGGGGAATTATTTTTATGTCTTCATGTTTTCAGCATGCCTACTATTACCAAAACCGTTCACTCTTGAAGAATGTGAGAAAGCTTGCTGCTGAGAAGAATATAGCAGCAATGGAAGAACTATCCCATAGAAAGGTTTGTTTCTTCTAGTTCTTTTTTTCCTATACAGAGGATTTACAAACTTTCCGAAAACTTGTAGCCATACTATGATCTTCTTAATTGCTTTCTCTATTTACCATGATTAGGTTGAGAAGTTCATGCCCCAATGGAGCAGTAGTAAGGCTTTTAGGGATGTTTATATGAATAGAATTTTGCCGTCCCTCGATAGCCGGAAATTGAGTAGGGATGGACGAATGATGAACACTAATGAAAAGCCACTGGTTTCAGAGTTTCCATCCTCCAGCAAATCAGAGGCGGTAACGAAACCTAACATAAAACGGCCAAAGGTACACCGTACACAACATAAGGAGATTTCCGCAAGCAATGAGATTCATGAAACAAGTTGCAGGAGATGAAAAGAGAAGAGGAGATTGCCAAAGCTAAGGTAGCTTTAGAAAGGAAGAAGAAGCTGGCAGAGAAAGCAGCAGCCAAAGAAGTTATACCTATCTAATAAGTCCACTTTCGTTTTCTCTTCCTGCCTTTATCAAAGAGCCTATGACTGGTTTTTTGGTAGTTAACATGGAAGAAGTATAAAACTAGACGGGATCTGATCTTTATCCCTTTCTTTTCTTGCGGCCCAATTTGAAGGGTCGCTCTTTCATCTCTACTTGTATCTTGGTTTCGCGGTAAGAATTCGAGATTCTGAACATCTTTGTTTTTGCTGGCTAATTTCTTATTGAATCTGAAGTAAGAATTAGGTTGCAAAACTATTGAATTCAGCTAGCTTCTAGTAATTAATCTATAATGTTGATGAAGATTTCATTCTCTCTGCTCATCAGGATTGAAGAGATAATTACCAGTCTGTTTCAGTATTTGACATTGAGAAAATGAATCAGGAACCTGGACTTGATGAGCCCATAACATTTGATTCCCATGTTTTAGGTGCCAACATCTTCCTGAAAGATGCTATTGATACATTGCGTCAACCTAAGCAAATCCATCATTTTTATTTCATCAAGTGTCCGTCCTACGAGGACCCAGAGCTGAAAACCAAAATCTATCAAGCTGAGAAGGAGATCAAGAAAAAGATTGAAGCCAGGTTTCAGATTACTTAAAGGATCAGGGAAAAAAAGGTACAATTGTGGTGACATCAGGCTAATGCGGGCATTTTCTCGTTCCTTTAGATTCGGAAGTGGGTGCGAGGTAGCTCGCATACATTGCTTGAATTGTTGTTTTATCATTGTTACTCTGATTCTGCAATAGATAGTAAGAATTTGTTGTGAATTGTTTGAGCAGTTGCGTCAAGAAGAGGTGATTTCACAGTTGAAGCCTTTAGCCCTTGAGGACAAGAGATATGGGACGTTAATGGTTGAAAAGAGGAATGAATTGGAAACTCTGCGTAGGGATTCTAAAAAGCTCCATACTGCAAGAAATACAAGCCGAGAGAAGAGTGTTGGTTTATGTTCATCAGTGGAAGAGCTTAATGGTCTTGTGAGCTTGAATAGTTAGAATAATGCTGGAAATTCATTTATGCAATATTAGCACCTTTCTTGTGCGAATTTATGGGACGTTTTGTTGTCAAAACAGATTTTTGGCTTGCAATTTCGGATGCAACATCAGAGCAACATGTTAGCTGAGGAGAAGCAGCTCCTTAGAGAAATTAAACAGCTTGAAGGGACTAGAGAGAAAATTATTGGTAATTTTGCTATGAAGGTGAACTTTCATGATTCAGTTGATCGGAAGGCATCAATCCAAGACCTGGTTGAAGTAAGTATAATTTAAATTTTATTTAGTTCTGGATTGGATGTTATATGATGTTTCTGTTATTTGTCCACTTTGATCTGAACATTAGGTTGATTCAGTCAGATGTCATGAATGTTTTGTTTTGTTTTTAGCGTATAGAAGTAGATTTGGATAGTGTAAGAGAGTCGAAGCAATTAAATAATGTGACAATTAAGGAGAGGGAGGAAGAATTGAAAGACATAGACAATGAGATTAGTTTCTTGCAATTGGAATTGACAGCTACAAACCAGAAAAGGTGGGCAGAGTATGAAGTCTTGGTGGAGCTGAAAAAACAGCGTGACGAAGGGGTACAATACTTCTATCCCTTGTTACATTTCTCATTGTTTTGTGGGCAGAAAATACTACCTGTTTGGCTTATTTTGGTGGTTCATGTGTGCAAAATTCCCTTTTCCAAGTTTCATATGAAATTTTGAAACAAGTTTTCCCTTGCAAATTTCCCTCTGCAAATTATCATATTGTTCTGCACTTAATTGGTATTTAAATCAGTTGTCTACTATTCTTGAAGCTGTAACACATTGGGATAGACTAAGTATTGGACAAAAACAGCCATAGTTATTAGTTTGTTATATTGTTATATTTAACCTATCGAAGAAAGGAGACATGCAAGGGATCTTATCTTAGAGTTATAGAATATGTTGGTTTCCCTTCTGTAATACATGTATTTTCGATCGAGGGAATTTTATTGGGGTCTTCATATTTTACAGAATGCCTACTATTACCAAAACTGTTCACTCTTGAACAACGCGAGAGAGCTCGCTGCGAAGAAGGATATAGTAGCCCTTGAAGAACTATCCCATACAGAGGTTGGTTGGATATCCATTTCATTCTTCCTATCCAGAGTCATTATACACACTTTCCCAAACTTGTAATGATACTGTGATCTTCTTAATTGTCTTCACAATTTACCATGAATAGGTTGAGAACTTCATGTCCCTATGGAGCAGCAGTAAGGCTTTTAGGGATGATTATATGAAAAGAATTTTGCCCTCCCTCGACTGCCGGCAATTGAGTAGGGATGGACGGATAAGGAACAATGATGAGAAGCCATTGGTTTCAGACTTTCCAACCACTAGCAAATCAGAGATGGTAACAAAATCCAACACAAAAAGACCAAAGGAAGATTCTGAACAATGTTGAAGGAACACTCAAGACAGTAAAATATTGACAAGGTCAGAGACTCGGAATCCACTGTGAAAGATGGTGGTGACCTAGAAGATGACAAGGATGTTAAAGATATGCACTTCTCATGTGCAAAAAATGTCTTAGGTTGAAAACCCGGAAAAGGGTCAATCTGCAAGCAATGAGATTATGCAGCAAGGTTAAAGGAGATGAAATGAGTAGAGGAGATTACCAAAGCTAACTTAGCATTAGAAAGGAAGAATAAACTGGCAGAGAAAGCACATAATAGCTCAAAAGGAAGCTGAAAAGAAGTTCAGGGAAAGTATCATTTCTAGTATTGCAACTTTAGCTTGTCTTTCACTTGGGAACTTAAAACGAATGTCGCATTTGACTGAACTTCTTTTCGTGAACGTGAAAAGAGATTGGAGAAGAGAGGAACACTGATACCTGGTACCAATCTGGAGGAGCAGAATGAATCGAAAGTGCCAACTTAAACGTTAAAGCTCCAGCTCCGTCGACAAAATAAAGAACAAAAAGAGAATGCCACCAGGTATAGAGACTGATCAAAAGGTCAGGATCCAATACTAGATGGTACAATTCAGCGAAAAAAGTCGACATAACGTCACTGGGTAGAGGCTGCAGACTGCTCCTTTTGCAGTGTTGGTTGCTATGCTTGTGGTGCTGATGTAGAGGAGTTCATAGAGGTAATTGAGAAATCTAAGCCCAAGCCTAAGTCCCAGAAGAAGTCTAAGAAGAAGAAGACAAAAAAGTAATACTAGACAGGATTGAAATCTCGGATTCCCAGTGTCAGAATCGCGTGAAATTCGCACTGTCACTTGGAAACGTCGAGATCTTCAAGATTCATGCTTTGCCATGAATTCTCGAGAATTTAGCCAAATTCCATCGTTTTGGCCTTCAAATTATCAGTTTTACTATTTTAGGAAAGTTTTACGTATTTTAGTAGTTTCCTTATTTCATTAGGAGTTTCTTTCTGGTTAAGTTACTAATTTGATTTCTTTATTCTTGTCTGTCTTCGTCTCTTCTCTTAAGGGACAAATTTCATTATTCTTATTCTACTTTTGCTTAATACAATTTGATTTTCTCTTTAGTTGAGAGTTAATTTCGAGTTTTTCAATTCTAAACGTGATTTAGAATTTTTCTATTGTTTTTCGCTGAGTCAGGTGCTTGGATGTTATTAATTACTATGAAAGCAGTCTGAAGAATCCAAAGAACTAGATGACTATAAGAAGTAATGGTCATGCTGATGATTTTGACACTGCCTTGGTGGTTTTGTTGTTGAAAGCTTAAATTGTTCTTCAATTTGTGACTTTATCTTACTTTTTGAAGGATTAATATGGTGCTGAAATATTGTTTTACTAGGTTGTTAATGGTTTTTATTGTATTTTCGTTCATGATCTATTTGGGATTTTTTCTCGAAGATTATTTTTGAGTCGTTCTACAGGCCCCCTCCAAAATCTTATTGGTAGGCCTTGATTATAGGCACACCCAACTCTGTATTTGTTGTTGTTGGCAGACTTTAATCTTATTAGCACTCCTAATTGGAAACTAAATTTTTTGGTTTTAAAACTACAAAATATGTGGGCATACGTGAAAATAAAATAAATAAATAAATAAATTGATTGATGGTCTTTTGGGCAATATTAAGACCCAATGCCCCGCTTTCAATAAATCCAAACTAACGGGCTGCCAATAACATTTCAGGGGGTGCCTTTAAAATTCCCAGGTTCTCCATTAGACACTATTGATCTCCCTGTCATGACGTTTGTAGTTGAACCCATTTCTAGACAAGACAATATTCTCCATATTGGGCTTGGGCCCTCACCCTCTTTGGGGGCCCTGCACGTTGAGCAAAAGACAGGAAATTTTGGACATTGTTTCGGAATTCGGCTCGCCAACATAACCTTTTGTCCTGATTTGATGAGTGCGATTTTATTGACCCAAGTTTAAACGTGGGTTAACAAAACCCCACCATGTAATTGATGGTGACTTAAACGGTTAACTCCATCTTTCAACCATTTTAAGTCTCCATTAAATGTGGGTGAACAAAAACTTTGATGTGCGATAGTTATAAGAAACTTCAAATCCACTGTAAAAAAAAAAATATATTTCTCGGGATTGGCACGCCTCGTTTTTCAAATATATTCATATTTTAATTAAGACGCATGCAGGTGGCAAAGGCATCAGAAACTTCTAAGTTTCTAAAACAAAGCCTGTAAAGATGCCAAAGAGGATGCACAATTCCAAAGTTACTCAGCAACCCTGCATGTCAAGCCATGTAACACTTGTCAATCTCACCCATGAACCACGACAAACCCTCCTCTAGACTAGTCTCCTCTTTATAAACAAACCCTAATCCCTCTTCTTCTCTCATCATCACTACTAGTCCAAATATCTATCTCACTACTAAAACCCCACTAAAAAAAATTACCCACTTCCAACGTTTAATCAATTTTCTATCTTACAGTCAACTAGCTAGAGAGAGAGACAGAAAAAAAAAAAGTTTGAAAGATGGGTTCTGTTTCTAGGGTTTTGTTCATCTATGTTGTTATTGCTCATCTTCTGTTTTTTATGGGTTCGATTAGTAGTACCCGTACAGTAGTTCGTAGTGAATTTGATGATGTTGATGGAGTAGTAAAAGAATCTGATGAGATGACAATTAGTACTATGATGAGTGAAACTTTGGCGGCGGCAAGAGTTGGATCATCCCCAGCACCGAGTCCAGGTCCAGGTCCAGGTCCAGCTCCCGCTCCAGCTCCAGGTCCGAGTTCCCACCTTCCGCTGAGAAGTCTGGTGGCTGTGCAAGGTGTTGTTTATTGCAAGCCATGCAATCACCAAGGAGTTGGTACCCTTTTGGGTGCTACCCCACTTTCTGGTTTGTTCATTCTCTCCCTCTCCCTCTCCCTCTCCCCCTCTCTCTCTCTCTCTCTCTCTCTCTCTCTCTTCTCTCTCTCTCTCTCTAACTTATCAAAGCTGCTGCTTATTAAATTTTTAAGTTTCTTGTGGGTCAGATCGGTATCTGATGAAAACCCATCGGAAAAACCACCTACTACGTACTTCTTGTGGGTCATAGATGTACGTGGTTTTAATTATTTGTTGATATATATATGATATGATTTGGTAGGTGCGGTTGTAAGGTTGGAATGCAACAACAGCAGGAATCCAATAAGAGAAGAGACGAAGACAGACAAGAATGGTTACTTCTTACTCCAAGCATCAAAGAAGATCTCAAACTATGGGGCCCACAAGTGCAATATGTTCTTAGTATCATCACCGTTGAGCACGTGTAACAAGCCCACTGATCTTCACATGGGATTGAGTGGGTCCTACTTAATCAGGGAAAAGAAACAGCCTCCTTCACTTTCAACATTACCAACTCCTTACACACTCTACAGTATTCGTGGCCCTTTCGCTTTCGATTCAACTGCATGTCCCCGCCACTAATTCATGCATGCGCGCGCTATTGATCACTAGCTTTTAGTACTATTAATTAGGTTTTTCAATTGCTCTTCATCTCTTTGTGTGTTTTGTGTGTTCTTTTCTTTATTAATTTGTAGGGTTAAGTAAGAGCTAGAGAGAGAGAGAGAGAGAGAGAGAGAGAGAGAGAGAGAGATGAGAGATGTAATAATATTGTGATAGAGACGTACGGCCGATCGTGTGTAGTTCGATATTTAGATTAATGGCATCAGACATCATCAGTGATAGAAAGTAATATATAGTTGTTGATCTGTTTATATCTCGATCATCTATTCATGCATGCATGCATGAGTATTATTTTGCAACTACAATTAATTTATTATTTTGGATTAACACTTAATTCCTGGTATTCATGATTTCAGTTGCACTCTGATTTCTCTTGGAAATTTTTTTTTTTGAATGATTTTCCTGGTTTGGTTTGGTTGGCGAAAATAACCAATTAGGAGGATTCTATTACTCTGTAAAGAATTAGCGCGCGAGTATATATTCTAATTTTGCGAACCAAACGTGGCTTAAAAGCATCCTAACATAGAACTGAGGAGGGATATATATAGGAGCGATCGATCATTAATAAGGGTGGAGATTGGAGGGTTACCTGACCTGATCATTTAGCGGGCAACCCAAAACATAAAAAATGGTTACGGGTCAACCTCGAAAATGATTATGTGGGTTTACCTAATACCCTCGATTTTACTAAAGGGGTTCTTTCTTAATTTTTTTCCCCAAAGTCTTTAAAAAACATAACCTAATCTCAAATTAATTCCTCCAAATGTATTGACAACTTAGAGCTAATTAAGGTCTTTTTCAAGTGGGTAATGCTAGCGTAACACTACTTTTGGGATCGACAACTGTGTCGGTAACTCTTGACGTGTTGTCGACGTGTTCGTCTCAAAATATGTGCACAAGTCTTGCCACATCATCCCTCCACTTTTAGATTTTTGAATTTTTTGAACGAATTTTTAATTTCTTCTCTGTTTTTAGGCTCGGAATCCCAAAACCCATCATCACATCAGCTACAAAGATCGATTTGATCCTACGGTTGGAATCAAAAGGCCCAAATAAAAAACACATCCCAAACTGAACAGGTCTCCCATTCACTCTCTGTCAAACAATTTTCTAACCCTAAATCTAAAGAAGAAGGGCGGCAGAAACCTTGGCGCCGTCTCCACTCCGGCGGCTTTTTTCCTCGCCCGTCGCTCATCCCCGTCACCCCTTGCCAGCGCCAGGAGTAGCGCCGACGACGTCTGGTACTCTCTCTATCTCTCTTTCACTTTCTCTATCTTTCTCTCTCTACTAGGGTTTCAACTAATCTTAGATCTATGCTTAATGGTTATGGAATCTAGTTTTTTTCCTTTGTGCATTTATGGTAATTTTTTCTAGAAGAACAGTTTCTAAGTATGGGTCTGTTCCAAAATCTCTCATTCTATTTATGTAGTTTCTTTCCCAAAAACTATGGGTTGAATTGTATTTTTTTTATGCAGGTCTCAAATGGATGTTGTGAATACGATTATTTACTGTTTATGTGTGTTGAATGAAGGTTGAAGCTGTGCTTGACAAGAAACTAATTAATGAAGAGGAATAAGATGTTGCTTATCAATAACTGAAGAGAGTTGGTTGATGTATTAAAGATAATTTGTTTCACACGATATGACTTAGATGTATTTTTGTTTTAGAGTTAACGACTTCTCTAAATCATTTTGGAGTAGTCCCTCTTGTTTGTAATCTGAAACAGAGTTCCCTTAAATGATATGAGATATATGAGAATTTTTTATCTTTTACTAATATCCATCCATCCCACTGGTGAAATTTATTGGTTTCTAATTTAATCGGTTTTTCAACTAGGTTGGCATTTACCAATCTTGAATCTACTTATGGATACAGAGAGTGATTTTACATTCTTACTATACGTTCTTGCTTAATCAATTAATCTTTTAAGTTGTGTTTTAATAAACCCATTGAATGATTTTACATCCCACATTATTTTTTATACCTTGTGATTTAATTTGTCGAAAGATAATGCTCTTCTATATACATCAATAATTTTAGGTTTGGAATTGAATTGGCTTTGACAATTAACCGAACCATCTAAATCTGTATTTTTAGGGTTATAATAAGCTCAATGAGATCCATTTTTTAATGTCAAAGAAGGAATGCGAAATTGAAGAACTAAATACAAGAATTTATCCTCTTCATTGCTAACATATAAAATCTATTGAGTATAATTAAAATTGAATAACAATTCAAACTATTTCCATTGCAATCATAGGGTTCTCCAATACAATAATGATCACACTACATAAATAAGAAAAGAAAAAGAATAAAAAAAAGAGAGAAAAAAAATGGTGCACAAAGATTTGTCAAAATTTCCCAAATGGCTTCAATCTTCTCAACAGATTTTCACTTTGATCTTCAATTTCACCTTAGTATTCCGCGAAAAGCTTGAAAAGGACCTGTAAATAAGAGTCAAACATAAACATAAGAAGAAAAAAAAATTACAACAACCTAAAATTAATAAATCAATACTTGATCTTTCTAAAAAAAAAATTTAGATCTGTGTAATAATTTTCTCTAAGGCATCTTTTTTGATAGATATGCCTCAATGGCATGAGATAGCGCCTAGGTTTCTACCTAGGCAACTTTTTTGATACAACAACCTACAATAAAAAATTAATAAATCAAGAAAAAATTTACCTGTAAGGATCTTTCAACCCTTCTTCTATCTTAGATCGATCTAGGGTTTCATCATTTTAGGCTTTATAGTTATTTTAAGAGAGAAAATGAACAAGATAATATAGATGAGAAAGAGAACAACGAAGCAGTGAGAGAGAGAGAGAGAGAGAGAGAGAGAGAGAGAGAGATAGAGAGAAATACTAGATTTACGAATGGAAACAAACCTGCGTTTGGTTGCTGGTTGGTTACCTTCGATCTGCTGCTCTCGATCTTGCGATTTGATGCTAGTTTGGTTTCGATCCACTCCGTCTTCCTCTTCTTAAGCCGTCTGTAACTCTCCTTCAACTCTTCTTCTTCCTTACATCATCTTTTTTTAGGGTTTGATGATAGGGAGAGAATGGGAGAACATGTTCAGTCGTTTCTTGGTTTCATTTGTTTCTAGGGTTTGACAGAGAATGAATGGGAGACCTGTTCAGTTTGGGATGTGTTTTTGATTTGGGCCTTTTGATTCTAACCGTAGGATCAAATCGATCTTTGTAGCTGATGTGATGATGGGTTTTGGGATTCCAAGCCTAAAAACAAAGAAGAAATTAAAAATTCGTTCAAAAAATTCAAAAATCTAAAAGTGGAGGGATGATGTGGCAAGACTTGTGCACATATTTTGAGATGAACACGTCGGCAACACGTCAAGAGTTACCGACACGTCAGTTGTCGATCCCAAAAGTAGTGTTACGCTAGCATTACCCTTTTCAAATACACTATTTCCTGTCGAGTCAAAACACCTTGACTCAAGGTTAAGAATTTGAACGGTTCTTGTAGGTGCTAATTATAATTTGAATTCTATAAATTAGAAGAAAAAAAATTAATTGTTTCTTTTGTAAGTTCATTGCAAATTCTACCAAATATTTATTATTAGATGCTCACATCAATCATCTACAAACACATGATAAGCCGCGAATTTTCGCGGTGTACCAAGCAGGGCTTTGTTTCAAATTAGTGATAGGTATAGATGGTCTATGAATCACGCACTTTCTTATGGAAATTTTAAAATTAGTTGGTATCATTGATATCCAATATTACCTAACTTTGATGAAATTAGAAGTTTAGAATGAAGTGATTTTCAGCAAAGATGTCCATCAACAAGCCAATAAGCATGTTCTAAAACATCTAATCATCTTTATAAAATAGCAAGTTTTTGGGTGTTTTTTCTATCATTAATTTCTAATCAACTTTTGATAATACTCGAAGTTTTAAAATAATATAATTTTTTTTATGAAATGATGGACATGATGAGGAGATCGTATTCGCAAAAAAAATCATCCTTGATCATTTTCATGATTGCTATTTTATGCACCTTCTTTAAATAAGGTCCAAGTGAAGCTTGCCCTAGCATTACTCTCAATGTGGGTTCCAAACTAAAGCCCAGCCCATTCAAAAAATATCCTTCCATCTTCACTCTTCCACTTCAACGTCCTTCTTGTCCAAATCTCCAAGCCTCTCAACTTTCAAATTCAAAATTTCAAAATTTCTTCCTCTCTCTCTCTCTCTCTCTCTCTCTCTCCTCGGCTCTGCTTCTCTCCATCCTCCATGGGAAGCTCGAACGCTTTTCTCACTACACCCACGAAAACCCCAAATTCCAGATCCCTCTCTTCCAGAAAACAACCCGACCCCAGCACTACTATGGATTCTTCCACCTCCGAATTTAAGTCCCGATTTGAAGCCTACAATCGTTTACAGGCGGCTGCAGTTGCTTTTGGAGAGAAACTGCCGATTCCAGAGATAGTCGCCGTCGGAGGCCAGTCTGATGGCAAGAGCTCTCTTCTCGAAGCCCTTCTCGGCTTTCGGTTCAACGTTAGAGAGGTTGAAATGGGCACTCGGAGACCTCTCATCCTTCAGATGGTCCACGATCAGTCCGCTTTGGAGCCTCGATGCCGTTTCCAGGTTTGATCATAAT
>MVGT01000940.1:37645-50353 GCA_002174775.1 Macleaya cordata | reverse complement strand
TTCATTTTGTAAAGTCTGCCATGCTTATTTAGTGCTGGTTTTGTTTCATTCTTTTCCTTTTTATCTTTTGTATTTAGGGTCACGTTTAGATTCTAGGTTTTGAATTTTGAGACTAATTTTATGGCATTACTGATGGCATAGATTTCTAAATTTCATATTATTTTAACGTCTTTCATTATTACCAATGATTTAGTCATTTGTGTCTTAACATTTTCTGGTAGATTGGTTTATGTATTATTCTAATTATGATTTAGTCATTTGAATCTTTCCTCCCTAGTTCTTCATTTGTGCTTTTTTTATTTTTATTTTATTTTTTTCCAATTTAGGGTTTGCTCTTTTATCTTGTTTAATAAGGTTATGTGGTTCCAAAACCTTGAACGTTTTACTCATATTACTGATAATGGTTTGGAATTTGAGCTGATATTCTTTGTCTACTTCATTTTAAACTATATAACTTATGCTATGTTCTTGAATTAGAGTTTGGAATTTAGGTCTTTTTTGTGGTTCTTCTTCTACTATCACACTCTTGTCACATTCAATCCAAAGTTGGCATTCATCTTATCTATCATGTTCCTTTATGCTGTTTATCTCAAACTTGGTTGAGTCATTTTATTTCTATTTGATTTAATACACCCAATTTGATAATTGATTTCCTGGCGATTTGTACATTTTGTTCCCTCATTAATTACGGTGATGAGATAACCAAAACCTGATGAATGGGCACAGGAGGAGGATTCTGAAGAATATGGAAGTCCCGTTGTGTCAGCATCAACAATTGCTGATCTTATCAAATCCAGGACTGAGGCACTTCTGAAGAAGACAAAAACCACAGTTTCTTCTAAGCCCATTGTTATGAGAGCGGAATATGCTCATTGTCCTAATCTCACTATTATTGACACTCCTGGTTTTATTCTTAAGGTGGGTTATCTTTTGCACTCCTGCTTGCTTTCTTCTCATGTTTCATGACAGCAAGCTATAGATGAATATAACCTTCTTTGATTTGGATTTTTATTTTTCATTCTGAATGAATATCTTAAATTCATTGCAGGCAAAGAAGGGTGAACCAGAAAATACACCTGATGAGATTCTAACAATGGTGAAATCTTTAGCAAGCCCTCCCCATCGAATTCTCTTGTTCCTTCAGCAGAGTAGTGTTGAGTGGTGCTCGTCACTCTGGTTGGATGCTATCCGTGAAATCGACCCAACATTAAGAAGGACGATAGTTGTCGTGTCCAAGTTTGATAATAGACTCAAGGTATACGTACCATCGATTTCATGACTAAAGAGAAAGAAGAAATAAATCATTCATTTATATGATAAAGTAAATGCTTTTCTGACGGCAAAAAAGTTCAATTCATGCAGGAGTTCACTGACAGGTGGGAAGTGGACCGGTATTTGAGTACAAGTGGTTATCTTGGGGATAACATACACCCATTTTTTGTCGCCCTACCAAAGGACAGGGGAACTTTTCCTAATGAGGAATTCCGCAGACAAATTTCCCAGGTTGATTCAGAAGTCCTTCGCCATCTGCGTGAGGGTGTTAATGGAGGATTTGATGAAGAAAAGTTTAGGCCCTTCATTGGTTTTGGCTATTTGAGGGAGTACTTGGAGGCCGAGCTTCAAAAGAGGTACAAAGAATCTGCACCAGCAACACTAGCATTGCTTGAACAACGCTGCGATGAAGTAACCAGCGATTTGTCCAGAATGGAGTCCAAGATAAGGGCAACATCTGATGTTGCTTATCTTCGAAGGTCTGCCATGATGCATGCAGCTTCTATCAGCACTCATGTGGTGAGTAATATGATGCACCTTACTTTCTTCAACTTCATTTTTTTCCTTTTTTCCTTTTCTATCCAACAGGTATGTAAATTACATTAATAAGAAACCATGGAATTTTCTTGTTAATTGATGAAGGGTGCATTGATTGATGGAGCGGCAGATCCAGCCCCAGAACAATGGGGGAAAACAACAAATGAGGAACAGTTGGAGAGTGGTGTTGGCAGCTGGCCCGGGGTTAGTGCAGACGTAAAACCTCCAAATTCTACCCTTAAGCTCTATGGAGGAGCTGCATTTGAGAGGGTAATGCATGAATTTCGCTGTGCCACGTATTCAATTGAATGCCCACCAGTGTCAAGGGAGAAGGTAAAATTATTTGTTACTCTAAAGCTTCGTATGAAACTGTTAGTCATGGTACTTGGTTTTACCTTCTTCATTGGCAGGGTGACACTCATAGAAAACTCCTTATAACAGGTGGCTAATATATTACTTGCCCATGCTGGCCGAGGTGGTGGTGGAAGAATAACCGAAGCAGCAGCAGAGATAGCACGTGCTGCTGCCCGCTCATGGATTGCTCCTCTATTAGACACTGCTTGTGATCGACTTGCATTTGTGTTAAGAAACCTTTTTGACATTGCTGTTGAACGCAATCACAGCCGTGACTCCTTGGACTGTAAGATGCTATTCAACTCTACATGTTCCCAACATACTTTCCTTCCACTGCTAGTTGTTTTACTGATTCATACTGAGATTGATTAAAAGTTCCTCCAAACCTACTAGAAATCATATGAATAGGGTCAACTTTGAAAAGTTCAAAATGTGCAGTTGCATTTTTGTTTATGATATGGTTAAGAAAGATGCTTTTGTTTCCTTTCCCTATAACTGCTGCCTTTCTCTTCTTAGAACCAACTGTCTTTTAAATGTGCACATTAATTTTGTTGGACTCAGATACGAGAAACAATGGAGATATGGACGGATATATAGGCTTTCGTGCTGCTTTAAGGCATTCATACAATTGCTTTATTAAGGATCTTGCTAATCAGTGCAAGCAACTAATAAGGCACCACCTTGATTCAGTTACAAGCCCATATTCTCAGGTTTGCTATGAAAATGACTTCATAGGAAGTTATGGCCCAGGTGGGTCTTCTATCTACAGATTCAATCAGGCTCAAGTTTCTCCATTTTGCATCGAGTTATCGGACGGAAAGACAACAGCTCAAGATGAAATTATGGGTAGGGACCAAGAGAATATACCTCCAGAAAAGAATGCTCAGCAAACCACACCAGGGAAAAATACGGAAGCTAAAGAAGCTCTCCGAGAAAGCCAAATGACAGTACCTGAGACTCCATCTCCTGATCAACCATGTGATTTAGTTTATGGAGGAGTTAAGAAGAAAGAGCATGGTAACGGCATTGAGCTTGTAGGAGGCAGAAAACGGCACCCAAGGATGATGGCCAACAGCAGAGTTTTGGATAATCACCGACAGCAAAATGGTGGTGATGTTCTATTTGGAAATGGTGATATTGGCTCAAGATCAGGCTCAGCGTACTCTGATATATGTTCTACTGCTGCACAGTATTTTTCACGCATACGTGAAGTTCTTATTGAGAGAAGTGTGCCGTCAACTCTAAACTCAGGATTTTTAACTCCTTGGTAAGCTTATCTCCAATCTGATGCACTTACATCAGCAGCCAGTAATTCATGAACATATGCATGCATACATACAAACTGGAAGTCATGCATAAACAAAAGTCATATTTTAATCTTTATGAATCAAAACATAAAAAGAAGGAAGAACAGCAGAGAGGTAACAGTACAAGATAACTTGTGTCCATGATTTAAACTCAGGCACTAAGAGAATAAAGTAGTTAGTTGACTGTAAGCTGAGGAAAAGGGTGAGGAAGTCTGATAGTTCCCTAGATTTCTCCTTTCACACTATCCTACCATAAAGTGAAGTCGTCTCATAATCCTTACTGATAAAAACATAGAAAGAAAGAAAAAAGAATAAGAGGTGATAATATAGCTGAATTTCGTGACGTTCACAGATAATTTGTTTCCATGATTTAAAGACAGGCATTAAGAAAACAGGACAGCTAGTTAATAGTTAGTTGAAAGATGGTGGAGAAAGCAAACATTTTTCTAGATTTATAGTTCGGACTATCAAACATGATAAGAAATGCTTGGTACGAATGTACAATACATGATAGGAAATCAAACGAAGGTCACTAAACTCACAAATGGGCATAAATATAGACATTCCTTTGGATGTGTTTTCCAAATAATGCTGCTCCTTTCTGAATTTGTAGATGTTGTCATTATGCAAAAGTAGGTTATTGTATACTGTTTGAAGTGTGTTCATATATAAACTTTAATGGAAATATGATTCAAATTTATGTTTTATCAATTGTTACTTTCCGAATTAGTGTTTTGTAATACAGGCAAGTCAATGAACAAGCTTTAAAATTTTTACAAACTAGCATTTCCCCTGCAATTGAAATGCCTGGTTCTGATGCTTCTTTGTTTGTTTATTATATTGTTTGGTTGATGTGAGCAGTCGGGATAGGTTGGTGGTGGCACTTGGTCTGGACCTCTTTGCCGTGAATGATGAAAAATTCATGGACATGTTTGTGGCACCTGGTGCAATCGACGTCCTTCAAAATGAACGCCAATCGCTCCACAAACGTCAAAAGATACTGCAGTCTTGTTTGCATGAGTTCAAAAATATTGCTCGATCGCTGTGATGAAGTCTAGTTTGTTTGTTTACTGAATCATAACATTGAATGGGGCAGGTATTGTATTCATTCCAGTTCTTCACATCTAGTGAACTGTGTTTAAGTTGCAGCTTAAGCCCCACATTATCAACCATCTGAATGATATATCATTAATTTTTAATTCCAATTTTCCCAAGTTTCATTTAGCTGCCCTGGTATAGTCTCTCTCTCTCTCTCTCTCTCTCCTGTTTGTTTATTATCAATCAATTATTTGCTATGGGGTATGCAATTTATGCTCCTCATGACTGTCATGACTTCTCTTTCCACCATGACTCTTTCTATCTCATTTCAATAATAAATAAGAAAAATATGGGATCTTCTCTTGGTTCTTAGAAGCCAAGGATACTAATTTAAAAATCCATTTTCCCTTCTCAGCCAAGTCAAAGGAGGAGACTAAATTTGGTTTGGATATTTGACCCAAGTCAGGCCAGGTAAAATATAAATACTTTCTGAATACCCCCTACAAATTATGGATGTAATTAAATAATTACAAGTGTTATTAACTTGTAAATCTATAATTAGGGCACAAATTGGGTCCTGTTTGGAATGGTATCTGCTATTTTTTATTGTGCTGTTAGAACTTAAAATTGAAAAGCCATTTTGTAAAATGTTAGGCCCAATCTTTTATGTAAAGCTTAGCTTTACTTTTAAGACCCGAAATTTGTGGTGAAGTTGTTTTTTTTCTTTTTCTGTCCTTGTCCCTTTGAGGTTTCTTTGTGGTTTCAAAACAAAACTACCAATAACCAATTAACAAGTAAGTTCCCAAGTATTGTTTTTCAAAAGAAGTATGAATGCGTCCATGGGGCTCTTGCCGAAACTAGTGTTAAAGCCAGCTTTTTTTAATGATTATTTTTCAATCTTTTCTTGGAGAGCCCTAAAGGTAAGATAACTAGGGATGGGATGTTTAGAATAGATCTAATAAAAAGGATTTCATATTCATATTAGGGTTTGTTGCTTACAAAGAGATTGCTTTTGTAATTACATAAATTTGGATGCATGTGTCGAGTAAAGAGTAAACCTATGTATTGTATTATAATAGACTCAGAGGTAAAGTATCATATATAGGAGTTTCATATCATGTAAATAGCACGTCAGTGCTGATGAGGATAGGAGGTGTGCCTGCACTTATCTATGTGGCACCGAAATCATTTGTAACCCGTGACTCATTGGTCTAAAAAATGATATTGGGACTTACCTATTCATCTGTCCAGCTAGATAAATTGAGGTGCAGCTCAACATCTACTATTCATTGTGTGGGTGAAGCTCATAAATACATAATGAATGGTGAATGTTTGGCTCCAGCTCAATCTGTCTAGTCAGACAGATGAATAGGCTGGTCTTAAATTAATAGCAGCTCTAATAAATATTCAACGAGCTCACCGAATTTCATCTAATGCCATTCTTCTACTTTCACTTGTGTATCGATTTCCTACCGTTTGATCAAAATCTAATGATTGCCAGAGCCAAATGTCAATTTTTAATTTTTCCATCAATGGAATAATCAATGATTTACACTTTGAACGTTTTATCTTTTTTCGCTCGAATTTATGTTTATATTTTGTGATGGACTATTGCTAAATTATAAATACAAACAAGAAGATAAGAGAAAAAGAACAAGTATTTTTTTTTTCGCTAGTTGACACTTATTGTTTTTTGTTATTGTTATTTTTATGCAAGAGGAAAGATGTCTTCATATATTCACCACCTTTACAAGTAATTGAACTGATCGTACTTTCATCCATAATTTTTACTTAGTTTGGATTTTATCACGTTATATTTTGCATCTTATGTGATTAAATTTTCTAATTGTGTAGAGTTATGATTTTGTACAACTTGATACAATATAGAAAGCAGATGGAATTGTGGGGAAATTTGTTTGCTTGTATATGAATTTTTGAGAGTTTGTTAGGAACTCCACACCACAATGAGTTTGACCTTGTAGGAATTTTTGTAAATGAGAAGTTTCTTCTTTCCATAGTTTGTGTCGACCAAACTGGTCCCCATCTACAACTCCTGTGTTTTTTTTTTTTTTAAAAACTTTATAAATAAGAATTTGATACTCTTCCTTTTTCCCTAATTAACCAAACTTATGATCTTATTGCAATGACTCTTTACCTAATTTTAGAATCAAGTCATATTGTTTGATTAATTTAAGGTACGAGTCTGATACGAAATTGACTTGGTTTTAAGCGAGTTACAGCGGTTTAATGTGATAGGGCGAATCTGGCACCAAATTGAACTTGCACATTTTATACTTTGTTTTGAATATGTTTTATGAGATGCTGCTGCATTTTAGAGGAAAGCATATGTAACAGATTTAGGCGGACTGAGTAATATTATTCATTAGCATATGTATTATTTGACATTATATAATATTATTCAATGTTATTTGATGTTGGAGTAATTCAGTGAGCGTTAAATATACCTTTTGTGGTTTTTTGTTTTTTAGTAGAGTAAAAGACTATTGTTTAGGTTACAACGGCAATCGACGAACAATACAGATACGTAACCAACAGTTATGTGAGAAATATAGAGAAACAACTATAAACATATGAATGGGGAAGCGTAATATACAACGCAAAGAGCTAGAGAGTTTGCCACTAATAAACAAAAAGAAGGTGCCAAAAACGATCATTGCTACATACAACATTATGTAATACATAATAACTAATTACATGGGACAAACACATGACAATACCAAAACCTTCTATGTAACTTTTAAGTTTTGGTTAGTGTAGAGAATTAGACAGATGTGTTATAAGTTTGGTCATGGTTTGTAAGTTGTAACTGCTTTCTTCTAACAATAGGATAGATGTGGCTCCAAGTCTCCAACCCTAAAACAGCTAAACAGAGTCATAGTCAATAAAGTCTTTATAGTCAACACCCAATTTATAAAAATGAAACCTTGACGACCTCTGACTTGATCATACTGAGTAATTTTCGGTATTTTGTGAAGACCTCGTCAGACTTGACCCAGCACAATTTATAGACAACAAAGAAGAGAGAGAAGAACCTAGACAAAGTCACCTTCATCTCATCAAAACGTCAACTTGTGCTTGATACATTCTCTCTCTGTCTTTCTCTCTCTACCTCTTTCTTTTTCTCTCTCTAAACCATCTCTCTCAGTCCAAAGAGTTGCAGAAACAGACCCATCAATGGAAACCTCAACAAATCTACAAGACAAACAGAACCCATTTCTCCAAACATCTCCAAACAGCAATTCAAGTAGTATCAACAATGGAGTTCAAATAATTCAACCCCCTTCAACACCAAAACCCATTTTCACCTCTGAAACTAACCCTTACCCAACAACCTTCATTCAAGCAGATACTTCCTCCTTCAAACAAGTAGTCCAAATTCTCACTGGATCATCTGAAACCGTCAAACATGCATCAAGATCCACCACCAGCACAGTCGATCCATTGTCGAAAAGCGTCATCCCTCCCATCAAAACCGGACCCAAAAAACAGGGGTTCAAGCTCTACGAACGGAGGAACAGCCTCAAAAACATCAAGCTCAGTCCATTAATTCCCGGTTCGGTTCCGAATCGGAACTGTGGGTTTTCTCCAAGGAATAATAATAACCCAGAAATTCTGTCTCCTAGCATGCTTAATTTTCCATCTCTTGTGCTCAGCCCTGTTACACCTTTGATCCAAGACCTGTTTAACAAATCTTCATCATCAACTTCAGCTAGTAGCAATTCCAATTCACCTGTTGTTGAAGAGGAAAGAGAAATTACAGAGAAGGGTTTTTATTTGCACCCATCACCGATTTCAACTCCTAGAGATTCAGAGCCCCGGCTTTTACCTCTGTTTCCGTTGACATCACCGAGAATTACAGGTCCTTCTTCTTCTTCCTCTGCCTCTTCTTCTTCTTGAAAATTACAGGTTCTTGTGGGCCCTGAATCTCTGATCATGTAAAATCTTTGCTTCAGTTGTACAATTCTGATGTCCTTTTTTTTTTCTTTTACTTGTTTTTTTTGTTTAATCAAGGAGATCCACTGGCATGGATATGGAAATGAATGATCTTATTATGGTTTCTCTTTCTTTTTTTTTTTTTTTGTGTTTTGTCTTTCTTCAATTTCTATGTAAAAATTAGTACACCATTACGCTCTCTTTCTCTCTCCTCTTTCTCTCTCTAGATTCTGCGTTAATTGTTGAATTTAGATTTTTGAAAGCAACTGATCAAAAAAAATTGTCAGCAATCTCTATCTTTCTCTCTTTTCTCTGTATAAGAAATGATTTCTTCTAAGTTTTTAGTCCGTGAGGTGCCATCAACTGAGAGAGACAATGTAGTGCTAGTGCAGCACTCTTTGGATCCGGCGAATGGTATAATGGAGTGGCCCACCTTCCTGGTGGGACCCACCAAGCACACCAAAAGTCAGCATGTCAGTGATTCTTAGAAGCTGGGTAAATTGTATTAATAAATTCTTTTTAGAGCATCTATTTATTGATGAACTCAATCTAGGGTTAGGATTCACCAATCAAAATCAACAAAAGTAGTGCCAGAGATAGAGAAAGGAATCTTGACCAAGTCAACTGTGACGGAAGGGAATTTCAAGGCCAGGCCAAGCTAGGGCTAGGGCTAGGGCTAGGGAAGCATTAATTTGAAGGGAGATGCTATGAGCTGCCATTTTGTGTGGACTTTGTTGTGTGGATTGGTGGACAGGAGACCTGTATTCATGGATCAATCAATGGCTGTTTTGATTATTGTTTTATTTTATCTTCCTTGATTGGAGATCTTGTCCCCATGGGAGCTCATTTCCCCTACATTATTATGGCTTTGTTTTCATCTGAAATTCATTCTTGCAAATTTCCAATAATTTTTATAAAAAAAAAAATTTCTATAAATTTAAATTATTTTTATGTAATTATTCACTTTAAAAATAGACACGTGCGGAAAATCACACGTTAAAGTGGTTAGACATATGATTTCAAAATTGTAATAAGTCTTGATATAGAATTCTATAAAAGATATGCATTTTTAAATTTTAGTCCAATTTAAAAAATTATAAAACTATTAAAAATATTTAAATAAATTAGGTTCAAACAAATAAAATTCAAAGATTAGATGCTATAAATTAAAAAACACAAACACCACCTAAACGTGTAATCAAACGTAGAGCAATTTTTATCATCTTCACCAAATTTAGAGATCAAAATAGTGCAGGCGCATGTGCCACTAAACATATGGCACACGATTGGAGTCCAATTTTGAAGCACGACTTGCCATTTTATGGAAGAGTAATGCTATGGAAACAGAGATTGGTTAAAGATGCTCTAGCTCATAAAATTTAAATTAGAACACGACTTGCAAAACTCTGGCACATGCGCATGCTACTAAGTGCACTTTTTCTTTTCTTTTTTCTTTTCCATATTTTCAATAAGTTTAACAACTTTTTGCAACTAGTAGACCTAGCAACGGGTTAGGATTAAGGTTATTAGGGTTTTCGAGTTAGGAAGTCTCAACCCTAACCCTAACATTTATTAAACGGGTTAAGTTTTTCTAACCCTAGTCTTAACCCTTGTAACTCTAACTCTAAAATTTTAATAATCCTAGTTATGTTAAACTTCTCTTCTGTTTTAATTTTTATTAATTGAATTTTAATTTTTAATTAAGAGAATAAATTGAATTAAAATGAATTAATGAAGGCTTAAATAAGTTTTATATAGAGAGAAAAAATAGAATCAAAATGATTTGATTTAAATCCTAATTATAGGCGGGTTGGCAGGTTGGCTCGTGGATTACACGAACAAACCCTATTTTTTGGCAGGTTGAAAAAAAAACCTTAACTCTGCGTGTTTAATTGGCGGGTTGAGTTAGGGTTGGGTTAAGGCCGGGTTGACGGGTTAAGGTTAATTTTGCCAGGTCTAGTTGCTAATGGAATTTAAGTATAGGTACGTGCTATCAATAACACAACAAACTTTCCAATCAAAAGAAAATAATAACACAACAAACTCATCAATTATAACTAGCACTTATACGTAATGTATTAGTGTTGTATTATCGGTAGCATTGAGATGATCAAAGAGTTGATTTTATGTGTAAGGCCACATATAGAAGAAATAAAAATAAATAACACAACAAACTTCATGCACTCATCTTGACATTATGTGTAAGGCCACTAATGTTTCCATATAACTTTTTACTAAAGCCACACAATTCATTTTATATTGTCGGTTCCATACAGTCGACGATACAAAATAGCTTATCGGTTATGTATTGCCGACAACGCTTAGTTTGACAATTCTAGGTTACTGACAAATCACTTTATGAAATTTGTACTGTCGGTTCTGGGTTACGGATGAATAATTTGGCTAGTGGGTATATTAATTAGTTGCGTGGAAATATATGCAGTCTATGTGTAATCATCACTTGTTTTTATGCACTCATCAGTTTAGACAAATTTTTTTTGTGATTGGATGCAACTGTCCAGCCATTACAAACTCACATATACACCCCTTTAATTTAGAAGTGGCCATTTAATTTAAGAAGTGGTGAAAGATCATTTGTCAATAGACAAATATTGAGCCAATAAGAAACTCAGGTTGGAAAAAATCAAAGGGGCTAAATATATATTTGCACCCAAACTTTTACGTATTACACTCAACTTATTCTTACACTACATTACACCTATCTATGTGGCGATAGAATGGAGATGATCTAAGAGCTGATTTTTTATTGATCATTTTAGAAAATTTAAATTCAATAGAAGTTGGTTGAAAATTAAAAATAACAGAAGTGGTAGAAACTTGAAATTTCAATCATCTTATGATCAGGTAAAAAAATTATAATAATGTGATCTTTTATGAGAATGATTTACATGCTTAATGAGATTAACCTAAAATAAATAAATAAAAAAAAATTAACCCTTGGATCAGATTGTAATAATAAGGTGAGTGTAACAAGTAAAAATTGATTAAAAAAACAAACCATACCTAATATGGGTATGTACTAATTATATATTTCAAGATCCACACCAAAAGTACCTTAATGATGAAATGATCTTATATCTGATATATATTATTGCTCTGATTAAAAAAAAAAAAAAAAAGAAAAAAAAATCTTATATCTGTTATTGCACCCAAAAAATTAATTATATAAAACAGTTTTTATTATAAAATAATAATTAAAAGAAACAAACAGAATACTGATTGATCAAATGCAAATACAGCATTATTTGTTATTAAAATGGAAATGAAGAATTGAATATATAGAAGAAAATTAACAGTGACAAATTAAGAGACAGAAGGGTTGATGATGATGATCATGAGAAGTCTACTGCAATTCCCACATTTTTATTTTAATTAATTCATGCAACACCAAAATTTGCTTTCCCTTTTTCTTTTACTTTTCTTTCTCTCTCCTCATCTGATGAACCTCTGGCAATGTGTGATGGCACTGCAACCTCTTCTGTAAGGATTAACTTTGGTTGCCCTAGTACAACCATAGTAAGATTTCCCACGTACACCACAGGGCACCCTGTTTTTCTTAAGTATATCATAACTAAGATGCCTTCCACTATTAAACAGAGATCGACGGCTGATATCTGATTCCATCATCATCTCTTCTTCCTCATCGATGCACTCCCCAACCAGCCCATTACATGTTTGTGATGATAGCCCACCACTAGTACTCCTGGTGAGACCCCATACGACATCAGAAGTTGATGATTCGGCCACCAAGCAAGCCAAAGCCAGGAACAGAAAGACAACCAAGAAAAGCTTAGAAGCCATTAAAACACAAAAAAACAAAGCTGAAAAGATGAGAAAAGTGATGAAGTTGATGATGGGCTCTGCCCTTCCTGTTTAAAGGAGGGAGAGAGAGAGAGAGAGAGAGAGAGAGAGAAATGTAGAGAGAGAGAGAGAGAATCTGATGATATTGGGAGGGTGGGACTTGGTTTTATGTTGGTATTTGTGATTCAACGTTTTTTACGCTGGAGGCAACATCTTAGGAAAGGTTCCTCTCTATTAATATCCTTTCAAGGGTTTTGTTTTTCTACTAATAACAGAGAGTTTGTTGTTGGTAGGTTAATTCTTCCCACAACTTAGGAATGGCCAACGGCTTCTCTAACTGTTACAAACTATAATTAACAATTCTTTGTGTGTGCGTGCTTGTTGCATGTGTTTCAAACGACTACTTTTTGAACTTACCCCCCAG
>MVGT01002137.1:33939-50861 GCA_002174775.1 Macleaya cordata | reverse complement strand
AACTTGATGACTCTCTTTAAAACTTCATCTTGGGGCTTCCTACTTATTGGTTATGTTTTGATGACTAGAATGTGATTAAAACTATATATGATTAAGTTACTAACTTCTTATAAGAAGAAAGAAGTTAAAAGGGGATCAGTACACTCAATTAAGGAGAGCAAATGAGAATTAGAATATTATTAAGCAACTAAAAACTGGTACTTCTGATCGAAGAGCTTTAATCACTACACTGGTTATAATTAATAAACGATAATTAGGTGCACTCTTTTTCTTTTATGTACCATCTAAAAACAATCAGCATCAATGATATTGTTTTAAAAAATTTAGGTACTAACTGTCCAACAAACCGCTAGACAATTATGCTAAGTCTAAGAAAAACATCACACGCCTAATACCATCTTAGGCTTCACAAACTTCTATCATAGAAAATTCAACAATAAGCATATCATACTTCGTTTTCAACTATTACAGGCACACCATATACCATTATGTTAGCATATTGTTAGCATTCACATAACATACTGTTAGCATTCACATAACATACTGTTAGCATACCGTTAGCATTCTATTACTATAATGATAGAACAACCATGGTGTCGATGATGATCAAAATTTGAGAAATTCGTATTATATTAGGTTATGCAGTCAAATAGAACACAAAGAATCAACAAGAACAAGCAGGATCGATCAACAAGAACAAGTATTCTATTAACTAATGGTGAAAACACAAATGGAAAAAAAATTGGATAAATTTATCAAAATTATTAACTAATTCAAATAAACCCTAAAATGTCATGAATTTTTTGAAATTAAGGGTTGAAGAATGGAGATGAAGAACACTTACTTCAGATAAAAGAGCTTTTTAGGTTACTCTAATGGATGATTTGATGGGGAGAGAACCCCAAAGTTGAAGTCGAAATTGCACAAAGCTGTTACTTTAATGGTGGTTATGTCATTAAAGATAAATACCAACCCCATTAGAGTTAGAACCCAAGTTGAAGCTTTAATCGCACAAGGATGTGCTTCAATAGAGGTTTTTGGTGATCGGAGCAGACGAACCAGAGATCGGAGCAGACGGCGAAGAGATCGGACTTGTGGAGAAGATATCAGACATTGTGAAGAAGAGACAATGGATTAGTCTGTTTAGAGAAAAAACCAGAGTCTCTTATGGTGACTTTGGTTTATATAAAGGGGTAAATAGGTTTATAAAAATGGTTAGGGTTAGTTTTCTTGTGCATCTGTTGGGCCGAACTATTCGGCCGAACCATGACCTAAATCGGTCTACTATGTCATGTTTCCCAAAGTATTTCATTTTGACTATTCGAGTCCAAAGAGAGTTTGGGTCTTGTAAGAGACGCCAGCCCATCTTTACGAGAAGTGAAGTATTGAGGACATTAAAGTTGCGGAATCTTAACCCCCCTCATTCATAAGAGTACACAGAGAAGACTAGGATTTAATGTAAAGACCTTTCTTATACATCCTGAGTCTTACCACCACCAAAAATCTCTTTGAATTGAGTTCAATTTTTTGTAATTTTTTTAGGAATGGGGAAACAAGACATTAAACTACATATGTGCACGTGGTTTTGTGTTAGGTGTGTTCCTATGAACGTTTTCTAATACCTCGTTTACACCAATCTCCCAAATTATGAGGAGATCATCCTAAAAAAATTAACCCTTAGATCATCTTTACGTTGATTCTACATGCAGGTGTAAGCATAGTATAAGAATAAGGTGGACAAAACGTATAGATGTTGGGCATCATGTTTAAAAAATCATCCCTTGGAGATCCCGTTAGTTGCATGCGATAAAGAAGGAAAGGAAGTGCTCGATGTGGGTATATGTACTTGCCATGCAAGCACGCGACGTGGATGAGCGAGGTGCCACGATAACTTCCAACGTGGAAAATCTCTTAGGTTAACGTCACAACAACAAGACATGGAGCAGGATAATTTTTAGTAGTTTCCATTCTTTAGGTTTCTTGAATATTAAGTAGTTTCTATTTCAGTTTAAGTAGGTTTCTACAAGCCTTATCCACGTGCATTGCACGTGTTTCTTACGCTGATCTTGTTCCTTATGTTTGGCATGATTTTTAACGACAAACCATAAAATGGTATTCACAATTAAATCATAAGTAACTGACAAAATTACAACTGATTGAAAAAATAAGATGTACAGTTGTAAAATTTTTGTGCGAGCAATTCAGTGAAAGCATAAAAAGAAATTATAATTGAAATGATAATAACTCAATGTATATTGTCGTTAGTTTTAGATGACAACAGGTTGAATGAATCAAAAGTAGATAGAAATGACTATAGTAAAAAAGCTTTTTCAAAACTTACATATTGATTACAAATGTCTCCACTTGAAGATAAAAAGGCCCTGAATTAAAATGAATCCCTAAACAATGCACCTGCAACAATAGACATGTAATAAACAGTTTAAAATTAAAGTTATAACAGTCATTTGTAATGTATGTGTTGTAAGTTCAACAGTTTATGTGTTGTAAATGACATACCTTTCAAATTGATGAGTTGGAAGTTCCGTCTTTCCCTGGTAATTTTTCATCACGCACCACAATTTTTGTTGAAGCCATACAAACACCTCTTGATAAAGTAAAGTTGTCCATGATTGAAAACATGATTTGGCAAATATATTCCTGCGAACGGTATCGTTTGCCCCTGTGCTTTATTTATGGTCATGGCAAAGCACAAACGTAATGGGAACTGTTTTCGAATGAGTTTGAATGGCAAATTTATATTTTCAGGAGGTTTTAATGGGATTCTTGGAAGGAAAACTCGTGTACCAGCAAAATTTCTTGCGATAATTTCTACATCAATTAAGTCAGGATGAGAGCTCGACACAATAGTCTTAAGCCATTGCACAATCCTATTTTTGGGTCAATATTTCTGAGAAGAATTATCGGTGCTCCATACTTTGATATCGATTTATGAGGGGGCAATTTATGCAACGGGTGTTGACATCTGTGACGCCCTGACCCTCGATACTAATGGTCCGGCTTATTTTTGAGTTAAATCCACGACCCCGGCCCCATGGTGCCACTAAGGTGAATAGGTGCGGAAACAAAAACAATCTCTTTAGGTTCAAAAGATGAAAAAATCAGTTAAAAAGAGTTTAGGAAGCATGGAGTTTCAAGAGTGCAAATACACTTTTGAAAATAATGGGATTACAAGACTGATTTGCAACAGTTCAATGAAAAGGGTTATCTGTTTCGTTTTAAATTGGATTTAGGAACCATTTGATTCTTTGGAAACTAGACTCAAAGACCTTCGACTTTTGTCTTTCGGCCAGAGCCTAATTCCAGGTCATCCAGTTCAAAAAATGTACACAAACTTCAGCTTGTGTATCTTGACAGCTTTTGGCTAATACAATGGGTAGTTTTAAAGAAAGAATATGTAGTTGGGATTATGCCCTAAAAACAATGTTTACGACATTTATGAGTTTAATAAATAGTTTATTAATTCTATTTAACATGCATATATAGTGAGTATAATATAACAAAATGAATTAATTGTATGAAGTATGTTCATACAAGGAGAGGTTTAATTCATCAATGTTGGTTCGTAGTCTAGTCTAAGACTATAACACAAAGGATGATTATGTTATATAATGTGATGTATCTCCATCACAGGAGTGTTGACTCCTAATCTAATGTGTTAATGTAATTAAATTACATTGAACAGGTCAAAGGATGATTATCATTGTTTGTTGTCAGTTAACAATAATGATCATCAAAATTACTGTTATAGTAATTGGTCCTTAATTCTGAGAATTAACATATAACCTACATGAGAGTAGTGACCGTTTTGTTTTGCTAATCAGTGAGGTCAGAAACGAAAACGTGATCCAATATTCTGAGCAAGATGGATGGTCATTTATTCCATAGTAGGAATAAGTTAGTTCAATACGGAGTCCACATGAAATGACGTTCACCTGAATCACCTTGTAGGTTCTGATGATCTAGACTGGCCAGTAGTCTCCTAAATTGTTTGGAAGATTTATTAGATCATTAGGAACTATTGCATGGGTGATGGTCAGGGTTAGAATATGTAAATTCACCCTAGGCACTGACAAGTAAAGCCAGGGACGTTTACGAACGTCGGAAAATAGTGGAGGGACTTAATTGCGGTAATAACAGTGGAAGGGTTCCTTTTAAATATCCACACTTTATGGAGGGTTCAGTTATAAATATTTGGTGGAGCTATTTGTAATTAAAATATTTAAATTCTATTTTGTGTGAGACACTAAGTTTAGAAGTTTAAATATTTAAAAGCCTAAAAGTGTGGGACCCACTTAGACCTAATTGGACTTAGCATAGGATAGGGATTAGGGACCTCTCTCTCTCTATATATATATAGAGGGGCATTTTTCTCCTAGCCCAACCATAGAGAAAAACGTCACTTTCTCTCCCTCCCTATTTTGTGTGTGTTCCAATTATTTCAAAGTTGTGAGAAAAAAAAACCTAGTTCCTCGGTTAAGTAGTACGCAGATTTCTCATCAACTGGAGCAAAAGGCTGACGATCCGATCCGGTAGATCTGTTCGGGGGTTCATCAATAGCTAACAACAAAGTTTTGAGGCTACATACGCTTCAAAGGTGTGATTTCCATCCTTTTCTATTCAGATCCCATTAACAGTTGGACGTTCTATTAGGAATCGATTAAAGTTTTTAAACCTTTAATTTTCCGCTGCGTTTTGAACTGAAATAATCGATTCCCAACATATGTAGCTCTTGAGTATAGAAAGAAACTCATAAGAATGGACATTCATAGTAATAGATATGAACAAATTTAAAGAACTACCTCAAATACTTTATTTAAAACGGAACTAAAGAACTTGTTCTTTGAAACAATGTTAATGAAAGAAAAGAAAACTGAACCATTGTTTGAAACAAAAGGAAAGGAAAAGTAAAGAATACTTAGAATCCCAATACCCATGTGATGTAAACATCACTTATTGTTTGCTAAAGATTATATATATATAACCTACTTGTCTTCTACCAGCACTCTACTCCGATCCTTGACGCTTAAGCTTTCCGGTTCTCTCCGAGATCTGTGGGGGGAAAAACGTAGGGTGAACGAAGCTTAGTAGGTTCAACCAAAATATAGGTTAAAAGAGACTAACACCAACAATTTTCAAAAAAACAAACAACACAAGCAAACCTTTTACCCATCTATCCCATGCATGCTGCAAGATTCATAGTTTTATAAAACTTACCTTGAAACTGGTGATAGTCATAGCTTTTGGCCAAATTCATTTTCAAAATAAATCATCTCTGGATTTCTTTTCCAATTGAAACAACTTTTGAAAACATAAGTAAGTTTCAAAATAGTAGAGCATGAGTTTTAGAAAACTGTATACCAATACCTTTTTATTATTATTATTTATAATGTTCCTCTTCCTTCGTCGGGGTTGTTTTGAAAACCAACCACCGTCTTCTCTGGACGGATCTGGATATAAACTTCTCTCTTATGGAGATGCCTCTCGAAGTAGTGCTTTTTAGGCCCAACAACACATCACTTTCACATTACCACAATCACATATCTCAACTGATGAAATTACGTTTTAAACTGGGTCACCTCTCTTATGGAGTACACATCTAACCTCTCTTATGGAGAACTTTTTGATACCACTTGTAAGTATCACTACTCATAGTTACTAAGACAACTAACCCTAAAAACCAGGGCGTTTCTTTTAAAACCTCTCATCTTTCCACTTTAACTTGGATAGCTTATTAAAGAAAGAAAATCACTCGTGTTCACTCTCCCAAAACAATGCTTTTTATGCAGAAAATCTTTTTTGAAAACGTGAGAATATTTTGTAGAAAAACAATTTTGAAAACATGATGATTTTGAAAACAACCTTTTTAAAAACATATTTCATAAACAATTTAAGGGAATTTTGAAAAAAAATAATTTTAGGATGGGAGTTTTCCCTACCTATTTTGGTTAAATTCTCGAGGGTTTAAGAACGACTCTTCTCCGAAGGTCTTCTAGGGCTCCAAGCCTGACTTCTTCTTCAACAAAGGTTTTAGAAAAAAAAATAGAAAGAAAAAAAAGAAGAAGAAGAAGAAGAAAAGAGAGAATTTTGAAGGATTTTGGGTTTTTTTTTCTTTTTCTTAAACTTGAAAGAGAGAACTAGAGAGAAACTAAGAGAGAGAGAGAGAGAGAGAGAGTTAAGTAGTGTGAGGAGTTCGAACTAGGGTGATAGGTATTTATAGGGTTCGACTAGCCCCCTCACCTTATCCATCCCACTTTAAAAAAAAAAACTCTCTTTATAATTATCTAAAAATAAAACTGTAACACTATGAAAATTTTGTGTGGGTCTTGAAAAGCCCATGGGCTGGGCCTGTGATTTTGTGGACACCTAATATGGGATGGCATGTGTGAAGAAAGCATGGCAACTAAAACCATGCACGTGAAAGGAAGTAATGCCACATGTGACTTCATGTGATGAGTGAGAGGTTGACGGATTGATTCCATCCTTTAACTAAACTAGTACCTCATGCATAGGATGAGATGAAAAGTAGTGCAAAAATGCTTTTGCATAACAAACGTAGGGTTAAATGCATAAAAAGAATAAATGAATAGTTGTAAAAGCACTTTTGCAAGGCATATATAGCTATACAACTCATATAGCTAGGGTTTTTACGTAAGAGTTTACATGCATGCATTCATGCATGCATGCACGTGAAACATGGCACGTATACTTGGAGCGCACGTGCATGTATACCAAGGTATGTGTACGTATATATATATATACATGGGTAGAATATTATCATTATTATTATTTTTACGTGAATAATGCATGCAATATGTATATATGTGTATGAGAGATTTCATATAATTAAATTAATGCATGCAATGATATATATATATATATATATATATATATATAGGGAGTTAATTAATTTAATTATGCATGCAAAGGGGGCGTATAGGTGGGGGACGTACAATTTTGGGTACTTATATATATATATATATGATATATATATATATATGATGTATTTAGGAACCGTGTGGACCCCACCCATGGTAAAAAATGTGTGTAACTAGAGGAAAAAAACTACTAAGTCTTGGGGATTACTCAAGGTTAGTTTGGAAGGAGATATTTTAGGAAATAAGTTATGGTGAAATTTTAGAGTTTTGGAAAGAAAAAAATAAATAGAAAGAGAGTGAGTGTGGTCGATTTCTCCATAAGAAAGGATCGACCCACACATGCTAAGTTTTGTTAGGAATCCCATTTTCACACAAAATTTAGAAAACTTACCCTAAATTAAAGGTAAGGTTATTTTTGGTAATCTCGCAAGGTTTGGGATCATCCGAACCGTTGGAGCTAATCTAAGGACACTTGTGAACATCCTAGTGAGTCTCCATGAATTTTAGGAAATCAATTGGACATAAAAATAAGGGCCACAATGTGGGAGTCGACCAAGCATAAAGAGGAGGTCGATCTCTCCTCTATTCTTTCCCTTGTTACCTAGTTAGCTAACCTTCTCACTTGGATAAACATAAAATACTAGGGTTTCTCATAAAGTTGAAATAATGTGAACCCTTGGATGGTGAGAAGATATGGATCTCTCCAGTGATGAAGAATTTGATCATCTCACAAAAAAATTCAAGAAGTTCTTGTAACAAAAAAAGGAGAAATATCGAAAGCTAAAGTTTGGTTCATCTTCCAAGTTTGGGCCACATGACAAAGTTAAGAATTTTGACAAGCCATATGAGAGAAGGAAGTCGATTGTTACTCAATGCTTCAAATGTCATAGTTTTGGACACATGGCCAATGAATGTCCAAATAAGTTCCCGGCCAAGAATAAGAAAGAAATGAAAGTCACGCTTGATGATTTTGATTCTCTCTCTGAATCAAGTTGATGAAGATTTAAAGGCCATGACTGCATCTTTACCTCCAAAAGATCATTTCAATGAAATACAAGCTGAATCCAATGAATCATAAAGTGATGATGAGGAGAGTGATGAAGATGTAGATCTAGAAGAATTGTGTTTTGAATTGGTGGAAAAGAGTGTGAAGCTATCCAAGGAAAACAAAGTCCTAAAAGAGAAGTTTTCACTTCTTACAACTGAAAAGGATAGCATAACACTCAAATTGGAGAAAGTCACACAAAATGAAAAAAAACTTGATGAAGAAGTTGTTGGGCTTCTTAGCAAGTTGGAAATTCTTGAGTTAGAACATGAAAAATCCATTGACAATATTAAATCTCTTGAGTCTGCACTTTCTTCATCCAAAAGAGATTTAACTTTGTCTAATAGTATACTTGAGAAATTTAATGTTGGTTCTAACAAAGTTTATAACATATTAAGTGCAACCAATTATGCAGGAGATTAGAAAGGTTTGGGATATGAAGCTTCTACTAGTTCCAATCCAACACAAGGAACCAAGGTTGTTAAAGCCAAAGAGCCTCAAGCCCAAAAGATCTCTTCAGTTCAAAAGAACTCTCCTGCTCAAATTTTTCGACCTCAACCAAAACCGGCAACTTTTCATATGTACTCTTATTGTGGTTATAAGGGACATTTGAAGAACAAATGCAGATTCTTTTTGGAAGATTGCAAAAAGTCTCATAATGTCAATCAAGATCTTCTAAAAAGAATCAAATCTTTGAGTGACAAGGCTCAAGCATTGGCTGGAGAGATTGGAAAGCTAAAGAACAATAAGCAAGGTATGTATTCCTTTTGATCAAAATCTTATTCAAAAAAAATGGAAGAGAAACAAGACTAAAAAGGTTGTATCTGAGAAAACCAAATCTACTCATGTGGACTTGAATCAAATGAAGACATTCAAGAAACTCGAGGCCATATGGGTAAGAAAAAGTGATTTAACAAGTCTTGAAACTCTCACTACACACAATGCCGGTAAGTCATCTAAGTATTTATTGGTTAGTAGGAGTGGTCGTACCATTACTTGATTGTTGATGTTCTCACTCCTACCCTTGTTTTGAATGCATATATTGTTGGGGTAGTTGAGTGAGTGTTTTAAGTGTTCTTCTTATTGTTATTGGTTATCTTTTATAGAATACTTGAACATATAAGAGATTTCACCAATTTGAATTACTTTACTTTATTTTGATATAGCTTGTAAATCTCTTCTATAAATCCACATATTTTCTTGATTGATTTATGAATCTTGTGCACATAAGAGTCTTTTGAGTAAGTGTGATTTTATCCTAGTTGGATCATTGGATGGGTTGGAAATAAAACTCATAATTCAATGTTGAATTGAACTAGCTGGTTAGACTATCTCTCACTAGGGTATTGTGTTTTGATGAAGTGCTGGAAAAATATTGTTATATCTTGTTATAAAACATCACCAAAATAATAAGCTCTCGTAAAAGATTTTGAGCTTGGTGAAACACCAAAAGAGTGAGTTCTGATAAAAAATGTTGAACTCGGTGTTTGAACATAAAAAAGAAAGAGATCCCGCAAAAAGATTGGGAACTCGATGTTCTTTATTCTTCATCTTGACCTCATAGTGATCCACTTGGTTCCAATACGGGTACTTTCTTGGTTGTGTCTCCTCGGATAAGAGTCGCTTGCAAGTTCAAGGAAAATATTGGGAACAAGTTGGTGATCTATGTCTCATGCTCTTGAGTTTCTTAAGTTTCATTCAAACTCAAACATAAATGTCATTAATAGGTAACAAAGTGAGATGGTTCTTTCATGTTGGGTAAGGTTCAGATTTGGAGAAATTAGTAACATGGACAACCTTATCTTATTTTCCTTTTAGGATAGTGTCACATAATGATATTGTTCTCTCAAACACACACACACACCATAATCGGGATATTGAGTGCTGTGATTTTTATGATTGAGAACTAGCTTGGCTATATTTGAATAAATTTTTGCAATTACATGATTAAAAAATATTGATTGTTGGGTATTATATTGTTGATAGCCTTGGCAACATGATACAGACACAACAAAAATTTTCTACTTGCATACATTGATAGCGTAGATTTATTGAGTGTTGATGCATATTGTACCGAATTAGTTTTAAGATTCAAATCTTTCTCATAATCTGGTTAAGGGGGACCTTGCATGGTTTGATTAATTGTATATATTTGTGTATGCATACTCATTATTAGCATTAGGATAATACTTAAAAAATTCAAAAATATGCATTTTCTCCATTGGTTTTGAAAACCAGGATAGTTTCACCCACTTTGGTTTTATTTCTTATCTGATACACCTTGTAGCCAGCTTTGATAAATTTTGTGGTATGTGATATTTTTTTACTTGCCTTCCACTATACATTTTTATTGTCTATCTAACTATCTACTTGATTAAAAGCTAGTTAGATATTTATTCTTATGGTTGGTTGGCTTGTATTTGTGTTTCCATACATTGTCTTTCCTATTTTTCCTTATACTTTTGTTATCTTTTATCCTTTGTCTATTTGTGACAAAAAGGAGAAGAATTGTGTGTTCTTAACTTTGCAAGGGGAGTACTATGTGATAGGAGATATATCACATAGGGGGAGAGATTCTTGTAGCACTTATCAAGGGGGAGAGTAAGTATATTCATTATTTATATTCATGATTTCCATGGTACCTTGATGTGTCTTGTGGACATGTGCAGGAAACAAGTTAAAGGAATCACATAGAGTTTAATGTCTCTATTTATTTGGGAGAGTTCTATCTTTTATCTCTCATTGAGTCTTATAAATGGGTTTTGTCACGAAATTGACAAAGGGAGAGATTGTAAGCTCCATAAGTTCCCTTATGGGTATTGTCAATTTGCGTGTCAAATCGAACTCAATATGGTCAATGAGAGTTAGCAAGTTGTCTCTACATTTCTAATCATTGAAGACTTAAAGTGAAGGAGAGAAGAGTTGTGTAAAGCTCAACTTACCACTATTGAAAGATATCTTAAGATGGGAGAAGCTTTAACAAAGGGGGAGAGATATTATCTCTACTCTCATTAATTGCTCTAAACATTCTTCAAGGTTTGTATTTAATGTTTTATGAGATTCCTTGATTTGTTTTGTGAGCATGTGCAGGAAACATATTGTTTAAATACAATCCATGTTTTAAGTTCTATTGAGTCATGTGTAAGAAAATACGAGTTGTAATGGGGAAGGTTCTTTTTAATATTTTCTTATGTATAATTTTATCATGAAATGACAAAGGGGGAGATTGTTAGGTCCATGAGTTTACTCATGTCATATTTATCGAATTTCGTGTCAAAGTTAACTCAAGAAGGTCAATGTAACTTAAGTTAGAGTTAGTGAGTCGTTGTTCGGTTCGTTGCGAAGAAAAGACTCCAAGAAGCTCAACTCACCACCAGAACTCATTTTAGGATGGTAAGTGACTTAGAAAACTCAATACCATAGGTGGTTAGTTCATATTAAATTATATAAGAAAGTACGGAATGGTAAAAGATGTCAAAACCCCTTAAAATTAGTGTTTGGACAAATGCTGTCAGAAAACTACGCTTTTAAGGGAAACTGTGACCTTTTGTACTATGACCAAAAGTTAGTTTTTGGTTTCGAAACCAAAGTTGAAAAATGATGACTCCAGATGAGTTTTGGTTTCGAAACCAAGCATGTAGGTTTCGAAACCAAAGTGTACTAAAAGGTTTTTACAACTTTTAACCATCCTTTAAAGCTATTTTGAATGATTCTAAAAACCTTCCATAAATGTTTTAGTTCACCATGTATTATGAACTTCTAAACATTAATATAAGTGATATAGATCTAGACTACACATACAAATCACCACTCACATGGGGTAATGTGGTGTGTTGTAAAATATCACTTATGGTGAAATATAGTTCTTAAACTAAAAGAGGAAAAACATCACTCATTAGTCATTGTGTGATGTAATTCTAAATCAACAAGAAATACCACCATACATGGTGTGTTCTTGATCTAGAAACACCACTCATTATACTTGGTGTGTTCTAGATCTAGATCTAAAAAATAAATAAACTATTCATCACATGGGATGTCCTAGATCAAGATCTAAAAATACCATTATAAATAGAGTGAGTTTGAACTATTTTTATTAACCATTCACCTCAGCTCCTAACAAGTTATTGGAGAACATAACTCATATTCTTAATTTCCAAACTTGTTAAAAATGACTAAATCCTTCCCATCTTTGTCAAATCCTTCGTTTAGATTTTCCGGTGGATTTCCTATGGTTGAGCTTGAAGATTCAAGTTCGTGGTGAAATACTCGTGAAGTCGAATATTGGTTCAAGGTGCGGGACTTGTGGAATTCAAGTTGGAAACGCATCATATTGTGGGAGGCGTTGGTTCATGGATTCGGATTGTATGCGCAGCTCATTCACGTTAGCTTTGTGGACTCCAAGTTGTATGTGTGATAATTGATAAGCAACTAAGAGGCAAATTCGTGGAGTTCGAATTAGTAGAAGAACTGTATACCGTAGCTGATCGGAGCGTAGAGGAAGTCGTAAATCGTGTCCATCGAGTGGTAAATCGGGTTGTAAGTTTTCAATAACACATGGTGGATTTACTGGACTAGGTCCCGGGGTTTTTTCCAGTTTGGGTTTTCCTCGTTAACAAAATCTCTTGTGCATATTTTCATACTTGTTGTGAGATTGAAATATTCAATTCTTGTTCTTAATTCTGCATATTAAGAATCAAATAAGTCAATACTCTTACTAGAGATTTTTTACTTTACTCTTTATCACCACTTAAATTTTAATTAGGTGATAGTGTGATCCTTAAACATAGTCACATAGACATACGGTTAAATTCCATTTAACTGTTGGGCGCATTTGAACTTTCATCTATCTTGGTAAAGGAAATAATTAGGGAGAGTTTTATTTTAGAATTTTCGTGCTAATTAATTACACCAATTTTTGGAAGCCTAAAACTCTTTTAAAAGATAATTTCTTAAGTCCGAATTGCCCCCAAGGTTGGTAGGGACCCTAATGAACAAAATTCTAGGGTTTTTGGGGTATTTTGGTAAGTATACAATGAGATATTTTCTCATTAATAAAGAAAAACGAAAATTAGTTTAAAGATTAAAGAAATTAGACTTTTTAGGATATTTTTCAATTGAGAAAAATCTCGGGGAGATGGAAGGATCGACCATAACCTAGTCGTCCCCAATTCTCTCCCATTTGTTAGGTTTTGTTTCAAAAAAAAAAGGAAAAGAGAGGGAGAAAAACAGCAGCAGCTTCAAGGGCCTGGTTTGGTGTGTTTTCTTTTTCAAAAACTTAGAAAAAACTCAAGGTTTTAAAGCTTAGAGGAAGGGGAAGAAACTAGTGGATCAACCATCACCAAATCGCGCGGTAAAGGTATGGGAAACGCGGGTAATTTTTGAGTTTAAGTTTATTGTTTTTCCTTTGATTTGAAGTTGAATATATGTTCATGAAGGGCTGATTTCCATGAACTAATAAATGTGTACATATATACATATAGATGTTACATGTGTTGATATATTTCATGATGTATAAATCCAATGAAAGATAATGAAGAAATTATTCCTCTAATAAGTAATATTGAGATGTGATGTATGACTTGATGGGTTATTCAAAATCATATCCTCCAAGGTAAGGGATTCCTGCAGAAGATCGTACAATGTACGGGGGAAAGAGAAATCTAAGGATTTAAACAAGAAAAAAAACCAATTGTTCGGTCTGAAATCTTCGGTAACGTAGATAATTTTTATTTTGATTTGTTGCTGTTCATTATATGAAATATTTTTATTTGATATGTTGTTTGTACTGTTATGGATGGTTTTTGAATCCCTACTGAGCGTTGGCTCACCCCGTTCGTTTCATCCTCCACAGATCAGTGAAAGAGATATGTAGGAACGCGAGTTACGACGCGTTTGAGAAGAAAAAGACTAGGTAAATCTTCCATGATGCTTTATTATATTTTATTTACTTGAATAAGGGTTAAGGAAGTTACTTGGACAAGATGAGACGTTTTTACTTTGATTTGAGACTGTTTCGGTTTTTGGACAGTAGGCTAGATTATTTGACCAACAGTTAGTTTTTTTAACATAATTCATATTTCGTTCATGGGATTTTAATTTTGGTTTTTTCTCTGGATTCATGAGATACAGAGGAAGCTAAATTAAAAATTTTATGATTTTTGAAGATGGATAAGGTTCATTTTTATATTTTAAAATTTGATGCATGCGTACTGAAAGATGAAATTAATTTCCCTTATGAAGGAATTCATCTGGATTCTGGACGAATTCCTTTGGAGATATACTTTGGCCGAAACATTAGAGATGTGCAGCTCTGCGTCTAGGTTCAGAATGTTCTGACGGAACCTGATTCCGACACACAGAACGCAAACTGTGAATTTTTAAATGAACATCATACAAAATCTGTCTATTGCATGAGGTCTAATTAAAATATAATTTCATGTATGTTTTTCTATCTAAAAATTATTTTAAAAATATTGTAAGAATGTAGATACGTTTTTGAATAGAATATTAGAAGGGTTACTCGTTTTGAATACTTATTATCTTGCGTGGTGTCCAGTAAATTTACAGACTCACTGCTGACATATTTTATGAAATAAAAAGGCTTAAGGCATGTGGACCCTAGGACCCTAGTCAGAACCAATGACCTGCATGGGCCTATGGTTGGGCCCAATCAAGTTAAGTTTTGTTTTAAAAATCCTAAATTAGATGTGGGCTCAGTTTGACTTAGCTGGCTAAAGCCCAAACCCAATTTAGCTGGGCCAGAGCTGACCAAGCCTAATAGAGTTGGACATGAATGTATTTTAAAAACCCGTTTAATTAATGTTTCGAGTATTGGATATTTATGCCCAGGTGAGGTGTAAGTACACCCAAGGTCCGGGATGTTACAGTTGGTATCAGAGCTTAGGCTCCAGATCTTTTGGAACTTGTGGAGTCTATTTGTTTGTTGTAAGGAGTATTTAAAAAAAAATATGGTATTTCCATCTACGACTTGTTGAATTCCTCTTAATGAGATGCTTCTTCAAAAAAAATGCATATGTGAGTACGCATATTTTACATTGACATCATTAAAACAAATGTTTTATGAGAGGATGATTTACAAAATTTGTTCGATTGTTATTCAAAAAATTTTCTTTAAAGAAGAAATGTATATACATACTTTTATGAAGTTGTGTTTATCGAAACTCAAGTGTTGGAAAAGGGAAAAAGTGATAAGCACAATATATATTATACTTAATACCTCTATATTTATATTAGTTAGTTAATTATTGTATTCTATTTGAATTAATTAAGTGTATTTTTGGTTGTGTGTAGGGAATATGAGTGGAGCGGTCAAAACGTGTTAAAATCGTTACAATTTACCGAAGTTCGTGGTATATCGAAGAAGAGATTGAAAGAGCAAAACCAATTGAAATCACCGAAATTGATAAAGGCACCAGCATAATTTTATAAAGGCACGTGCATGTTAAAAGGAGAAATTAAGTGATGACATCAGCATGATGTCATCGAGCACTTTAGCTTATCTCTTGCTTCCTACGTTTTTTTAGAAGAAAACAGATTGTATTGTATAAAAGGTGGTTTTCTTTTATAAACAAAAAGGTGGAGAAGGTTAAAAAAAAGATATATATGGTTTTTCTTTTAGAGAAAAACAAGCTGCTAGGGTTTTTGACTTATAAGAAAAAAAGAGAGGGAGCTGCTGCCGTTTCTTGCTCTCTTCTTGTGGACGGCAGCAGCAGCAGCTGCTGTTGCTGCTTCTTCTTCGTGTTAAAAACAGAAACAGAAACAGCTGTTGCTTGCTGTTTTGCTATCAACGCACAATAGAGAGAGAGAAGAGCTGCTGTTGGTGTTCTTCTTCACGCCAAAAACCAAAGGGAGAGATCTGCTGCTTCTCTTCAACGCCCAAAACAGCTACTGCTTTCTTCTTCTTCTTCTTTGTCCTGACGTTACAGAGATTGCTGCTGTGCTGCTGCTTGTTGCTGCTACAAGTGCTGCTGCTGCCTAAAGTTGTTGCTGCTTTCTTTTTCTTTGTTCTTCAACACACAGAACAACGCAGGAGTTACTGCTATATTTTTTCATGCCTAAGCAAGAACAAAACCAGAGGTGCTGCTGCTTTCTCTTTTTTTCAACGCACAAAAGAAAGCAGAGGTGCTGCTTGTGTTCTTCTCCTTCTTCCTCACGCACAGAATAGGAGGAAGCTGCTGCTAGTCTTCATCTTCTTCCTCCTTCTTAACGAACAAGTGCTGCTGCTCTGCACCTTCTTCAATGCCAAAACAGGAAAAAAAGGGGGTTGTTCTACTTGGGTCTTCAACGCATGAAAGACAATTCAGCACCATAGTTTGCAATTTCAAAAACCCTCCTCTTCTCTTTTCCTTTTTGTCAATTTTCTGTTTGCTGAATTTATTTGCTAATCTTTTAAGTATGTGTAGCTGATTTCTTTATTTGGTTAAGGGTGAAATTCTAAACCCTAGACATGATTAATCATTAATTAAATTCAGATTTTTCCTTTCATCTCTGTTTTGAAATTGTTGATATTTCACTGTTATTATTGTCATGAATTGCTGTCTCGTTTGTTTAGGTGTGCAACTAGATGAATGTGATAGTTATGTAATTGCTAGTTTAGTGTTTTGATTCGTTTTGTCAAGATTTCTAAACCAAAGTAGCGGATTATTGTCAATGATTATGGGATATTTTCATTTGATTGCAAGTGGAATATTACTCAAGTTAAATAAACCGAGCTTGTGTGTTTATTGCTTGATTTAACTTATGTCTTTTGTGGATTATTGCTTTCATTAAATTAAATTTAGAGAGCTTGTTCTAGGTTGTTTAATGGAAAGAGATTGAGTGAAGAGCTTGTTTTACTCGACAACAAAGTGGAGACGAATCGAGATAATCGAGCTTGTGATTGTCTTAGGGTTATTAATTTCAAAAGAGAGTGAAAGATAATTCTAATCATTAACTATTAATCATGTCTAGAGGTGGCG
>MVGT01003157.1:321533-386306 GCA_002174775.1 Macleaya cordata | reverse complement strand
TACCATCCTAGGATGTCTTCCGGTGGTGAGTTGAGTTCTTCGGAGCCTTTGTAGATTTCTTCTCTTTCAACCGAAGTGAACCGAGACTCACTAGACTTTAACTCAAGTTACATTGACCATCTTGAGTTTACCTTTGACACGAAATTCGACAAATATAAAACATGGACCTTTCATAAATTATATAAATTAGGCAATAGGCCGTATAGAGCCAAATAAAATTTGAACGGGGTTAAGTTATATTATTTAGGGACCAAGTAAAAATGTGTATATCTATTAATAGGGTCATTGAAAGTTAATTATAATTAATTTCTAAAAAAATTGTGGGGCCATGGCACCCTAGGCTCCTTAATAGCTCTGCCCCTGATCTCCCATTCTCATAATCTAATCATCCTTCGTATTAGTTCTACTCCAGTGTCTCTTGAATGGTTTCTTTTATGTATGTATGGTTTCCCTCAAAAGTATCATCGAGAAGTTTTATGGGATGAATTACGGAATTTTGCTAATAATACAACATCACCCTGGTGTTGTGAAAGTCTATGTCCCCTACTATTTTAGTTAGAATAACCGTATTTTAATATGACTAAGGTTAAGGATCATACAATCACCTAATAAAAAGTATAAAGGTGATAAAGAACAAAACAATAATCTCCAACAAGAGTATTGACTTATTCGATTCTTAATATGCGGAATTAAGAGCAAGAATCGAATATTTCAATCTCATAAAAATGTGAAAATATGCACAAGAGATTTTGTTTACGAGGAAACTCAAACTGGGAAAAACCCTGGGACCTAGTCCAGAAAAGAATCCACTAAAAGTTAATGAAAACTTACAAAGACACGATCATATATGAAACCCCATCTTGGCCACTTTCCACCTCTAAGGAGGCATCCAGAGTGATGAGGTCGTTTGTAGGCTATATATATGCAAAATGTGGTGTACATCAGAACGATTGAAAAATGTATTTTAGCCTACGAGGCTCACTCGTAGGCTAAATTTACATTTCTCTGAATGAATCTGAAGAATTTCTAGTTAGGCCAGCAATTGGATGGCCACTTGACATGGGTGGGGAAGGAATGGCCTTTTGATGTTGGGCTGGTTGGAGGGTTCCCACCAACACACTTTTTTTCATTGTTTGAATTGGCTTGCGGGGTAGGAGCAGGCTTCCTGACACCAGTCGGTGTGCAGGGTTCCCGCCTGACCTTTTTTAACTTTTTTACTGACCCTACGTGGAGTTGATCCAAGAGTTGAGTTTTTTAATAAGATGTCCACCTCGCCATTTAGATCATCTTTACAAAAACTAGAGTATTTTAAAACTTTTAAACTGTGTAAGAAGTTAATTTTAAATGAACGGTGAAAGTGTCATCACTATTCAATAATAAATCATTAATTTCAATTAAATGTTTTATGGTGTTAGGGATTTTAGAATGGACTGATTATTTATACGAATGATCTAAATTCTAAGAAGAATATCTTCTTCAAAAATCAACTCTTGGATCATCACCATATGAGATATGCACTATGTAGACACAAACCACGTACTTAAAAGTATACAACAAAGTTTCTCTTAAGAGTTTTAAAAAAAAATTATAACCATTTAAACTAAACGGGCTAAGTGTACATCGCCTGGTATTATATTGTTTAAACTAAATGGACTAGCCCAGGGGACACCCTCTGGTGTTTTCTTTTTTCTTTTTTTTTTTTGAAATTTTTGATGTGTCCTCATATTCATTTTTTATTAATTTTTTGTAAAACTTTTTAGATTATATCGATATGCAACTACACTTTTATAGCTAAATTTTGATAGGCTAAAATCAATTTTAGTCTACACCAGTGTGGATGATCTATTAACAAAATTGATGTATGAATATTTTTTTAATACTAAAAATTATTCAAATATAATTAATTATTTATATATTTATAAGTAACTTATTAACAGAGTGGGGTCTAAGGTAGGGAATACGATTATTTTCCGTCTCTCCGCACTTAAATTGAGTCCAACACTTTTTTATTCCTAGGTTTTAGTTTGGTTGGTTAACCTTTATCTATCGTGGATTCATGGTCTTTCGATCCTTAAATAATGTCACCAATCAAGAGGAAAAAAATAAAATAAAAAACTATGAGTTTCTCTCTTATGAAGAATATATTTTTGTTTCATTTGATGTTGGAACTTATAGAAATGGAATGGGTGACATTTTTGTTGGTCAGTCACATTAGACCAAAGTTTATTCTAAAGTTTTAAAACATTAGGTTAAATATCACATCTATCCAACACTGCCTCAGACTAATACTTAGGTTGGATTGGTGGAGTCTTATGCGCATTGGAGTAGACCACCTAAAGGCTATATCAAAATAAATGTGGATGGTGCAATAGGAAAAAAATTTTATTGTTGTTGGACTAGTTGCTAGAAATGAGTTTGATGTGATATTGGCTTGTAGATCTCTCTTTGATGGAAATTGGTCTGGGAATGATGCTCCTCTTGAGGCAGAAGCAAGAGCTTTCTTGAAAGGTTTTGAACTTGCTATTGCAAAATTTTTTAATACCCCTACTCTTATTGAAGGGGATTCTAAGTTGATGGTGGACTATATCTCTGATGATCATCTTATTTTTCCTTGGCGTATTCGAAGCATTGTTCAGGATTGTCGAAGTCCCGGATTTCAGATGTGGTCCTTGAGGATGCATCTAATTCTTTTATTGTTGATTAATGAATGATCTTTTTCTCTCAAAAAAAAAATATCACATCTATCTACACTATTAATTAAACAAAGCCATTTGAAAGTTTTTTACTTTTGTTGTCCCTAACTAATATATTTTTAAACAAATATTAAGTTTACCTACCTTGATAAAACCCCTCAAAGAGGGCATTTAAGTCTTTTCATCACTCCCCACGATTCTCTCTCCACACCCCCACCATTCTCTCGATATCTCCCTCTCTCTCGCACCAAGTTGTCATTTCTTACCAAATGGTTCATTTTATATTCTTGGAAAGAAAGGTTAAATTTAAGATTTGGTATTACATTTTCCTTAAATCCTACTGCTTTCTCCTCCATGATTCCCTCCAAAAGGAAGTAACAAAGGATGGTTATATTTCTCAAAAAACCCCAAAGGATGGTTATATTTCTCGAAAAACCCTTTTCTCATGTCTCCTCTAATCGATTTCTCCACTCTTTCTTCGTCTTTCTAGCAAAGCTTTAATTTATTTTATTATCATTTTTTTTTCTTTATATTTGTTAACCATTTTCTTTTTATTTTCTTTGTTGTATTGGTGGATCTAACGGAGCTCGTGGATTCCACCTGGTCACTATTGATTTCCAACTAATTTTTAATGGAGTTTTATAAGAGACTAGCTAATTTAACATGATATTAATGTCTTCCATTATTAGGCATACCACTTGTCCAAAATGCCAACATTTCATATTCATGTTCTCAACTGAAAGTAAAATGCCACAAACAATACAAATGAAACCGAATATTTCCCCTAGTTGTCTGCATTTTGCAAATGGAATGTTAATAGTAAACCCAAGTGAAAAAAGAGGATGTTATCCCACTTTCATATAAACCTAACATGCGAAACAAGTCCTACCAAAAGAAACACGTACAACACATGTAGACAGATCTAGTAATAATTTAGTTGCTAGGACATGAGATTGAGTCCTAACTCCCTTTAAGAAATCGAGTTACAAGCAATTTGACCAGCAGTATTCAAAGCTCACATATGAAGAACGTTAGCTTGTCATTGAGATGGGCATATATTTTGCAGGGCCGGCAGCCGCTGGTAACAAAGGGATCACGGACGTGGGAATCATTTGATCAATAAATCGTTACCTTTGCGTACCCCTCACATTGAAGCTCCCCTGTTATACAGATAAGATTTTGAAAAATACAAGTAAGCAGTAAACTCTACTACACTAAGTCCAGCAAGAAGCCAATAGAAGTAATCGAGATGTGCCCGGTTCAAGTTGTTTGAAAACCAGCTATACTGACCACTTGCACTAGTTATCTTCTCAATGGTAGAGATGAGGAAGCCACTAAGGAAGTTCCCTATGCCGAAAATGCTCAAGTAAAGGGAAAGACCCACACTCCTCAATCCATCAGGCATTTGATCATAAAAGAATTCTTGGAGCCCAACCATGGTGAAGATATCTGCAAGCCCAAACAAGATATATTGAGGAGCCAACCACCACATGCTCATAGGAATTGTTTCTTTCGGCATATCGATTAACCCTAAATCTAGAGCAATTTGAAGCCTTTTCTTCTCAACTATAGCTGCCACCACCATGGAGATCACAGATAAGAACATCCCACAACCAATTCTTTGAAGCATTGTTATCCCTGAAGGTTTGCCAGTGAAAATTCTAGCAATAGGAACAAAGACACGATCATATATGGGAAGGAAGAGAACAATAGAAAAGCTGATTAAGGTTTGAAGCGATGCAGCTGGTAATTGAAAACCTCCTCCTATTGATCTGTCTATGGTGCTGCCTTGCTTGGTGAAGAAAGTTGAGGATTGCGCAAACACAACTGCATATAATAAACATGTAACCCATATGGGAACCAACCGCAATACTACCTTCGCTTCTTCTACTTGACTAATGCTACATACATTCTCATCATATCTAGTACCATCAATAATCAATGCTTTGTCGAGAAACCTACATCGGAAAGATTACGATTCTTATTTTATGTTAATAGGTGTGTAAAATTTAACTACTCGATCGGAATTTATCTTACTTGAATTGGTTAGCACCAACACGAGAGGATGTCTTTCGGCTTCCTTCCTCTTCCACGTCTGTAATTGGTGACTGAGTATTGATTCTCCAATTCTTTGCAGCTGCAACAAACACTTGACCAATTCTCACAAATGGGCTTCTCTTATCATCTGTGAAACTATATCGATAAGTTTTGGTACCGAGCAAGAAAATAACTAATGCTACGGCCATGGAAATGCATGGAATGCCAAAACCAAGACCCCAGTTTAGATTATCTTGAATGTAGTTCAAGATTAATAGTGAAACAAAAGTGCCCCCACATAATCCAAAGTACCACCAGTTGAAGAATGAACTTTTAGATTTGGATTCGTCTGGGTCTCGTGCATCGAATTGATCAGCTCCGAAAGCTTGCACGCATGGCTTATGCCCACCTTGCGCAAATGCGACTAGATAAAGAGACGAGAAGAAGAAGATGACTTGTAATGGAGAAGGAGTGCAAGAGCTGTTGTTTTCCTTGTTCTTGCAGTCTGTCGGGCTTAGAGATGGTAGCACAGCTGATAAAGTTAATAACCCTAGTCCCTGCAATTCCATCAAACCCTAAGTGAAATACATATGGAGAAAAATCATCCAAGGATAAAAAATAGGGGTTATGAGAAAGGGAAAAAAAACCCAACTAGCATATTGTTAGAATTACTGTTTTCAAGTAGAATTGGGGTTAAATACAAATTTCATGTAAAAATAAAAATTAAACCCATGGATCATCTCTGTATGGACTCCACAACTAGAATCCCAACGAGATTCTCCCGGCATTACTCTTTTTATATCAATGACCATAAAAATAAAACTAAAATTAAAATAAATAATAATAATAATAATAATAATAATAATAATAATAATAATAATAATAATAATAAAAGGACTAAAAAAAGATGAATTATGCTACTCATCCAAACATTGTGATCCAAAATTTTAATCCCAACTTACATGGCTGCTGATGAGCAAAATATATTCATGACAAGACAGAGTCTTAACTTTCATTTTGTTTTCCAGCTGCAACGTTGGAGTGGGGTGGGATGATAGCTCTAAAACCCTTGGAGATCATCTGGGAATCAAACTTATTAAATTGCTTTTTTATTTAATTAAATTACAAATGTTAGTCCATCACACTAGTGAGATGGGCAATTTGACCCGCCAAATCTATAGGACGCTTTCCGTAAGAGTAATGCTCCTTAGAGCATCCACAGTGGTAAGGTAAATTTGGATTTTACCTTATCCCACTTGCACAGTGGGTAGGCTAAAATAAGAATTTTAGCCTACGAGACTCGGAGATAGGCTAAAATTGGCCTTCTCCAGACTCATCTGCAAATTATTTTACGGGGCGTGGATCTGGCACCACGTCCGAAATGGGGCGTAGAGGTATGATGGCGTTTGAAACGGGGCGTGGAGGTAAAGCCACGCCCCAATTTTTTTTAAATTTTTAAAATTGCATGGGGCGTGGAGCAATCTCCACGCCCCAATTTGGGCGTGGAGATAGCTCCACGCCCAAATTTTTTTTTTTTTTAAATTTTTTAAATTTTTTTTTAATTGATGGGTTAAAAAATTTTAAAAATTTTAAAAAAATTATAAAAAAATTATAAAAATTATAAAAAAATTATAAAAATTATAAAAAATTTTAAAAAAAATTATAAAAATTAAAAAAAATTATAAAAACCAGGCGTAGTGCTAACACTACGTTTGATTCCAGGCGTGGTCCAGGGACAACGCCTGGCTTTTTAAAATATATATATATTTTTTAAATGTCAATTTTGTCCTCAGTTTAGGTTTTTTATTAATTTTTTAAATTTTTTTAAAACACTCCCCACTGTGGATGTGGGTCTTGTAGGCTAAAAAACAGTAGGGTAAAATGGCTTTTTACCCTACAACACTGTGGACGCTCTTAGCCCCTTGATCCTCTGTCCCATTTGCCTATTCCTTTTCCATACCCATGTTAATCTTGGTTTAGGAGCCCCACATGGAGCGGAAGTACTGGCAGACTTTGCTGACAATATTCTCCTCATTATCAAAAACACTTAGCACATTCTAAATTTTTTTAACTCTATAAAAAGTTGATTTGAAAATCAACAGTGATAAACTCATCTATCCGTTGAATAATGAACGGTTGATTTTTCAGTCAACTCTTTATGTCATTAAACTCCTTAGAATAAACTGATTTTTGGTGAGAATGATCTACAAAGTGAGTAAAATATTTGCGCAAAAAATCAACCGTTGATTCGACTCCATGATGTTGACCCCGCAAGCCAAAATCAGCAAGAAAACATAGAAGGGGACAAGTGAAATGGGGACATAGGATCTACTCTTCCTCAAGATGTTTCGAATGGTCAGAGGTGCCAAATGAGATGGCAGTCAAAGGTACTACCATTCGGTACATCCTTGGAGATGAGAAGCATTTCCTTCTCCTACACTCCTTAAATGATTGTTCCCCCAATTGAATTAAAATTGAACTCTTTGGCATCAAGATTTTGCTATTCGGACACCAAAAATCGACACCAAATCTGTAAGGTCTACATGAATACGATCCAACGGATGATTTTTTGTGATAATATTCTCCTTACAATGTAGATCATCTTTAAAAAAAATTAGTTCATTCTAAAACTTTTAAGAGCATCTCCAATGCTAATGTGAATGTGGTAAAATAAGACTGACACGTAGGATAAATAGACATTCTCTTTAAAAAACCTTATCCAATGCTAATGTGAAGAAAGGATGTGATGATGATGTGGCGGTACTTATTCTAGATTTCTACACATTCATCTTCACAATGTCTTACGGTCCACATCAGCAGTTTTTTTCCTCCAAAACTTTTAGTTACTTTTAAACAAAATAAGTTTGACCAATTCAAATTTTAAGTGCCACGTAAGTTAAAAAGTCATCCAAAGACATTTGAATTGCAGATGCATTTTTTTCAACAATGTCTATTGTGAAAATTTTATTGCCACGTAGATTAGACATTGTCTTATAAGACATGCCACGTGTCTTATAAGACTTTTGCATTGGAGATGCTCTAACCCCTATTAAAAGTTAACTTTTTTATCACCGTTGATTTCTAATTAACTTCTAATCAATTTTTTATGAAATTAGAAGTTCTAAAATAGACTAATTATTTTGTGAAAATGATCTACATGATAAAGAAAAGAGTTTACCAAAAATCAGCCATATCCATCTGTTTCACAAGCATGGTGTTGGAGTTTTGTGTCCCCCAGAGTCCCTAAAAACCTAATTAAGGTAAATTTTCCGGTAAAAATAGCACATAAATCACGGATCAAAAAACAATTATTAGCGCATGAATCATTGGAGTCCAATTAACCACTTTTGTTTTGTGGACCCCAAGTGCTGACCCCTTTCAGGTTCCGAATGCAATGATCATGTCGGTGAAAAGCAGCTACCACACCAAGTGGTTAATAAGCACTATCGGAAAAAGTGGTTTGTTGTGGCATGTACGTACATATATATATATATATATATATTCAGGACTGCAACTAAATCCAAAACGTTTACTCAAAAACCGTCTAACAAGTGATTAATTTCCAGTTCCATATTTTTAATCTAAAAATAAATAAAATCAAACACATCCTAACTAGAAGGAGAAAAAAAGAGCATAGAGAGAGAAACGAACCAGGACGTAGAGGACAGAAGAGAAGAGGATTGTACGAAATCGGCCAAGGTAAGAATCAGCAACAAAAGCACCAAATAGAGGAAGCATGGAAGAAACCCCAGACCAGACATTTACATTCTCAGCTGCAACGGCAGTGGATTGACCTAGAGGACCAGTGAGATATGTGATGAGATTAGAAGCAATTCCATAGTAAGCAAATCTCTCAGCTATCTCAACCCCAATTATGAAAGAAGCAGATCTCCATCCACCAGTTTTAGATCTATCAATTACTCTCCGTCCCTTGTAATCAACCACACCTTCTACTACACTTTCTCTCTCTACGGCAAGCAGCGGGACTTCAATTGCAGCGGCAGCGGCCAAAACCGCCATCGCCACCAGCCACTCTCGACTCTGTTCACCTCTGTTTTTTCTCTCTCTCAAGACTGTAGTACCCTAAAAATAATTGAAGGCTTTGAATGAAAATAATTGATTTGGGTCTTTTTTTTTTTTTTTTGTTGATCTACCGTATAGTGATAGTAGTTTACTTGTTGAAGATATTTTTGACATTTTGTTAGTCACTGAGTCACTGTATTTATTTCAAGAAAGTTTTAAATAATGTTGGTGGGTCCCTCTTCGAAGAAATTTAGCTTGTGGTCTTGTATTGACATAGGACATTAGGACCAGACAAATGCTTCATGTTACCTGATTAAGGTCTGCAGAGGGAAAATCGGGGTGGCCAAGCCTAATGGGTAGGGATGTCAACGGTTACTATTGAAACAGAGAGTGATTATTTTCGGATTCGAATTATAAGTTCAGACCTGCTTTAGCAAGTTTAGACCTGCAATTGCATGTTTAGAATTGCAATTGCAAGTTTGCTTTAGCAAGGCCAGACCTACAATTGAAAGTTCAAACTTGCAATAGCAAGTCCATATCTGATTTAACAAGTTTAAACCTGCAATTTCAAGTTCAGACTTGCTTTAGCAAGTTTAAACCTGCAATTAAAATTTCATAATTGCAATAGCAAGTCCAAACTTACTTTAGCAAGTTCAGACCTCCAATTGCAATCCCAGACCTACTTTAGCAAGTTTGGACCTGCAATTACAAGAGGGATAAGTTGAATTAAAATCTAAGTTAATGTTACTACTTTATTTCACATGTAACTTTCTGCTAATAATTTTTAATTTTCTCCAATATACCTACTTTCGAAAGAAATTCAATTTCGCACAACTTTCGCAGATATAGATGAAGTCCAATTCTCTTCCTAAAGGGATTAAAAATAATCTTTTATTCCGACGAGATGTTACTACGAGATTCAAATGTTTGAAGTAGAATATTTTTAAAAGTTAGTTATATCTTTTTAAAATTAGGGACTAAATTCACAAATATTTTTAGCCCATGGATTAAAAACATCAGGCTTATGAAAAATAGGGACTAAACTCACAAAACTCCTTTTTATAACCCTACCTCTTAGGAAAGGGTTTTATAACCCTCCTCCTACATCACTCTCTCTTTTTATGCACAAATTTACATATATTTTCCAAAAAGAATGTATAAAATCTAAAATGTATCTAAAATATATAGAAAGAATGAATCTAATTTACAAAATATATAGATACAGATATCCCCTTTTTTTCTAAAAAAATTCAGCCTAGGCAAAACATTCTTGTAAATATAATAATTAACAACTTTACATATATAAAATACATCTTTGCCTTTACCCCTCGTATTAATGAAGCTTATTTCTTATACAAGTAAGATTTTGCAAAACACAAGTAAGCAGCCAACTCTACTATCAAAAGTCCAGCAAGCAGCCAGTAGAAGTAATCGAGATGTGCCCGATTGAGATTGTTTGAAAACCAGCTGTACTGACCGCTCCCACTAGTTACCGTCTCAATAATAGAGATGAGGAAGCCACTAAGGAAGCTCCCAATGCCAAATATGCTCAAGTAAAAAGAGAGACCCATGCTCCTCAACCCTTCAGGCACCTGATCATAGAAGAATTCCTGCAAACCAACCACAGTGAAGACTTCAGCAAGTCCAAACAAGAGATATTGAGGAGCCAACCACCACACACTCATAGGAATTGTTGCGTTTGGTATGTCGATCAATCCAAAAGTTCGAGCAGTTTGAAGCCTTTTCTTCTCAACTGTAGCTGCTACTACCATGGAGATCACATATATGAACATCCCACAACCAATTCTCTGAAGCATTGTTATGCCAGCAGGTTTTCCAGTGAAAAATCTGGCTATTGGAACAAAGACACGATCATATATAGGAATGAAGAGGATAATAGATAAGCTGATAATGGTTTGAAGTGATGCAGCAGATATCTGGAACCATGGTCCTATTGATCTATCCATGGTGCTACCTTGCTTGGTGAAGAATGTTGAGGACTGCGCATACACAACTGTGAATATTAAACTAGTCACCCATATCGGAACCAATCGTAATATTGCCTTTGCTTCTTCCACTTCACTAATAGTACATATATGTATAAAACCATCTCCATCTGACATTGGAATCAAGGCTTTGTCGAGAAACCTACATCATAAGGGTAATGTTAAAAGTCATGTTGTCATGCATGTTATATATCTCCCAGTTCTTATTAGGCTGCAATGACTAACAATCTACAAGTTACTCTAAATTTATCTTACTTGAATTGATGAGCACCAACACGAGAGAAAGTCTTTTGGTTTCCTTCCCCTTCGATATCATCAACGATGGATGGAGTATTGACTCTCCAATTCTTTGCAGCTGCAACGAACACTCGAGCAATTCTTAGAAATGGGCTTGCTGTCTTATCATCATTGAAACTATACCGATAATTCTTCGTTCCAAGCAAGAAAATAACCAATGCTATAGCCATCGAAATGCATGGAATGCCAAATCCAAGACCCCAACTGAAGTTGTCTTGAATATAATTCAAGATCAGGAATGAAACAGTAGCACCAAGACATAGTCCAAAAAACCACCAGTTGAAAAACGAGCTCTTGGACTTGCCTTCTTTTTGGTCTCGTCCATCGAATTGATCAGCTCCGAATGCTTGCACACATGGCTTGTGTCCACCCAAAGCAATTGCCACTAAATATAGAGATGAGAAGAAGAGAATGACTTGTAAGGGTGAAGGAGAAGAACAAGAGTTGTTATTTTCAGTATTCTTGCAATCTGTCGGGTTTAGAGAAGGTAACATAGCTGATAGAGTTAATAATCCGAGCCCCTGCAACTCCATCAAACTCAAAGTCAAAATTTAATTAAATAATAAAAAAATTTAAGACAAAAGAGATAACAAAGAATAGAAATGCTAGGAGGAGCGTTGTTGGGGACCCTTCGAAGACATTGTTGAAGATTTTCCAAGGGTTGATTTTTAGTGTTCATGATCCGCACTTTATAGATCATGATCGTTTTAAAACATCAAATAACGTACCCCACAAAAAAAAAAAAATTTCGTTAAAACATTTTAGTGGGTTAAATCTTTAAGAACGATTTTTTTTTTTGAGTGAGGATAATATCCTCACAAAAAATCAACTCTTGGACCCAACAGGCTAAGCTGGATGAGCTGTGTCTGTCTCCACATCGTCCATGTTCCCATTTCCAAGTAACTACAAAAGTACTACCACACTTATTCTAACACGCAGTTTACACCAACACATGGAGCCAAACTGAAAATGATCCAAGCATTAATCTCTCGTAAATCCTACTTCCCTCTAATAAATGAAATAAAATTACGAAAATTACGAAAATACCCCTTAATAGTATAACAAAACAATTAATTTCAAAAATTACAATTGTATTGAAAATTAAAATGATACCCTTCTAATGTCGCCATCTGAGTGGGGTGACAGGTCAGGCTCTTATCGACTGACATTAGCTCCAATCAGGGGTGGAACAAGAATTTATACTGCAGGGGATAGTGTTAAGCCTTGTTATGAATCACCCGTTTAATTCTCGTTAATTAATAGACAAATTTTAAGTTTAGTTATGTTGGGATTTATGCCCTAAAACAATTTAAATTGATAATTTTGATAAATTATATTTATTATTAAGCATGATACTATATTATTACTTTATTCATATGATGGATTAAGTGTTGTTCACAAGATGATGTTGTAAGTAAATTATTTGTATGAAGTGTTCATACATGGAGAGATGTAATTTACTGGTTCCTTATATTCTTGTATAGTTCATAGTCAGTGATGAATCTGAACAATTCATCTGATAAGACTATAATACACTAGACTTCTATATTATAGGGTGATGTATCTCCATCACTAGAGTGGCGACTCTAAGTCAGTGTGTTGGTGTATTAAGAATACACTGAACAGGTCAGACAGAATACTTTTTATGTTATTGTCAGCACATAAAAAGATTCTGTAAAACTTGCTAATTGCAAATGTCCTAAATCCTGAGAGCAGAGTATACCCTACAAGTTGGTTTCTACTCACTTTGATCTACCAAACAGTGAGGTCAGACAACGCAAACGTGATCCAATATTCTGGGTAGGTTGGGTGGTCGAAATCACTTAGTGGGATTACTTTGTGTCAATAAGGAATCCACACCAAAATGATATTCCCTTGAGAGCCTAATCAAGAGTATTAATTATTCTAGACTGCGCAGTGATCCTATAAAATGTTTATTGGATTATTAGAATAATTATAATGGTATGATATGGCAGGCAAGGACTAAGATGTAATTACTCGAAAGGTGCTGACATTAATAGTTAATGTTACCTTGGTGTATATTACGAATATCAGTTAAGTGGAGGGACTATTTGCTGGTATAACGAGTGAAGGGCTTCTGAATAATATTCATTTACTTGAGAGTATTCAGTTGCAGTTATTTAGTGGACTTAACTGCAATTAGATTTATTATTTGAGAATTATATGAGATATATGGACCTCAAAGTAATAAATCAAAAGCTTAAGTAAGTGGGGCCCATATGGACCTAACTTGGAGCTAAAGATATGGGAAGAGAGTCTTTCTCTATAAATAGAGATAGGGTTCATAAGATAGCCCACCCTAACTTGTGTATCTAAAACTCTCTCCCAATTTAGAATTCAAGTTATGAGCTTTATGGTTTTAGAAACCCAAAATTCGTAATATATTCCCGTCAGAATTTAAAATCGCGTTTTGAGGCTTTTCGGAGCAGAATTGGAGATTCGCTATTTCACGCAAAGTTGTAGAAAATTCGATTTCCTACAAAAAGCATATATCATCTAGGCGAATCGGATCAACCGTTAGAGAGTTATGGCCGAAATACAGTTGCTGTATCTTTTCGGGTTTTCGACGATTGATCCAGAATGTGGGAGGAAGATCTGGGATTACATGCAAGCGTTCAAACGGTATGTATCTGATCTTCAAGTTATTGTTTTAATTCATGCATCCTCATGTGATCTTGTGAAGGGAAAATAGTTATTTGTTTCCGCTGCACAATTTAATCTAGACCCTATTTTCCCCAACAAGTTATTATCCGTATCAACTCTCAAATTGTTTAACCCTCAAATTTTTTCAATATACATTAGATTACATAATTATATTGTTAGTATTCACATTTTTAAATTTTTAACCACATCAAGAATTGGTTGAAAATCAATAATGAAAATAACTTATTTTTACCGTTAGTTTTGGACTAATTTTTGTTGGGGTTAGAGGTTTTAGAATGGACTAATTTTTTGTGAGCATGATTTCCATGGTGAGAAGAACATCATCACTAAAAATCAGCCCATTTTAAAACATCTAACCACGTCAAGAATTAATCAACGATGAAAAGGACATAGTTTTTCCCACTAACTTTGGACTAACTTGATGGGGTTAGATGAGGTTATAGAATGGGCTAATTTCTTGTGAGGATGATATCCATGATAGGAGAACATCTTCGCAAAAGGATCAACCCATTCTAAAATTTCTAACCTCATCAAGAATAGTTGAAAAAATCAACAATAAAAGGGGCATTGTTTTTACTATTAATTTCCGACTAACTTTTGATGCGGTTAAAAGTTTTAGAGTTAGACTAATTTTTTGTGGAGATAATATTAATGGTAAGAGAACATTTTGCAAAAAGACAGCCCATTCTAAAATCTCTAACCTCATCAAGAATTAGTTGGAAAAATAAACGATAAAGCAACAGTATTTTTACTATTAATTTCGGACTAACCTCTAATGCAGTTAAAATTTTTAGAGTGGGCAAATTTTTTTCAAAGATGATATCCATGATGACGAGAAACTTTGAGTTTAGAAGTAAAAGAAAAAAACTAATTGACCCCTAACTAAAGCCTTTTAAACTAAAACATAAAAAATACATTTATAACCAAACTTATACATAGATTTTTTTTTCCCCAATTTTTACCCTTGGTATAGCCAAGTTAACCCAACTAATGGCTCTGCCTCTAGCTCCAATGGGCACTTGGATCATCTCCACGTGGACTCACATACTAATGTAATAGGTGTAAGTTTATTGAAAAAGTAGGGTGTAAATAAAGTATTAGAGTAACTTTAGTGTTACTAAGAAAAAGTATGGTGTTACCCCTCTAATGTACTACATGTTTATTATTACAACTAGCCTCCATACGCCCGTGCAAAGCATGAGCTTTTTATTAAAAATATTTAGCTTTAATTTTTATTGTTAGTTTTTATTTTTTTAATGATAGTATTTGTTATTTGTTTTCTTCAAAAAGTTTGTATTTATTAAAACAACTAAAAAAGAGAGTTTATAAAAAATTAGAGAGTGGAAGAAATGATCACATGTTTGTTGAAATGAAATCAACCATTTGAGGTATTTATTTTATCACGATCACATCTTCAAGAAAGTAAGAGATTTTCATCTCCAGTGCTACTCGTACATACAAAGAACAATAGACTGAACCAAGAATGTCTTAAATGCCTACTTGTTTTCTTGAATTGTTTTTCTAAAATCATTCTTCTAAAAAGTTTCTTAACAACTAAAATAGATGGACTTAATATCAAGGACGGCCCAGATTTATTTATTTTTTTAAATGTAGCATTACTCGACAAATAAACACAGAAAGAAGATCTAGTGCTATATATTTTGTGCACCCGTTTTCCAGCCGTCATATACTCATATCGTTACGTTCAAACAAGAATACAAGGGCCTTCAAGAGTTGGATAATGACTAGTAACCTGCACCCTTGTTTAAGTTTATGATGGGTGCACTAAAATGTAACCGGCTAACCACACAACCTCACTGGCGGGCCCACAACATTTAAGAAATACGATTAAGCAGTCACCTACTATTATGTCGTCCGTATGTGGATTTTGTCTTTTCGGCTTAAATTTATATGGGCTCACTGCTGCCGGAAAGTTGTTCAACTAATTATTTTAACAAAAAATTAATCTATTTTAAAAATTCTACCCTATCAAAATTATTAGAAAAATCACCATAGGAGAGTTTTAAAATGGATTAATCTTTTGTAAGAATAATTTATAAAGTAAGGAAGGATTAGAGTCTCTCCTATGTAAGTATGGTCTGATCAAAAGTGGTGTACCATATAGGAAGCACATCTAATTTATCTTTAAAATTATCTCAAATGCATGTGCTCTAATGTGAAGATGATGCAGCATGTGGATGAGAAGACATCCTCTAGTCTATCCTCTTGTTCTACAGGTTCATCAATAAGATGTCTTCCCAATCTAATCAGTAAATCTCATTATAAAAATATTGTTATCTCATTTCTTAGCAAATCTCATTAAAGGGGAGGATATATAGCCCTCCTAAACCCCTCCTTGTGGGAACCACATACAATACATTTGGGACTAATTTTTTAAAATAATGATCTACATAGTGAAGAGAACATAATCACTTGAAATCAGCTCGTTCTAAAACTTCTAACCTCAAATCTGACCGTTTTAAATCAGCGGTCAAAATATAATTTTAAAACTTGCAAATTTTTTAAGGTTAATTTGAGGGGGGTTAAAGTTTTAGAACAAGCTAATTGTTAAATATGTTGATATACATAGTGAGAAGAACATTATTTCCAAAAATCAGCTCCTAGATGCAATGCATATAGACCCCACAGGAGGAGAGTTATATAAGGGGCTATATAACTTCCCTCATTAAAAATCTTATGTGGGACCTATGAGGTGAAATCAGCAAGGGAGAGGGAGGGAGAGGAGGGGAACTATTGCTTTCATCTTCCCCATTCCCTGCGACATTACATTTTGATTTCCGGCCACATATTTACTAATAGGAAAGAGTCCTACACTTATCTGGGATTTACACCCACTAAATTCATCCGGCTGACCAATTACATTTAGATAGAGAATTGGAAGTGCATTCAAATCACTTCCTCTCTCCAAATTTAATTGTAGACGAGTAACTTTAATGGGTAGGTAAGTGTAAAGTTTCCCAACAGGAAATCCCCAATTATCAGGAAGAGATAGCTAAAGAGAGAAAGGTACGAACCAGAACGTAGAGAAGAGAAGAGTAGAGGATGGTACGGAATCGGCCAAGGTAGGAATCCGCAACGAAAGCACCAAGCAGCGGACACATGGAATTGATCCCAGACCAGTAGTTAACGTTCTGAGCAGCCGCGGCGGTGGATTGGCGGAGAGGTCCGGTGAGATAGGTGATGAGATTAGAAGAGATTCCATAGTAAGCAAATCTCTCAGCTATCTCAACTCCAATTATGAAAGAAGCAGATCTCCATCCACCCGTCTTGGATCTATCGATCACTCTTCGTCCCTTGTAATCAACCACACCTTCTACTACACTTTCTCTCTCTACGGCAAGCAGCGGGATTTCATTTGCAGCGGCGCCACCACCACCACTAGCAGCAGCGGCAGCATCGAACTCCACCGCCATCCCAAACCACTCTATCACCAAATTAAGTCTCCAATCTTTGGGAAAACTAAATTATTGGTTTGGGTATAATCTGTTTTCTTTTCCCAAATTATTGGTTTGGGTATAATACTATATTCTGTTTTCTTGATTTTTATAGTAAAGTGACACATCACTTTCTTTTCTGTTTTATATATTTTTTTTCAATCAAAAGGAGTATAATTATAAAGAACGGATTCGTCCACATGGTTGAATAGACATTGACGTTCGAGCTCACATAAAGTTGATCATCAAAGGTAGGGTTATGGAAAAACCTACAGAATAAAGAATAATTTTAGGTTTGACGCAAATCACGAAGGTTTGTGATGCAAATTACTAGGGTATGTAAATACACACTACCGTTAGATTTCAATTTTATAGATTTTTCTTTCAAATTGAATCACGAGGGTATGTGAATACACACTAACCAAAATATTTCAAGAAGTTTAACAAATAGAATATCAATTGTGATCCATGTGTATTATTAGAAGCAACAGATCAATATGGTTGAATATGTGATAGCCTTGTGTCTCTTTAGTAGTAACTCATCAGGTACAACAAAGTACTAGTATTCATTCTGTTTGCTTGGTTCACAAATCTACATAGTAAATGCATGTGTTATCCGCTCACTTTGAAGAACCCTTGTTATATAGATAATATTTTGAAAAATATAAGTATGCAACAAACTCTATTACACTAAATCCAGCAAGAAGCCAATAGAAGTAATCGAGATGTGCCCGGTTAAGGTTGTTAGAAAACCAGCTATATTGACCACTCCCACTAGTTACCTTGTCAATGGTAGAGATGAGAAATCCACTGAGGAAGTACCCGATGCCGAAGATGCTCAAGTAAAGGGAGAGACCGACACTCCTAAACCCGTCTGGCACTTGATCATAGAAGAATTCTTGTAGACCAACCATAGTGAAGACATCAGCAAGTCTGAACAAGACATATTGAGGAGCCAACCACCACACACTCATAGGAACTGTTGCTTCTGACGACTCGATTAACCCAAAATCTAAAGCAGTTTGAAGTCGTTTCTTCTCAATTACAGCTGCCAGTACCATCGACATAATAGATACGAAAATCCCACAACCAATTCTCTGAAGCATCGATATGCCAGAAGGTTTTACCGGTTACAACTCGACTAATAGGAACAAAGACACGGTCATAGATGGGAATGAAGAGAATAATTGATAAGCCAATAAAGGTTTGAAGCGATGCAGCTGGTATTTGGAAGTCTGGTCCTATTGATCTGTCCATGGTGTTGCCTTGCTTGGTGAAGAAGGTTGAAGATTGTGCAAACACCACGGCATATATTAAACAAGTAACCCATATGGGAACTAGCCGCAATACAACCTTTGCTTCTTCCACCTGACTGATGCTACATACACTCTGATCATATCTAGAACCATCTGATGCAGAAATCAAAGCTTTGTCGAGAAACCTACATCATAAAGATGACAACTCTTATTCTTTGTTCAAGTTGCAGAACCAGAGATTGCACATACAATGTTTAAGAAGATATTGTGCATATAATGTTTAGGAAGTCTTAATATGTGAAAGCGAAGTTTATCTTACTTGAATTGGTGAGAACCAGCACGAAAAGATGTCTTTTGGCTCGCTTCCTCTTCGATGTCAGATACTAATGGAGTAGTGGCTCCCCAATTTCTTGCAGCTACAACAAACACTTGGCCAATTCTCACAAAGGGGCTTCTCTTATCATCTGTAAAACTATACCGATAACTCTTGGTTCCTAGTAAGAAAATAACTAGTGCTATAACCATGGAAACGCATGGAATGCCGAAACCAAGACCCCAATTTAGGTTGTCCTGAATGTAGTTCAAAATGGACAGTGAAATTGCATTACCCCCGTATACTCCGAAGTACCACCAGTTGAAAAATGAACTTTTGGACTTGCTTTCTTCTGGGTCTCGTCCGTCAAATTGATCGGCTCCGAAAGCTTGAACACATGGCTTGTGCCCACCCTGAGCAATTGCCACTAGATATAGAGACGAAAAGAAGAAGATGACTTGTAAAGGAGAAGGAGAAGAGCAAGACATGTTCTTTTCGGTGTTCTTGCAATCTATTGGGCATAAAGGTAGCAGAACTGACATAGTTAATAATCCGAGGCCCTGCAAATCCATCCAACTTAAAAAAAAATTCAAAAAAAGTTATTCTAAGGTTATAATAAGACAGTAAGAAACACAACATTTCCTCGGAATCCGAAAGGTATAAAACTATATGATTTTTTATGAGAAGGTCCTCCATTGCGAGAAGAATCAGATAACAAAATCAAAGCTTAGATCATCATGAATTGTATTAAAATGGACAGTTCAGAAAGCTTAAAATTTCAATTAATTTTTATTAGTGTTTATAGTTTTAGTACAGTATGATTTTATATGAGGATTATCTCCAAGGGTGACGAGATCATCTTTAAATAAAGAGTAGTGCTTTTTGGACCGACCAATTGCCCGACAAAGTGCCAGAAGCTGATGTGGCATGGTCGGACCCACTGCCAAGTCAGTTAGAAACCCCCTCAAAATATTTTTGGGAGGAGAAAATGGTGGATCCCATCCTGCCACATAAGCGCCTAGCACCAATTTTGTAAATTGGTCGGTCCAAAAATCATTTTTGTTAAATAAAACTTAGATCAGGGGTGGGACTTGGGTTGGGTCAACCCGACCAACCCGAACCCGACCCGGTATTTGGGCAAGCATGGGCAAAGGTTGTTAGGCATTTGGGCAACTATGGACATTATTTTGCTAACCCAAAGTTAAATTTGGGCAAGCATAGGCAGAAATAATTGTCAATCCGGACAACCCGCCCAACTCGAGAGACTTATATATATATATATAAATTTTAATTAATTTCTAATATGAAAATGATATGGGCTAATTTCTAACATGGAAATCATATGGGGCTCGAAAAAATATTTTGATTGGTAGAAATAGATAAATATATTAAATTACTAATATGGGGTGGAGGTATTAAGACCCAAAAAGAAAACTTTTCATGTGTCTCATTTTATGTAAAGTTAAAAAGATTTTTATTACTTAATAAATAAAATTTGAAAGATTATAAAATTACTTTTAATTTATTTATCACGTGAGTAGATCGATTGTTAGCTTGTTTATCTTTTAGAATCGTAAAAGAGATTTTTTTAATTAAATTTGTTATTTGTTATTTATTATTATTATTATTATTTTGTATTAATAAGCTAATCTAATCACCAAAATTTATTGAAATTTGGGCAACTCGAAGAACCCGAAAAACCCTAGAAACTTACATGGGCCATGCGTGGGTAGACCTCTTACGAGTTTTGTGGGTTTCATGGGCATTCTAGGCATACAGAGGTGTAGTGTGGGCATAGCATGTCTAAAGTCTCTAACCCGCCCGAGTCCCACCCCTACCACAAATGCATAAGCAAAATGTACAAAAGTGAGGTGTGTTAGACAAAAATAATAGTAGGGGGTGCAACTAAAATTTCTCTTTTGAGCAACTCTACTTATCCTTCAATAAGTTTCCATTCGCCCTTGACGTTAAATGTGCAACTGCAAAATGCTGCTATGTAAATCAATGCAGGGATTTATTTGGGATGAGCAACATTGTCCTAATTGTTATTGAGGAGGAGAGAGAGAGGGAGAGACGAACCAGGACGTAGAGGACAGAAGAGAAGAGGATTGTACGAAATCGGCCAAGGTAAGAATCAGAAACAAAAGCACCAAGAAGAGGAAGCATGGAAGAAACCCCAGACCAGACATTTACATTCTCAGCTGCAACGGCGGTGGATTGGCCTAGAGGACCAGTGAGATAGGTGATGAGATTAGAAGCAATTCCATAGTAAGCAAATCTCTCAGCTATCTCAACCCCAATTATGAAAGAAGCTGATCTCCATCCACCAGTACTTTTTGATATATTCATCAATATTTTCTCTCCCTTGTAATCAACCACACCTTCCATTACCACATCATCATCACCATCTACAGTACTACTCTCTCCGGCCAGCAGCGAAACTACTTCACTTGCATCACCACCGCCACCACCACCACCATCAGCAGCAGTAGCTGCAGCGGAGACCGCCATGGATACCTTCGGCTTTCTCTATCTCTTGAAAAACTTCAAACACCAACACCTCATGAACAGCAAATGAACTTTGGGTTTTTTTCTTCCTTCTTTCTTGATCTATTCCAACAAATGAGATTTTACTGTTGGAAATGATTTTGTTAGTCAACGCTAGCCGTGGGGAACGTGCTTGTTTGGACGTTGACAACACCATATTGCTTTGGATGTAGAGAAGCAAGCAAGATGATGTTGAATACAAAGAAAAAAAAAGGGAGTGATAGAATAAAACGTTCTTTTTGTGGAGGTGGCAAAGAGTTAGGGCCGAGCATCCAATGGATAGATCTATCTAACTAATGGGAGCGGGAAGGGGAGCCAGAACTTTACAACGGTAAATTAAAAAATATCCTTAGTTCTCAATTGTTTTTGTAGGGGAAGTGTAGCATAGTTTAGAATGGAACAGTCGGAGCGCGGTTTGAAGCGAGAGCGCAAGATTCTAGAGCAAGGGCGTCACTCCTATACTACGATTTTCGTTACTAATAAACATACATGCAAAGGCCTTTACTTGTCATTGACTAGCTTGGCTATGTTTGGTATGCGATTGAATATTTTCAAATATTCACAACCAAAATTTTAAATGATGTGTTTTGATTGTAGTTGGATATGTGCAATCATTAATTACTTTATAATTAGATACACATAAATTAGGTTCGATGACTGCAAAGTTTCACACCCTCTTTATCAAATTTCTATAGAGCCCACTAGAACAACTACATATCAATTTAATGATTGCACCAATACAACTACAATAAAAGCACATTTATATGAAATTTTAGTTTTGAATATTGGCAAATATTCACAACATACCAAGCACAGCCTAAATTAACACGTGAGTCAGCGGATGTTTCTTAATAAAGGTTGTTCAAAATGATATTAGCTGAGAAAGAAAAAGGACTTGACCCAAACTTTCTCCATATATGTATATAATTTTAGGGTTACCCAGAATACAATTTTTAGATTTTAACTTTTTACTCACCAAAACTTTCTCCATGTATGTATATAAATTTAGAGGATACATAGAAAACAATTGTAGATAATTATATTCACCAGACTACCATTTTGACAATTCCCAGCCTCATATACAGTTTGGAATTCAGTTCAGAATTCTAAGTTGTTCCATTTTTTAGGTACTTTAGATAAATGTAAGATGGGAGGGAGTTTTTTTAGCTACCGAATAGCCTAAACCCGGAAACAAGACCCAATCAGTTTTCCAGATCCAGCCGCATAAAAACAAACATTGCAAGAATGAAAACAAGGGGGAAAGTCCACCATAATCATACTTCAATAGCTATAGCCATTAGATCAAATGATGATTTCTGCATGATCAGTTAAAGAGTTTAACTAGTAGAATGGTTATCATCATCCAATTTTAGCATCAGGGCATTGAAAAATAAATTGAATAGGTGGGTCATGTACAGATCCGCCATTACTGAGGTTGGTAAACCGTCTTTATTGTGCCATTTTGGCAATAATTATAGTAATCCAAAGTCCAAAGTCCAAAGTCCAAACTCTAGTTGTATCACCATCATCCGCACTGGAGAGTCTGGAGTCATAACCCTAATAGAGATTCAAACCATCAAGAATCTAACATTTTTTGGGTTTCACAGCAGTCCATGCAACTAAACTTGATTAGAATGTCCAATTGGAGCAAATAAATTAAAAGAGAACTTTGTAAATTTAAGAATTAGAGTCACTTCTGAGTAAAGATAGATAGAGAGACAGACAGAAAACAAATAAACATCAAAACTATTGAGTTATCACCTCAAATGAGTCGCCAGCCAGAAAAGAACAACTTCTCCAGCAACGACCCCCAGGTGCGCACGAGAGATATTTAGAACATAATGAGGGGGTTGATCAAGACGTTAATCACCTCAGTTGGGGATGACAAGAATCTGAGGACTCTACTTGGTCCCACTTCATGAAAACACCACACTTCGACGTACAAATTTGCAGGGGTGCGGAATAAAATATGTCATAGCTCTTGCTATCTAGATTTAAATGCGGAGTTGACCACTAACTGGATCTTGGCCCGAACTGGCTTCCTTATGTTTTAAGCCGAGATTGGCGAATTGAGACTCTAAGTCCCGACTTTTGGCACGATGATGAGTAGACGAGGGAGGTGGCTGCATCTGTTGTTGCTGATACAAAGTTCGAAGCCTCGCAATCTCTCTCTCTAATACCTCCTGCTCCACTGAACCACCCAACTCCCACGATTTTAGTCTCACTTAACATAAATAAATAAAGCCACAAAAGAATGTCTGCTGTGGGGAAAAGAAAAACTAAGCTATATGCTGTTCACTTTCAAAGGGAACCCTAATATGTCCCTTGTTAGTATCAACGAGGTTTTCCTAGCATCATACAACAGAACACTTACTCTGCACCAATCTTGAGCCACACTCATTAAGTTTTGATAAACATGCCTAGGGCTTGAGTACAATAACAATGTATAGTATAAGATACAGGGTTAAGCTTTCGCTTATCCTAGTGAAGATATCTACAGTTAAAAGAAATCCAAATGAAAATACAACTTAATGATCCTTGTCTCAAACCTACTTCTGTAGATGGAAGTTGCAGTGTTTCATTATTTTCTACATAAAAAGAAGATGCAATTTCTGATAATTTGTCAAATCAGTGATTGTGCTAAACAGACTCCACACATGCATCAACAACTCATAAAACTTAAAAATTTAAATACTTGTTCTCAGTTATTAGTTATATCTTTTTATGAATTTTAACTTATGTCAGCTTACCTAAGTGAGTTCTCTCTGTATTATAAACTCAGGTATTTCAATAAATATATACTTGCATTATTGTGACTGAAGTATGACTAGGATGCCCAAATATGTGTTTCGGCAGACACATCCATTAAGATTTCTATGCAACAAGGTTTTTCATTTCATTTTTATGCTAAAATAGAAAAGTTACTCGATGGAATAACACATACATAGCACGATACAACTTCAACTAGTTAAATAGGGAACTTACAGTACTTAATGAGTTGCTCCTGGGCTAAACTCTCCAGCCGTTGCTTCAAGGCTTTGTTCTCCATGCTTAATATAAGATTCTGCTGGTCCAGAAATTCAATCTCAGCTGAAACTTCAGATCCTTCTGCCTGTAAATTCAAATATGGAGAAGAAAATATAATATTAGAACGTGCATATTCAAAATAAATAACTCCTTCCTTTTAATAGGCAAAGCATTATAGAGTGACGAGAACTCCAAATCCGGCTGAGACTTGCCTGTAAAGCTTGGACATTCCTTTCCAGCTCTGCAATGTATTGAAGTTTCCGCACCCGTGAACGCTGTGCAAATTGCCTGCATTTGATGGTAAATTAAGTTACAGATACTTAAAAGTAATAATTAACTAAGCATTTCAAAGATACCAGACTCCAAATTCTTTTAAACCATCAAATTCAAGAATTTATTTAACCTACCAACTATTTCATAAAGCTTCTCGATTATCTTCTGTTTTTCATTTGAAATTAAGCATGACTTAGGAACTCAAGTCAAAATCACTTTTTTTTTTTATACATAAATAACAGCCAATGTAATAAAGGACACTTGATTTTTTTAAAAATTTGCTGAGTAAGAGACCATTTTGTAGTGATGTGCCTGAAACATACTTAATTGCGTACACATCTTGACATGTAAATCTTAAATTATTATTATCTAAATATGGATCATATAAGTTTAATACATACATTCTGTCAGTATTGAATACATAACGCGAACTAAAAAAATCAAAAAAATAAAGTTTTCAATATCTATTCTATAGAGGACCAGCAGGAGCTAGGCTATAGTATGTCCAGCTCTCTTTTGGTCCATAAACCATATTCACGGGGAAAATTATATGGCATAACCTCAACTACTTCACAGTTTAAAAAGGACAAATTTAACCTTTTAATTTTTCAATAGATAGCCACCAACGAAGAAATGGGGTGAACTCACACATGCAGGAAGCGCATGCTGCCAATTTCAATGGAATAAAGGACACAGGCTGTGCATGCATTTTTCTCATGGGAATCAGCTGTCTGACACCTTGTGGCCATGATGAACATCGACCCATAGGTCTATCATTTCGTAAGGTCAAAGTCTTGCTTTGATTTGGTCATTTGTCCTCAAGGAGATTTGGCTGTTGCTATTGAAGACTCAGATTTGTACTTGGATGGGTCTGTTATGTTTTAAGACCCAAAACTAGTTTTAGACACTTTTTTTAGGTTTCCTTTTATAAGGGTTTCCAGCTTCCACCATAAGTATATTTGAATATGCATCTAAGCACTTCTTCCATAAAGCCCAACATATGGAAAAAGGAAGCATCTTTCGGGCGATGTGGCACATCTGGTGAAGGATGCTGAATGCACCCCCTAAAATGCAAGATGGCACTACTGGGTTAGATGCTGATACACCACTGTGTCAGAAGTTGAAATTTCATAAGAAGAGAATGCTCCAATTTATCTAGCAAACCTACAGTGAAGAAGGTGAAATATTGAGTCTCCACTCCAGGGACCCTGCATAAGAAACAGATGTTGGAAATAATTTTTTTCCGGTGTATCAAGGTGCTGCACCAGATGTAAGAATTTCATTGTTAGCAGAAGACTGCCTCCAATGCAGTGCAAGAAGACCAATTCCATCATTATACCAGAAACCATTATCTATGAAACATTCCACAAAGCCCCTATGGAAGAGTTCATATGACTTGTACTTGTCTATTTTAGCAAGGAATTTCCAAAACTTGCCGCTATATTGTCTTGAGTCAATACATCTATACTAGAATAAACAGAACTCCCCTTCCCATTTTGTTACTTAAATGGACGTCTGGCCTTCTAATAAATTTACCAAGTAAACGTTGCAAAATTTAAAATAATTGCAGTAATGGTGTAATTCAATAAGGATAAAAATGTAAGTAAAGAATGATTTTGAGAATAAGATAGAAATTGTGAATGCAAGACAAACCCATTGATTGCACTGTTTTTGTGTGAAATTAACATGTAATGCATGTGCATCGCCATGCCAGTGCGCTAGTAGATTCAAATGAAAGCCCTATTTGTCTTCCAAGAAATGAATACTCCTAATTTAAAGGAAAAGAGCTAATTCTATGCCCCAAGTCTTCTTTGAACTCCCCATGCTTGGTACAAAGAGACTTCAGTTTAATCACCTTGTTTTCAGTTAAGGAAAGTTATCAGTGGCTGAGGCCTAAGTAGAGTTTGGTTGCTCTTTTTTTAGCTGGGAAGATGGGTTTCCTTGTACGGTTTTCTTTTTGTTGAAGCCTGTATTTTCTTGAATCTTAACTTTAAAAGAAAAAGTATTTTCTTCAGTCTTTCTAACAAATCTTTTTTATCGATAAAAAAACCAATGCTCCTTGAGAGGAAGATATTTGCAACTTTACAAATTCTTTGTCCTCATGCATGAATTTAAATAACAATTGCAGACTCATACTTAAACCCCTTTGTCATAGCATCCAGACTTCTCAAAGAGAAGATATTCTCATGAAATTGTGAAGATATAGTCCGAGTCGTCTTTGATTAGGTTCAAACATCATTTTGTACAAGCAATAGAAAATACATCCAAACATGGAGCTGGAAAGTACTCATCTCAACCAAAACTGCAAGAATTTTATCCTCTTCACATTTTCTCTCCAACTCCAACCAATGACCAGGTTCCACTTGAGATATGACCAAAATGTAATCCAGCAAAGCTAAGCCTTTTAAAGATCAAATAAACTCCACAAATAGCATCCCCAATGCTTTCCTCTTCCTTGAAATATTTATTCTGAGTATCTCCTTTATTGTCATATGGTATACACTTAAAAAAATCTAGGGGAGAAAAAGAAAAGAAAAGAAAACATATGATAAACAAACACCAATGTAGTGGAAAGTCATAAAAGGAAAATTGATTAAAAAAAAATTAAGAACAGTAATATTGTTCTGAATTTTACAAAATGGCAAGGATCAGAAGATAATTACCATGTGCAGCAATCAGAGGAGAAGCTTAGAGAATAAAATATTTAGCCATACGGAAAAGGAGAGTATTAGATCTAATGTTAGAAATTTTAGAACCCCACAGCGTAATGCATATGATATGTTAGAATAACACTATACAATGATCGATAGTAAAAGGGTAACTGCTGATTGAGATCAATGTGCAGCAGATAAAAAAAATAGCATATTTTAAGGTAATACACTAATATTAATGAATAAAAAATTCATAAGGGAAAAAGTTAAGCAGATAGCATACTGTTTAGCACGTTTTGGATCTGTCTCTGACACAGAAGGCTTAGTATAAGTGGAGTCTCTTCTGTCAGAAGAACCTTCCAGGTTATGTGAACCAGATAGTTCTTGATCTTGCTTGTCAAAGGCAGTAGATGAAGTCCCATCTGCTTCCTGTGGAACACATAATGATCCTGAGCTTTGAAATCTTGCATTATCCCTCGCAGATGGAACACCTCTGGGGTACCCCACCGAATTTGTGGATGATTCCCATGCCCTATTTGGCTTTCTCCCAAAAGAATTTGGCACCTGATAGAAAGAAGCATGCTGTGCATCTTTATAGTGATCAAATACTTGAGATCCCAACGATGCTATACTGGATATATTTTTTAACTTGTATTCATCCTGAATAATTCTATCTAAGCTAGAAGCATTAGCAACATCAAAGTATGCAAATGAGTCACTTGATGAACGTCGATGACCTCCTTTCCGTACAGGTGTCTCAGGCTCATCAAGAAGTTCATCAAGCCATGAAGGTTGTTCTTCTATAAGAAAGCTCTCAGATGAAGTACGTTGGTGACCCCTATATCCTTCTTTTGGTTTTGGAACACCTTTGGATCCTATCGCCGGACTAGATCCATAATCAGCATAGGATGGGGAGATGCTTGGGAAGGGACTTTTAGGAGGACGCAGAGACTGTTTCGAAGTGCAAGGAAAATTTCTAAAGCTCGATGATGCTTTCGGATTCTCCATAGCATAAATGCCACTCTGCCTGTCCATAAACAGAGAGATTAGACATGAAAAACATCAGGAACCATTAAACAAGTTCCATCAACAACCACAAGCCATTTATTTTCATATGAAAGATATATGCAGTAACACCAGCTTGCACTGAAAAAACAGTTTCTAAGATGACAATCGAAAAAGCTGGAATAAGCTCCCAGCATAATAGTATATACTAAGAAAAGCATCATATCTAAGCATGGTCATTAGCTTATGTTGGATCTGAAACAAAAGCTGTTTTTCACAGAGTAGTGAACTTCACAGCCCCATCTTCTACAATTCATGTTCAAGTAATCTCTTTAGATATCAATGCTCCAGTTAAGACCAATTCACTTTATGACATTTATGTAAACAACCATCTTAGATTTCTTGTAAGTCATCGTAATTCATAGGATCTGTAAGGTAAACATGTTAACATATTCATGAATCCAGACCATCCAACTAGTGACCCCATATTGCAAATCTCCTAATCAAAAGTTGTCCCGTCTGGATGATCCTAATTATTTAATAAATTGATTCAATATAAAAACAAAGAGCCGGCGTTCAAAATACTAGTATTCAGTTAACAGATTGTAAGCATCATATAGTAGTATTTCTCTTTGGCTATAACATCAATACAAGTTTTTACACCTTAACGGGACACAAACTCCTGCATATGTGCCACAAGTATTGCCTAGTAAATACTGTAAACCTTTAAAATTTAGGAAATCTACATAACAGGACACTCAATTTTCTAAAAACTTTTCATGTTGAACAAGCCTGGCCATACAATGTGTTAGTAGAATCTTTAGTTTTAACTTTTAAAGATACTATTCATGCAACTGTTATGAATATGTACAAATCTAAATGCACTTTTTCATACCATATACATATACTTAAGATATACATTTTTAGGATTCAATGCTTTCCAATTTCTAAATATTTTCCCTATTGGCCATCGAGTTCTATTTTCACATTCCAATACAATCTTCAGCTAGAAAAAGACCCTCACCACTTTACACACATAACCCATGTCTTCTCTCAGGAACTTAATTAACCCCATAGATTGAGTAATCAATGTAGACTCAACTGGTTACTGAGCAATACCTAAAGGATGATATAAAAATTCCTTTTACTGGTCAATTCTTCGTATAACCATACAAACCCAGACGCATTTTACCATATTCGAGATAGATTGTACCTTAGCATCATAAACCCAATACAATCAGCCTTCCTATGCAATGTACAGAACACGCTGATACTTTAGCGGCAAAATAATACCATCACCATGAAGCACCATCAACCTTCACATGCTACTCAGTTCTGTATCTAGGAGTAAAGATATCGACTTTTTGATCTACTAACACATATAATCCAAAAGTAACTACAGATACTGCAAGAAAATGTTAATAATACAGTAGTTACCTACTAGATTACAACTAATCCTACAAATTTAGCTTCGATTCAATTTATGTTCCCTAGTGATTTTACGATTCAGTCCATTTTTAATAACATACTGTACAGTACTAATTTTACTTGGAAATCATTTGTAAGCAATTAGAAACTCAACAATTAGAACACAACGAAGATCCAAGAAGCCTATTTAGGATTTAACCAGGATATAATTGGGGAAAAAAGAAGAAGAAAGCACTAACAAGATTACTTCTCAAAACCCTAATTAGAAATATAAATATAAAAATGCTCCGTAAAGATTAAAATCCGAATAAACGAACATTCGATATTCCCACTCAAAAAGAACAATTTTTGAATTCTAAGGCACATATATTTTTTTATAAGATCGATTGAACGAAGAGAATGTGAGTACCCGATCGCGATTCGAGACTGCAAATGCTTCTATCTGATGTCTTCTTTCTTCTACTCTTCGGTCTGAAACAACAAGAAGCAAACCCTAGAGAGAGAAAGAAGAGAGAGAAAGAGAGAGAGAGAGGAGTTGGTGGAGAGAGAGAAAGAGACAGAAGACAGCGAGAGAGATAGAGAAGAGGGGGTGGAAAGGTAAACCAATCGCGCATTTTAGTCCGAAAGCGACAAAATATTCTCTAAAATATCATGTTATGTTTGTTGTTTAACGATAATTTGATTATTTCTCTTTGGTAAATATCGCGATATATATGAGATAAAAGTATATTTTCCACGTGGCAAGTGATATGCCACGTCATGCTCGTATTCCACTGCACTTTTCGCCTTGACAGCTCAAATAGTAAGACGCTTTTGCCACGTGTCGGAATTACAGCTGGTTAACTCTACCACCACAATGAACCAGTATGAGCTGGCAGAAAAACTGAACAAGACGATTAAACGATAAAACGCTCTTAACAACACCGGTTTTTACCGTTTTCTTTTAGGTACTGTTTGGCTACCGGAATATAGAAAAAATCTAAAGAAGTCTGTTTGTTTAGCACGTTTTGTGCAGAAAAGAGAGCTCGTCTCTCTCATCAACTAACATGTATGCTCTCTCTCTAGAAATCTACCAGAGATTTATCACCTTTGAAAGCTTTTTGAGCTTTGGATTCTAGGGTAGTAGAAGAAAAAAAAAATCTTGGTTGAGTTTTGGGTTTCTAGTAGAAAAAAATAAATTTATATGCAACTTATTATTGAGAAGGGAAGAAGAATTTTTTTTTTTTTTTTGTGCAACAATCAGCTGTCAATTTTCTAGAGTTTTGCAATTTGATAAAATAGGTTCATATGTTTTCTTTTCTACATTTTTCTGCAACTTACTTGATCTGTTGCTTTGGTTCTTTTGAGTTATTGTTTTCTACAACTTGAACTCTGCAATTTCCTAGGGTTTTGCAACCTGATAGTATTTGTTCTTATTTTTTCTGCATCTTAATTTGTTTTGGGGGTTTTGGATTAGGGGAAGGAACTAAGCTTGAGAAGAGAACATCATCTATTATGTGCATCTTGATTAAGGTGTGCTTTGTATGGTTCATGTTGATTTATTGTGGAATATTATTCATCTTTCACTTTGAGATTTGATATGAACTCATCCATTAATTTTTTTTCTTGGTATATATATTGTTTGTTTAGTTTAATTTTGATGGTATATGAGATGTATTATGTGATCTTCAATGACCATTTCAGGGTTCTTTTATTTCCTTAAATATGTTTATGTTGTTGTTCAAAAATCAATTTCTTAATTTTTGTATTAATTTGGTATTTAATACACAATGAAATGAAATGTGACGAGAAGCTCTATTGTTCCTAGTAGTTAGTTGCATAGCATTTAATACACATTTGTCGCATTCCATATGATGAAATCATGGGCTTCCTTTTTTTTTTCAAAGAATTTCCGTATGTAAAGTTTATTCTCTTTTCACATAAAGGAAAGATAACAACTGATTTGTAAAAAAAAAAAAAAAAAAAAAAAAAACAGATAGATTAATATCAATTAGAAAATTGGGTAGGATCGGAGCTAGTCTATCTTCAATCTTGTGGAATTTGTAAAACATTTCAATTTAGATGTATATGTGGCAATGGTTCTGAGTTTTAAATTATTTTTAGATTTGCTAATGCAAATTTAATGTGTTTGATTATATTCAATGAGTTAGGGTCCATGAGGCTTTTTCTCTTCTCGATCTTTTCACCTCTATTCCTTGTTAAGAACCAAAAAATTCGTCATTTTTAGAGATCTTATAAGCTTTTTGAAATAACCCATCTTACAAATAAGCCTATATATATTAAGGTTCTACAAATACATCTTTGTTTACAGGGCCATCTATGTTTAAACATTATATATATATATATATGAAGGTTTAAGAATAAGGTGGATGTTTTCATTAGTTGGTAATGCATCTTGTATGTAGTAAATCTTTGTTTACAGGGCCATCTATGTTTAAACATTATATATATATATATATATATATGAAGGTTTAAGAATAAGGTGGATGTTTTCATTAGTTGGCAATGCATCTTGTATCTAGGACGTAATTAACTAAGTAGATGAGATTGATCTGATTTCTGGTGTCCATATCTTCTGAGAGCTAAAATTGTGATTACTTTTTTCTCTCTCGTTCTATCCCCCTTTTTTTTTTCTCTCTATTTTGTTCAGCTTTATATAGACAACTACAGCAGCAGATCACAATTCAGCTGACACTTCTAAACAAACCCATAATGGCGTCCAGGAAAATGCTACAAGCACCTTGAATTTACACCTTTGCTAATACCTCTGATTATTTTATTCAAATTAGACCAAAATTAGACCCACATTAAATTAAATTAGACTCAAATTAGACCCAAATTAGACATCGGGTATAATTTTGTGTGCAAATCCGGGGTGCGTGTAGCATTACCCTGGCGTCCATCTCACCAAAAACCTTCATCTTATTCTCAATCTCTCTCCTCATTCTCCTCTCTATGGGTCCCACCGTTGCCAGAAACCGCCAAATCATAACTTTCCGATCAAGCAATCTCTTCCCAGAGAGCATCATCTTGGACCCATCCGCCCAACACTTACCTAGTCAGCTCCCTCCGCCACCCTACAATTCATGCCGTCTCTGACGCTGGCGTCGTTGAAACCCTAATTCATGACACCGACCTACCTGCTAATGTTAGTATTGCTGGCATCACCATTGATTCCGTCAACCGCCGTCTTCTCGCCGTTATCCACTCCTTCAATCCACTTCCCCCCTTCGATGCCCTAGCTGCCTACGATCTCCGCACCTGTAAACATCTCTTCCTTGCACCCCTCACTGACACCGTTAATTTCGACCACCCACTCGCTAACGACGTCACTGTCGACTTTGAAGGCAACGCCTTTGTCACCAACTCCGTCAGTAACATCATATGGAAAGTCAACGACAAAGGAGAGCCGTCCATCTTCTCCAGATCTTCCATCTTCACATCACAACACGTGGAAGCCGATAAACACTACAGTTTCTGCGGTCTCAACGGGATTGCTTATGTCGGCAAAGGTTACCTACTGGTGGTTCAGACAAATACAGGAAAGATGTTCAAAGTTGATGCCATTGACGGAAAAGCTAGGTTGGTTTTGTTAAACAAGAACTTAACGGCAGCTGATGGAATCGCCGTTAGAGATGATGGTGTTGTGGTGGTGGTTTCCCATCACACGGCGTGGTTGTTAAAGAGTGATGATAGTTGGGGAGAAGGTGTGGTTTATGATGAAATTGCCCTTGATTTTGAGAAGTATGCAACTTCGGTTGCAATTAGGAATGATAATAGGAGGGTATATGTGTTATATGGTAATGTGAATGAGCTTAGAATGGGAAATGTGGAAAGAGAGGAGTTTGGGATAGAAGAGATTGAATCGGCGAAGGAGACGGAAGAGGAGAAAATTTGGATTTATATTTTGATTGGGTTTGGATTTGCTTATTTTATGTATTGGAGGTTTCAAATGGGTCAGCTTGTGAAAAATATGAACAAAAAGACTGCTTAAATTGAAGAGAGGGAGGGAGGGAGGGAGGGAGAGAGAATGTGTTTTTGTGCTTATTTTCATTAGTTGATTCCAACAATGATGGAAGCTTCTTACAGCTTAAACATAATGAGACCAATTAAGATTTCATTGATTATCTTTTTTCAGGTTTTAAGTGCTAAAACCAATCATTCAGAGCAAAGAGAGTTGCAGAAAGTGGGATTTATCTGATCAAGAACTTCTGTTTGCTGCAGTTTATTTGGGAGTAACAATGTTGTTTCTTTTCCAGGTGAGGAGGTTTATTTTTCATAAAATTTCGTTTCTGCCTGTTGTTGCTAATGAATGATTCAAAATCTGTTCAAAAACTAATTGAGAGTGAATTATAGTTACTGCACATTAATAGAAGACAGAAAATCAAATTTGAAAACTTTGCCTTCATAGTTCTAATTTATAACCAAGATGTTCTTAAATTGGTTATTAATACTCATGCAAGGATGAATCAAGAGCTAACTTGCTTGATCGATGGACCTCGAATCCATCCATTTCTGTAAATTGAGTTGAACTAAGGTATCAACCATATCTTAATTTGGATCTTAAATTGCTACACCAACAGCCTAATTATCAGTACACATTGACACCCTTTTTGTGTAAAAGGTTCCAACCAAGGCAGCCACCACTGATATCATGTTTGATATACTGCTTGTTTTAGAAACAGCATGCATGGGAGACCAACCCCAACTCTTAACTGATTATGGAACAAGTTCTGAGTTTTTAAGTTTCGATGGAGTTGTTAAAGATCTTTAAATTTTGTGGTAGATCTTTGGCGAGGTGTGGGCGCAGGACTTGGGAATTGGGTGGGGCTTGGGAGCTTTTGTATATGGATTTGGTAGTTACATCTTTTTCACCCTCGTGAATTGTGGATTCATCCGTAAGAATCCAACGGCTATTCCCCTTCAAATAGAAAATCTGATTATGACACAAATTATGTGCACCCACATTATCTCCACCTACTACTTGGGTAGTAGGACTCACATTATGGCCTTTTGAAGCTTTCAAACTAAGGTGGCGTTTTTTTTTTTTCTGAAATCTGAATTTGAAATCTGAATCTGAGACTACCTAAGTCATATGGATCTGAGATCATCTAGATCTGACTTGTTTTATTTAAGTATGTTTGTTTTTTCATCTGAATTCTTTTAATAAATTATGTCTGACTGATTTTTTGACACTTTTATCCTTATTTAATTAAAATATGTCCCTATTAGTTTCAAGTAAGTGATATTAACAAGTGCTAATCCATCCTAAGTTCCATCATTATTCATCATGTAATGTTATCCGTAAAAAAAAAAAAACGCTCATTTTTTTAGAGTACCATACAAGTTACACATGTACGGCTAGGGTAGGGCTATGAGTTTCTAACATTGGGTCTTCATTAGAAAAAAAAAGTTGAAATGGAAGCTTTATAAAAAAAAAAAAAAAAAAAAAAAAAAAAAAAAAAAAAAAAAAAAAAACATTGAAATGGAAGTTAGATCTTTTTGATACTTGATGGCAATAAAAAAACAAACAATCTGAAATCTGATTCGGCCCAATTCAGACCCCGGGACAGATTCAGACATACTTTTCAGAAAAAAAAAACAAACAGGCTCTAAGAGCATCTCCAATGGAAATGTCTTATAAGATAATGCATTATCTACGCGGCATGCCTTATAAGACAATGTCTAATCTACGTGGCAATAAAATTTTCACAATAGACATTGTTGGAAAAAATACATCTCCAATGCAAATGTCTTGGGATGACTTTTTTTAACTTAAGTGCCACTTAATTTTTTAATGGGTCCAACTTATTTTGTTTAAAAAGTAACTAAAAGTTTTGGAGGAAAAAAAATTACCGATGTAGACCGTAAGACATTGTGAAGATGAATGTCTAAAAATAGACATTCTACTTCACAATGTCTAGAATAACTACCGCCACATCATCATCACATACTTTCGTCGCATTAGCATTGGAGAAGGTTTTTTAAAGAGATGTCTATTTATCCTACGTGGTAGACTTATTTTACTACATTCACATTAGCATTGGAGATGCTCTAATATCTTATTATTTACTTTATATTATTGAACCCAAGTCGTTAGTACCATCCCTGAACAACTTTACCACTCTAACCAAGTGACACCTACTCAAAACTAATTGGTATTGAGTGGAGTAGCCCAGAATTTTTATATATTGGATTGCAAGGCTTTCGTCTTCTCATGTAGGATTATTTTCAACACGCTCCCGCACGTGTGGCTTTATTTTTAGCCTAACATATGAAATTTTATTGGGTGACGTGGAGTACGCATGGCCTTTGGACCAATCACGTGTGGGTCTGTTCTGATACCATATTAAGTTTGTGGCCATCCAACTCAAAACTAATTAGCGATGAGTGGAGTGGTCTAGGATCTTTGTATATTGGGTTGGAAGGTTTTCATCTTCTTATGTGGGACTATTCTCAAAAATGAATGGTCTCAATTTGATTATCTTCGCGAGTAATTTTTAAACATCTAAATTTGGCCAAAAAATGCTTTGTGGATGAAAGGTTATGACATTTTTTTTTAAAAATAATTAAGAATTTTGTCTTTATTTCTTAAAAGACAAATCTGGATTGTTTTTTACCTTAACACCGTTGTGTTATATTATATAGATTTTTGTTTTGAATGTTAACATTTTTTTCATCGTACCTAAAAAATGCTTTACAGTTTGGCCACCCCCAAGTAAAAATCATGGCTCCGCCCCTGTCAATAGCATAACGATAAAAGGGAATCGTAATAGTTACCACGGGAAGTTAACCTCCAACCTACAAGCACTAGAGGATCAACTATCAGCGACAAGGAGTGCTTGTATGCTTTTCGATTATGCACGCTTTCCAATATATCTTCTAATTTATTGGATGTAAACGGGATTTAAACTCAAGATTGAGGTTTGTACTATCAATAGCAATAGATTTTACTAGCTAAGCTAGTTAACCCTCTAATATTTTGTAATTTACTCAATGTAAGTGGGATTTAAACTCAGGAGTCTGGTCTATACTATCAGCGAACTTTTTGACTAGCTTTCAGTTTTAAAATGAGAAGTTTTGTTCTCACCCCCAAATTGTACTTTTCATTTGTCCTGAGCATATTTTAAGGTGATTTAATGAATTGGTCGGCTAGATTAACTTCACTCTGATTCAGGTTCATAAACTCTTATTTAGGTTTATTTAGTACTGTTTAATCACCTTGTGTAGTAAATCTAATGCCTCGAGATTCGATTTAATCTTCTAGAGATTTGAGTTTCAAATTGGGGCGTTATAGACATGGTATCACCTCTATTTTTTGGGAGTTTATTTTGGGTACAAAATTCTACTATTCACTCTCATTTTGTAGGGCATTTTGTAGGGGTTTATTTTGGGTTCAGAATTCCACCATTCACCCCCATTTTATAGGAGTTTTATTTTGGGTTCAAAATTCTACTATTCAACCCAAGTAATCTTTATTTTTATTGATGCACACAATATTAAATTTGAGTATCATCTCATTAATTAATTAATTAATGGGTGTGATACTCCAAATTACAACAAAGTAACAAACTCAAATTTTGTTGGATCGGCTATTCACAAATTCGATCATAAAACCATGGTAATTAATGGGGGGTTTGGCTTTTTTTTTTGTTGGGATGGTGGTGCTGGTCCAGAATGGAGATGGAGATGCTGAGATAGAGATGGTGATGGTGGTATACTTTTGATGGGGTAAACCCAAAATTCTTAAAAAAATTGAGTTTCCCCTCTAACCATTTATGACATTTTGGAGGATCCCTTCAACCAATAATCCCCATCTAATCTGTTTCCCTATTAACAACACCCATAAATTTTCTTATGAGGATTTTAATGTACATGTGAGGAGATAATTTTAACAAAATTCAGCTGGATTATCTCCACATGAGCTCTACAAGTGGGTATGAGCAGAACGTATGAATAAGTGTGTGAAACATGTAAAAAAGTTAGGTGAGGGCCATGCAAAATTGGTATTATGAGTGAGGACCCTGCGCTATCTATAATTTTTATAATCCATTAGTTTTACCTTTGTTATTAATTACAGGCTCTTCTATGAAAATCCACAGTAGTTTTAATTTTGTTTAGTTTTGAAAATCCAAATTTCTCTTAACTATGATTTTGCTCAAAATAACTACATAAAGTGGCTAGCAGTTGAGTTACTTATTCGAAAATTAAGATAATTAAGGAGGTTGTTATTCACATCTAAAAACGGGACATGGGCAATTGAGTAATAAGAGCTATTGTATTAATTTGGATAAGGGTATACGAAGATATCATTGGGCCTATTCTTGGTTGGTCAAAAATCATTGACCAAATCTAAAATTAACCCAAAACCTCAAAACTGTTTGGTCTCGACACCCCTAACATTTTTTAGGGATTCTGGAGTGAGAGAGAGAGAGAGAGAATAAAAGAGAAAACTAGTCGAAGAAATGGGTTTACCTCGAAAAATTCATTTTCTTCTATGCTCACGACCTCCGATGACTGGAAAACAATGTTCGAAGAAAAAGAGCCGAACAAAAATATAGCCTTATAGTTAGAGGTGGTTAGAGTTTCAAGTGTTGGGGAAAATAGGGTCTGGAAAAAATCGTGCAGCGGAAATAAATAACTATTTTTCCTTCACAGGATCACATGAGGATGCATGAATTAAAACAATAGCTTGAAGATCAGATACATACCGTTTAAACGCTTGCATGTAATCCCAGATCTTCCTCCCACATTCTAGATCAATCATCGAAAACCTGAAAAGATACAGCAACTATATTTCGGCCATAACTCTTTAACGGTTGATCCGATTCGCCTATATGATATATGTTTTTTGTAGGAAATTGAATTTTCTACAACTTTACGTGAAATAGAAAATCTCCAATTCTGCTTCTAAGTACCTCAAAACTCGATTTTAAATTCAGACGGGAATATACTACGAATTTTGGGTTTCTAAAACCATAAAGCTCATAACTTGAATTCTAAATTGGGAGAGAGTTTTAGATACACAAGTTAGGGTGGGCTACTTATGAACACTATCTCTATTTATAGAGAAAGACTCTATTCCCATATCTTTAGCTCCAAGTTAGGTCCATATGGGCCCCCACTTACTTACGCTTTTGATTTATTACTTTGAGGTCCATATATCTCATATAATTCTCAAATAACAAATCTAATTGCAGTTAAGTCCACTAAATAACTGCAACTGAATACTCTCAAGTAAATGAATATTATTCAGAAGCCCTTCACTTGTTATACCAGCAAATAGTCCCTCCACTTAACTGATATTCGTAATATACACCAAGGTAACATTAACTATTAATGTCAGCACCTTTCGAGTAATTACATCTTAGTCCTTGCCTGCCATATCATACCATTATAATTATTCTAATATTCCAATAAACATTTCATAGGATCACTGCGCAGTCTAGAATAATTAATACTCTTGATTAGGCTCTCAAGGGAATATCATTTTGGTGTGGATTCCTTATTGACACAAAGTAATCCCACTAAGTGATTTCGACCACCCAACCTACCCAGAATATTGAATCACGTTTGCGTTGTCTGACCTCATTGTTTGGTAGATCAAAGTGAGTAGAAACCAACTTGTAGGGTATACTCTACTCTCAGGATTTAGGACATTTGCAATAAGCAAGTTTTACAGAATCTTTTTATATGCTGATAATAACATAAAAAGTATTATGTCTGACCTGTTCAGTGTATTCCTAATACACCAACACACTGACTTAGAGTCGCCACTCCGGTGATGGAGATACATCACCCTATAATATAGAAGTCTGGTGTGTTATAGTCTTATCAGATGAATTGTTCAGATTTATCACTGACTATGAACTATACAAGAATATGAGGAACCAGTAAATTACATCTCTCCATGTATGAACACTTCATACAAATAATTTACTTATAACATCATCTTGTGAACAACACTTAATCCATCATATGAATAAAGTAATAATATAATATCATGCTCATTAATAAATATAATTTATCAATGTTGTCAATTTAAATTGTTTTAGGGCATAAACCCCAACATCAAGGTGGGGAACTAAAGATCATACAATTATTTGTTTAATGAGCTTGACCAAATCTAATAGCTCTTATCTATTTGTCATTTTTATAAAATCAACTTAAAAGATTAATTTTGACCATTTTTTTACAGTTGCTCGCTTCTCATTTTTAGATGTCAAGAGTAGCCTTCTAAATTAATATATGAAAAATAAGTAAACACAATCAACACCTAGTCCAATTTTTACCAGACCGCTTTTTTAAGTGACATATTAGATATGCCTCCCTGGATTTGAAAAAAAAAATAAGAATTTATCTTGACCCTTTAACCTGTTAACCATTGATTGACAAAATTCAATATTAAATTATCATTTCTCAAAACATCATTATTTTGAAGAATAATTTCATCCATCTATTGCTAAACTTCACTAAAAATTAAAAGTAAAAAGGGCAAATCTAATTTTTGAAAAATCAAATGTATAATAAATGTGATTAATTATGAAATTTATTTACAATCACGCAAAAGAATAATGCTACTTGTACCCCCGTTTGACTCTTTAGATGATCAAAATTTGACTGTTTTATGTAAAGTTGTTTCAAACTCTTTAAAATTTGAAAGCAGATCTCATCACATCAGATTTCGATCATCCTGGGAGTCATCTAAAAAATACATATAACATATTATCCCACACAAAAAGAGCTAGCCCACAAAATCTGACCAGTTTAAACTGAGTAATCGTTAATTCAATCCACTAATTAATCAGTACTAAACCAGATAATTAATCAACGCTGACGAAACTTAACGCGGCTTTAGCTCAGCATAGTAGGATAATTAATTAGCGGCAAATCTGAGGCACGTAAATCCAATAAAAATAAGCCAAAGATTATTGAAAAAACTGAACAAGAACTAACCCGGGTCAATATTGTTGGATTATTTAAGTGTTAAGTCCATATTTATTAACAATTTAAGTACTATACAAGTGTTTTTTTTATAGTAAATGATGATCAGCTGTTGTCATTAGTTGCTTAAAAAATTATATTTATTAAATTAAATAGAGTTACTGGTCAAGTATTTTCTTGGATGGAACGAATTAGGTTTGAGAAGTTTTCCATGAAACTTCATCAATCATCACTACTCAAAAGTCATCATAATTAAGTCAAGAAGTTTATTCATAAACAAGTACTATTTTATTTCCATTCTTAATTAGTTACACCCTCCTATAATATGGCATATTAGGTAGACATACCTCTATAAATTAGAAATTTAATTTCACCTCCCTTGACTTTTGTCTTTTTGATAAATGTTGACCATAAATACAAAGCTATATAAGATTATTTTGTTAGATTTGTAATTGACATTCCCATCATTTGCCATACAAGTAAAAGAGCGCTGCTTTTTGGACCGACGAACTTACAAAACAAATGCCCAATGCTTATGTGGCATGGTAGGTCTCACTGCCATATAAGTTGGAAACTCCCTTATGACACTTTTAAGAGGGGAAAGTGGTGGGTCGCACCCTGCCACATATGCATCTGGCCCCAATTTTATAAAAGTGACGGTCCAAAAAGCTTTATTGCAAGTAAAAACATGTAAAATAATTAAATACAAAAATAAATAACAAACAAATTAATAAAAGCTAGCTTGAAAAAAGAATTTACTGAAAATAGCTAAAAATTTATACAAGCATTTCTGCACTTACCTGAGAATATTCTCAATCTCACCCACTAAATTCAATTGCTAATGTGTTATCAATTAAATTTAGAAAGAAAAAGAGAAGTTAGAACCTCACTCATTCTCTTTCCAAATTTAAATGGTTCTATATCAATGAGTAACTTTGACGAGTAAGAATCTTAAAGGTGCACCGGTGTACACACTAGTATAGAAGTATAAATTAACATATTCATTTAAGAGTTTGACAAAATTAAATCAATGGTCAAGGGAGCTTACTCCTTTTTTTCTTTTAATTTAGGGTATGCATGTTAATATTTTAAAAATACCCCCTGAAGATCGTTATAAATATGTTAATAATCCACACCAAATGAGAAGATAATTAAAGAATTAAAAGATGGGAAGCTTATCATCAATAAGTAGAAGGGGTTTATTAATGGTATTCCTTGTGGTGTTAATGGTGATGAATTGGGAAATAATTGTTAGAAAAGTAGATGCAGTGACAGCAGCTGAGTGTAAAGAGGAGAGAAGGTTGTTAGTAAATGCATGCAAAGATGTTGTAGGAGGGAATCCTGCATCTGCTTATTGTTGTCAACGTATTAGGGTTACTCATATAATTGAGTGTGTTTGTCCTGTGATCACACCAAAGTTAGCAGCTCTTATTGATGTTAATAGAGCTGTTAGGATTATTCAAGGTTGTGGAAGACAGGTTCCTCGACATTTTAAGTGTGGAAGTAAGCTTTCTTTCTCTCTTTTTGGATTTTAAAATTTTAATCAACTTTTGTTAGGGTTAGAATTAAAAAGTTTTAGATCCATGTCATAATTTCTAAGGGTAATAAGTGTGAAAATAATAAGTTCTTCGATCTTTGTCTCCTTTTAGTTTATATCGGTAATTAAGATAGATTAGTGGTTAATTAATTATCACATGTTAAGGTGTAGACCGGTTTTGAACTTTAATTGTAGGTTCAATTCTTAGTTAGACTTTTCTCCATCTTACTGAGAGGCACCTTCATCTCTCTCTCTCTTTATGATAAATTTTGGAGGGGTTATGAGGAAAAAAAAAAACGTAATATTGGGTCATGTTTTTACTTCCACTCCAAACAACAAAGAATTTTTAATTTAACTTAATTGGCATATTGTTTGCATACTGTTAGTATACTGATTAGGTTAATTTAGAAAACTAAAATTGACTGGGTGAAAAATTAAACAAGTAGAGAATTGGGGTTAAATTCAAATTCTATGTATATTTTAGCCATATATCAATCTATCACTGAATACAGGCGGGTTTTGTTGTTAATTTTCAGGTATAACAACTCCATGAATGATATTTAAAAGAGGCTATGAAGAAACAGTCTGGTGCAAAATTCCAACTTGTGAAATTTTAAGCTATTTTTAGTGTGCATGCTTTCTCTGAGAAAGAGAGAGGTTTGTGAAGTGTATGATTTTGATGCTTGTTAATTGCATTCATATTTGGAAGACGTTAATTAAGCATACTGTGCACTGTGAGTTTGTTTGAGAGAGAGAGAGAGACTCTAAGAAGTGTGAATTTTCTTAGTTCTTAATTGATTCATACATGAAATGTTAAGCATTTCAATGTGTTGTTTGTGTTTATCATTTTGTGTGAGAGGGAGGCTCTAGGAAAGTGTGGCTTTGTCTTGTTTTGTTCCTAAATAAAAATAAATATATATAGGGTTTGAACTTTGATTTGATCAAAGAATCTTTTGTATTAATTTCATTTTATATAGTGCTTGCCAGTTTTGTTTTCTCTCTGTTTTTTCGTTCAAATTGTGAGAACTAAGCTACACCTTCTTGATAAATTCTCTAAGCTAGTTTTGTAAGGAAAGCACAGGATCTATACTAAAAGGGGTTCGAATTACCCTCATTTCACTGAGAGCTTCTCGCCGCCTATACAATTTACATTAACTATATTATTTTTACTTATAGAGAACTTGAAAATGTAAGTAAATCATGTTAGGAATTTCGTCACAACGATACATCCCCGATGCATAGCGGAACAGGCTTAAGGATCTTGAGACTTAATATCAATGAATCAACAAAAAAATACAACGGTGAAGATAAAAATAAACAACAGCCACAATACAAGATATACGTGGTACACCCTCACGGGCTACATCCATGGCCAAAATGGCGCACGAAAGAAACTTTCACTATTGTCAAAACATATTCAATATATGCTTCTTACACAACCAACACACATCAAGGATCTCACAAGACTCACCAGAGATCACCAACGAGAATCCATTAGAGATCGGCTCTTTAAACCATTCCCAATAGCACACTCACATCTCTATGAAACCTTGAAAGTCCATCTCTATGTTTGTCCATAGTGACAGAGAAGAGAACATATGGAGAACACTAGAAACTTGAGTTGGGGCTTCTACCCCAACCCCCATGAAGAAATACTCAAACCCTAGATCCTCACAAACCCTTTCTCTCTCTTTCTACTAGTTTCTCACACTTTAGATTCCTCCCCACACAAGAAGACTAAAACCCTAGGTTTACCTCTCCTTAAACCTTAGGAACTCTAACACCTTCACATTGGCCTCATGACACTCTCTAGCACACCTTGGGATGACCTAAGACTTCCCTATTTATAGAATCAAACTCCCTCACAAATAAAAGTTTCCTAATCTCAAAAGATCTCCAAAACCGCCTAAAAAATATTCCTGCGGCGGTGCTTTCGAAACCACCAAGCTTGGTTTCGAATGCAAAATCATATGTTGGTTTTCAACACAATTGCTTTCGAAAGCAACTATTTTGCTTTCAAAAGCAAAAGGTCTTGGTTTGCCAAAAACTTTACAAATCAATGATATTTTAATTAGTCAATCTCGGAAAAAAAAATCATTCTGAAACTGAAGGAAATAAACTAACCAGTACTCGAACCATGTGCAATATATGAGCATAAAGATTGTGTTTAGTATACCTTGAATATTTGCGAATATTCACGACTAAAATTATATATAAAGGTGTTTTGGTTGTGGACTTGTGGTTGTGTAAGTATAATCATTAAATATATTTTTAGCAGACCTTATATAAATTTGGTGAAAAATGTACATGTATGAATATTTGCAACTATTTTAAACTGCAAATATTCACACCCTCTTTTACCAAATTTATTTAGGGCCATTGCAAATTTATTTGATGATTGTACGTATACAAGTATATAGTAATATATATACAACTAAAACTAAAGCACATTTATATAAAAAATTTCGGCCAATATTCACGGCTACTAAATAGGGGCAAAGAGTGGGACTTTCTAAAGTATCGCATTAGACGAAGGGGTGGACACCCTGACTTTAGAAAGTGGGCTCTCACTAAGAATGAGAATTTATTGGTGAAGTCCCTTCGTCACAAACTGAATTTGCACACACACACACACCAACACACCCTTGGTGGGTACCACAAATAAACTCTAGCATGGGGATCAAAACTCTACCGAGGATTCAAATGTTTGTATGGAAGTTATTATATAATCATATTTCTTCCGATTAAAGACTACATTAGTCGCATATTGCACAATGATGACCCTACCTGCCCCTTATGTGACAACCAAAAATGAAACAGTTCATCATCTCTCCATAGAATCCTCATTCACAAGAGCTGTGTGGTTTCACTTCCTCAAGCAATTCATTTTTACATTTAAACAGCAACCTCTCTATAGAGGATTGGGTTCATAGTTGGTTTGTTAATTTGAATAGCCAGAATTGTGAGATAGAGTGGGCAGTAAAATGTGGGACTATTTGTTGGAACATCTAGAAAATCTAATGCAAGATTGTATTTAATAAAATTGTACCCAACCCAAGAGAAATTGCAAACTCAATCATGCCTACATATAGCATTCAGCCGGCCAAACAACAGAGAACAAGAAAAAAAAAAACCCAATACTAAGCTTACATTTAAGTTCCACCCTACCTAAAACTGATTTTTTAAATAAAATCTAAAAATCAGTAAAAAACAAAACTACCCTTACTTAAAAGAAATAAATGTAGAGAAAGAAAGAAGAGAGAGAAAGAAGGGAGAGAAAGAGAGTCGAGAGGAACCTGAAGAGGGAAGGAAGAAGAGATCGAACTGCACATCTACAGATTCAACTCGCCGAAAACTCGCCAGAAAAAGTTGAATATGAGAGGACGATGATAGAGAAGAAGAAGAAGAAGATGAAGATGAAGATGAAGATGATGATGAAGATGTAGGGTTTTTTTTTTGAATATTTACTTTGATCTAGGTTTTCTATTTCTTTTAATTTCAGATCTGATATTATCTAGATTAGTTGTCGACTTATTTTTCAAAACACAAGAACACAGTTGCATAACAGTTGCATACACAGTTGCATCTCACTTGCACCTCAGTTGCATAACACTTCACACAGTTGCGCGTCACTTGCATGTCACTTGCATATCAGTTGCATCGGTTGCATATCAGTTGCATGTCAGTTGCATATCACTTGCATGTCAGTTGCATGCCAGTTGCATGTCACTTACATATCACTTGCACGTCTCTTGCGTATCAGTTGCATGTCAATTGCATCAATTGCATGACACTTGCATGTCATTTGCATGTCAGTTGCATATCATTTGCAGGTCTCTTGCGTATCAGTTGCATGTCACTTGCATATCATTTGCATCTCACTTGCATGTCAGTTGCACCTCACTTGCATCTCACTTGCATGTCAGTTGCACCTCACTTGCATGTCAGTTGCACCTCACTTGCATCTCAGTTACATCTCACTTGCATGTTAGTTGCATACTATTTTTTTTTAACAGAAAATGAAGAAGATGAAGGTGAAGATAGAGCAGAAGAAGAAGAAGATGATGAAGTGATCGCTGGCAGATCTAACTCGCCGAAAAAAATGGTGAAGAAGGCAGCCCCCATCACCTACAATCTCTCTCTCTCTCTAAAATTCTCTCTCTAGAACAAGAAGAAGAAGAAGATGAAGAAGAAGAGGGTGAAGTTACCACCGGTAGATCTAACTCGCCGGAAAAATGGTGAAGAAGGCAGCCCCCATCACCTACAATATATCTCTCTCTCTCTTTAAAATTCTCTCTCTAGAAGAAGAAGAGGAAGAAGAAGAAGAAGAAGAAGAAGAAGACGAAGAAGATGAAGAAGAATCGTTGGCAGATCTAACTCGCCGAAAAAATGGTGAAAAAGGCAGCCCCTACCCATCACCTACGATCTCTCTTTCTCTCTCTAAAATTCTCTCTATTACTTCCTTTTCAAACAAATGAAGGGCAAATATGTCAATAAAAAATAAATAAAACCAAGTCAAAGAGTTGAAAATGCCATGTGTACAAAACACAAAAAAAATTTGGATTGCATTTAAAAAGCCAAAATTAGCTGAGTGGAAAGTTAAAGCATAGCTAGAATTAGGGTACAATTTTAATTTCATGGCCAAACAATCCCACCCATGTGACAGCCCAAAGCAATGGTCATAATGCTAAGAATATCTCATACTGGACTGCTCCTGTTTTTCTTTTTATTAAATTGAAATATGATGCATCTTATTCTAAGCCTAACAGGAAAATGTGGGCCTTGGTTTACTATTACGTGATCATAGGTGGATTCTTGAGTGCCAGATCCTTAATTCTCAGCTCTTGCCAACTCAGCACAAGAAACAGAAGGATTAGCACTACTACAGGCCACGCAATGGGCTGAATTGTTAAATGTGCATCATGTTATTTTTTAAGGTGATTCAAAGGTGGATGATACCTAGACTAATCATGCACCATTCTTCCTTTTTGAACGTTTAAACTCTGATAATAGTTATTTAATGGAAGATGTCCTCTTATAGTTATATATGAATTTTTTTTTTACCCAAAAAAAAAGTACCATATTATTACTATCAAATGAAATTAGCAACATTGCACCTCAAACATTACCTCAGATTATAAAATTAGTGTGAGGTTTAATTTCGGTTTAACTTTGTTCTAAAGTCGAATTTTATAATCTGAGGTATTGTTTGGGGTGCAAATCCAGAGTTCCAGTAGCATTTCATAGGTGTAAAAATCAATAACATCCATCTGAACAAAAGTAAATTATATGATTTATAGAAAGCATCAATGTTCACAATTAGCTTGTCCTAACTTGTTCAGCATCAGATAGATATGCTAACTATGACAATATTCCTCTTTAAGTTTTAAATCGCTCTGTCAAAAACTTAAAATCAATGTCATTCTAAATATACAAGTAAAGAAACTAGAATCCATGGTAAAAATGTTGGTTATAACAATCAGTGGAGTTTAATAAAGATTTTTTAAAGGAAAAATGACAAAAAAAACACCTTAGTTTGGTGAAAATACCCTTTAGTCACCATTTTAAAACTAAACACCAAAACAACACCCACCCCTAATTTTTCTTGAAACTATCCCCAGAACGCCCTCAGTTTACAATAGAGCGTCCTCGTATCATGCGCATATAGACGCGCATAGTAAAACTCAAGTTTCATATGGTTTAGACTCTAGACTCTCATTTTTCTTGAAATCGAGTTTGAGAGAGAACGAGAGAGAAAGAGAAGATTGGAAGGCGAATCACCACCGTCAACCTCAAAGGCGAAGAAGCAGCAAAATCAGGAGACTAACACCACCCTAAGGTGCATCAATCTCTTCTTCTCCTCTCTTTATCTCCTACAATTTCTTTTTTTTAGGTTAGGATTTGAAATCCATCTCTTTGTCTTCTCTAATGGAAAGGTTTTTTGGTGGCGTCGAACCTGAAGAAGCAACGCCAAGATCAAGAGAAGTAATGGCAAGATTAGAAGAAGAGACAACAAGATCTAAAGCTGCTTCGTATTTTTCTCTTCTCTTCTTGACTAATCTTTGTGAAGGTTTTGGGCTAGGGTTCCATTTTTCCTCTAAAACTAAAAATATTCTCAGATTGATAAAATTTTGTATATATGAAATTGGATCTTATTTTTATCATTACACCAGAATCGCTATTTTGTAACGGTTATAACAGTTACTAATATTTTTTGTAATGTTTATAAACATTAAAAAGATGGCGTTATAAATTTGTAACGGATGGTTTGTAACATTTATAATCGTGACACAATTTTAATTTTATAACAAATATAAACGTGACTAACCGATAATTATAATGGTTATTGTTGGTCAAAATAAACCCTTCGTTAGAGTTTGTAATGTTTATAACCATTACAAATAATGTTATGTTAGTTAAACTCACGCTTATAAGCGTTACAAATATTTAATCAAGTGTTGTAAATGTGTCATATTTGTCACGATTATAACCTTGAGAAATTCGTCGCTAATAAAAAAATTAAATCTATTTTCGTGGCTCATATTTGAATGAACTGTACCTTTAATTAATACCCCCATTACCTCCAACATATAATGCACCGTAACCATAAAACAAATTACATCAAGAAGACACAATTTTTATAACCAAGGTATAGTATATACATAAGAAATTGTTTCATAATGTTCATAATCACATTGTATCATTCTTTGAATTATAAAACAAATTACATCATGAAAACAAAATTTGAACCAAAATGATTTAAAATGGAGTATACTAATTTTTAAATGTTGATTAGTCAATTGAAAGTACCCCCATTCGATTTTGCTACAAGAATTTGAATGTTTTGTTTGGTATATATGAATAATATACGTATATATGAACAGTATATATATTTGTATGCAAGCAGCCGTCGCTACAGTAAAAATATGTTGCACGTGTTACTGTGCAGCCGTCGCTACAGTAAGCCGCCGCTACAGTAACACATGTTTAAATTCATCTGATTACTATTTGAGACACAATCTCTACAATACCCACCTACTCCATTGCTACAGTAGCCGTCATTTACTATTAGCTACAACAACGCTACAGTAACCGTGGCTAAAAACTATAAATACCCCTTCATTTTAGTTTTCAAACTCACCCCAAACCATTTCTTTCTCTCTGAAATTGGTTCTCCTTCTCCCTCTCTAACATGTCTCTCTAAACTCTTAATACTCTTTCATTTCTTTCTCTTCCTATTTTAATTAATTAATATTCTTGTTAATTAGTTATAATTATTCAAATATTCAAGGAAGAAAATTTTCTACAATAAGGTGATGATCAAAAGATACGGTTTTGTCATCAAATTAAGGTAGATGGATATGTGGAACTTCCCTCTATTATAACCAAAACTTATTTTATGTTTTGTTATGAAAATGCATGGCGATGGATTATTTTGTATTATTTACAAATTAAATATGCATTTTGTTAATATGATCACTATTTATTTTTAAGTGATGGAAATTGATTTAGATTGATAATAAATTTAAAAAGGATTATGTAAACGATAATCAAATGGGTAGAAAAAGGGAGACCCCCTTAAACCGTTGTTTCCGACTGAGGAAGCGGTTGACCGTTGTTTCTGATTGAGGAAGCGGTTGTTACCCGGTTTAATACAAGATAAGATATTAAATGGTTGGAAAATAAATCATTTAATGGTAATTTATTTACATCAGTTAACTATTCTTGTGATTTTGATGAATCTTGTTTTCAATCTATTATTTTTGGGTTGATATTTGTCTACTGAGTTTACTGAATTTATTTTTGACGAATTGGCCTCGGGCTATTTCTGATAAAATTGTAGATCTGTGAATCTAATTTTTATAATGGATTTATTTGTAAAAATTCGGATTTACGGTTAAGTAGATATGTCTATTTTACTCGACTGTATACAGTTGACACGAAAATTATTTTTTAAACATTACATTTTTATCTTTCTTTAACTTAGACCTGACCTTCAGGTAACCAAGGTTGACTAAAGTAGATCATTATCTAAATGTATTAAATTCATTGTATTTCAAAAGTAAAGCAAATGAGTTTTATTTATTATTTTTACTTACACTTCTATTACACTAATCACGACTTGGTTTTCGGACTCGGCAAATCGGGTCGGATTTAGATTACCGAAAATTGGGGTGTGATAATTGCAGTGGTATAAGTGGAATATTTGGCATCCCAATTCTCATATTAAGGTATCATGGGAGTATTTCTCGGCATCAATGTTGAGAATATTTTGAAAAAATCACATATGATGAATATAAAGCGATGAAGCTCGCTAAACTTCGCCAAAAAGAAGAGATGTCCACCGAATTGAGGGCCCATATTTAAGAAACCAAGGACTTTGTTGTTTCAACGAAGAACACTCTCCATGACATTCTAGCAACTCTTGCTGCAAAGGCTGCACAACAATCTTCTACTCCATCATCATCTCCTTTTGTAACATCGTCATCTTCGTTGTCCGTAGAACAAACCTGCCCAGTCCCTCTTGATGCTCAAGTTGATGCTGATTTGTCTGCTCCTACATCATCTTCTCCAACACCAGTACCATCTCCATCGCCCATTGAAGACACATGCCTAGTTCGTCCTTCTGATCAAGTGGAAGCTGAATTGAAGCCAATGGAAGAGAATGTGTCGAAAAAGTTGAACCCAGATTGGACCTTGAGGGCAAGGTCCATGTCAAGGAAGGGGAATGATAGGATCATATTATGTGGTCCCAATTCAGCTGAGCCCACTATGCTCAGTGATCCAATCAAGCCATCGGATCCATCGAATTGGGCGCCTAATTGTGGTTGATATACCCTCATTGAGTTGTGACGAATATTTGCACGTAGCAGAACGTCAAAGCATCGGATAGTAGTAATTATATTAGTTAATTATTATTTTAAAAATAATATAATATTAATTATTTTAGGGAGAATATTATTTATATTTTAAGTAGTTTTTATTAATAGGAGTTTCTATTTTACATGATTACTATGTTTAGTAGGTAAGTATTCTCTTTTCTTAGTGAGCAAGTATTGTAGCTATTATAAATAGCCCATTCAGTGATTAATTAAATAAGAAGAGAAGAATTATTTGGTTACGAGTACTATTTGGGTTTCTCGTGTTGGCCTCTCGGTAAGAACCAATCGGTTCTTATCACCATTGGTCGACAAAATTAGCCTAGAACTGAACATTGGTTTGCATATAAAATTTGCACAAACCAAACGTCGATTTAAATCATACAAAGGCATGTAAGTATAAAGTTCAGTTCTAAGTTGGCAACAGATAAATAGCCATAGGTAACCAAATTATTATCATACTCACCAAATCAATGAAATTTATTAACAAGATGCATATCATACAAGGTATATAACAATAAAACAGACACATATTAGCTCTCTAAAATATCTAAACAAATCACTAAACCAATTCGACCAATCTCAATTGTTTGGCATAAACTCTAAACCCTAAATCCCTAACTTGCATATCTAAAGAGAGCACATCTCTTTTTTTTTTTACTATCCAACCCTAAATCCACCATTTTTCAAAACCTCACCTTCATTAAAAAAAAATTAAACCCTAACCTTTGATCTTCGATGGAGTTGTGAATCACCGATTGCGAAACTCCTTCGGTCAATATCCTCTTCAAGAAGAAGAGCTCAAAGCCTTTAACTTCTCCCGGCAAATACCTCATCCAATTACGATAATCATTGTAGATTTAGAAGAACATGTTGGGGAAGAAAATTTGAAGAAGGGGAAGAAGATAGGGACGAAGGGACCTGCCCATCTCTTTTCAAAAGGGTTAATAGATGCGCGTGGTCCATTAATCCACGCGCACACACAATGGGGACAAAAGTTTCATTACTTAAAAAAGATAAGGGTATTTTAGAGAAAAATTAAGAGTCGGTGATGTTTTGGTGTTTAGTTTTAAAATGATGATTTAAGAGTAATTTCACTAAACTAAGATTATTATTATTATTTTTTGTCCTTTAGCCCTTTTTAAGACCCGCGGTCAATTATTCCTTCCATTTGAGTATTATTTATGCTTCTGGCTTTTTTTCCTTTGTCGTGAGTGCTTCCAAATACCGCGTGTGGGAGTTAAAGGTTAACTATGGGGAGGCATGTGTCATATGCATCACTTTCAAGTAGTCAAACTCAAAAACAAGAAAAATGAAAGAAAATAAATTTTAAAAAACACCACTTGGAAATCCCTATAAATATGTTAATAATTGTTACTGGATGGGAAGATAAGGTGCAAAAGCAAGCAATTAATTAAAAAGATGGGGAGCTCATCATCAAGAAGGGGTTTGATGAAGGTATTTTTGGTGGTGGTGTTAATGTTGGTGGTGGTGATGAATTGGGAAATTGTTAGAAAAGTAGATGCAGTGACAGCAGCTGAGTGTAAAGTGGAGAGGAGGTTGTTAGTAAATGCATGCAAAGATGTTGTGGGAGGAAGTCCTGCATCTGCTTATTGTTGTAAGCGTATTAGGGTCACTCATATAATTGAGTGTGTTTGTCCTGTGATTACACCAAAGTTAGCAGCTCTAATTGATGTTAATAAAGCTGTTAGGGTTATTCAAGGTTGTGGAAAACGGGTTCCTCGACATTTTAAGTGCGGAAGTAAGCTCTCTCTATCTAACTCTTAAAATTTTAATCAACTTTTGATGGAGTTAAAATTTAAAAATTTTAGATTAATGTCATGTTTTGTGAGGGTAATAAGTGTGAAAATTAATAATAAGATTAGCGGTTAATTAATGTGATATGCAAAGATGTAGTCGAGTTTTGAATTTTGGTGTGTTCAATTCTTATTTACGACTTTACTGCATTTCTAATTAGAGGCACCTTCATATCTCTCTCTAGCTATGATAAATTTAATTTCGCGGGGTTATATGATAAATAAATAAAAAATTCAATACTGGGTCATGTTTTTGACTTTCATCCTAGGCAACAAAGAATTTTTAAATTTTAATTCAATTTACATATTATTCGCATATTGATTGGGCTAAATTTAAAAAATCTAAAATTGACTGGGTGGGAAGTTAAACCGTTGGTGAAATTGGGTTAAATCCAAATTCCATGTAAATCTTTGGCTATATATCATTCTATCTATCACTGACTATAGGGTTTTTTTTGTTAATTTTCAGGTATAACAACTCCATGAATGATATTCAAAAGAGGCTATGAAGAACAAGTCTGGTGCAAATTCCAACTTGTGAAATTCATGCTTTCTTTGAGAAAGAGAGAGAGAGGTTTGTGAAGTGTGATTTTTAGTGTGCTTTGTGTGTGTGTTTGTTTGAGAGAGTCTAAGAAGTGTGAATTTTCTTGGTTCTTAATTGATTCATACTTATGAAATTAGTGTGTTCTTAGGGTGTTTGTCATTGTGTGTGAGAGAGAGGTTCTTAGAAAGTGTGGCTTGTCTTGTTTTGTTCCTAATTAATAAAGAAACAAAGATATGGTTTGATATGATCAAACAACCTTTCGTTTCATTTTATGGTGTTTCCAGAGGAAATTTCCCAGTTTTGTTTTCAATCTGTTTTTTTTTTAAGTATATATCTGCGTAAAATTGTGAGAATTAAGCGACATCTTCTTAAAAAATTTTCTCACCTAGTTTTGATAAGAAAGCACGGAATCTATATACTAAAAGGGTTACATGGTGAGAAGAGAATATCCTCACCAAATTTCAGCCCTTATCTAACTGAACCCCGCAACCATTCGGTTTGCCTTCGGTCCCACTAGCACCGCCGAGAAAAAAAAAACTTGTAAATATGACACATTTGATTTATTTTTCTCAACTCTCTTCTCTCTCTTATATGTATTGTATTGTCATTCAAAATTCTTTTAAATATGACACATTTGATTTTTTTTTTTCTCAACTCTCTTCTCTCTCTTATATGTATTGTATTGTCATTCTATGAAGATTAATTACATTTTGTATTTGAATACATTGAACGAATTATATTTGCAAATGATAAACATATAAAATTGACAAGGATACGACGGAATTGCCCGTGCCCGGAGAGCACGAGTTATACCTAGTTACTATCAAATGAAATCAGCAACATTTATTGCAATATTATAGGTGTAAAAATCAATAGCATCCATCTGAAAAAAAAAAAAAGAGAGGAAATTCTATGATTTATACAAAGCACCAATGGTCACAATTAGCTTGATCTGACTTGTTCTGCATCACAGAGATATGCTAACTATGACAGTATTCCTCTTTTAAGTTTGAAATCTCCCTGTTAAAAACTTAAAATCAATGTCATTCTACAAGTAAAGAAACTAGAATCCATCTGAAATTGCATTCATCTCATGAATCAGAATTCCATCTTCAGTTTACTTCCACTTACTGGCAATGGCTTTTCTCGGTATCTTGATCTTTTCTAGGGAGCTCCAAATGTTTTTGTTGTTCAATTCAGCTTTGTTACAAAATAAACTTCGATATATATGGACTTGTTATGTTGTTAGAGTGTCGGGAAGAGTTGTGGGCACTCCGAGAATCTTACCACCTACATCAGGAAAGCATTCATATCCAGGCAACGGCTTGACTTTCCCGTCTCTCCCAACCATTACTGGGTATCTCATCAGGTGTCCCTTCATTTCTTCGTTCTTCGTGGACACAAATGACTTCCAGTTATTTTGGGCTAGCTCATTAACGCGCTTAACGCACTCGATTGTCTGTGGTTCACTAAATGAATCTTCAAGGGTGCCAAGGTGCTCAGCCCAGAGAGACATCCGATACCCATATACCTGTACTCACCAATATTGGTGCAATGGATCAGTTACCTAGAGAGATACAAGAAGTAAAACATATGTTTACCAGTCAGGATCCATCCATTCTATACCATGGATACACTGGCTGGTGGGCCTCATATGGAGATGATCTAAGGGCTGTTTTTTTGGGAGGATAATTAACGGGTCTCATCATGTAGATCATCCTAAAAAAAGATCAAACATCTATAACAATCTGTGACTCAATCCACCTTTAAATTATCTACATGATGACCCCATAGCCTGATTTATCGGTGGTGTAAATGGATCATAACTTTATGTATACATTTACTATCATAATCAGTAGTCATGTAATAAAATTCTTCAGTCATTATTTCTCCAACTAACAATGCAGTGTTGAATGTAAAAGAAATTAAACAAAAGTTCCAAACCTGGCCACGTGGATGACTCTTCTTTCCTGCCCAATTATGATGCGGTTGATAAGCACCCATAGCTATTTCTGTGTCCCTTGAACCGTCCAAAGATCTCTGGTTAATATTCGCTGATCCCATGATTACATACTCGTCGTCTACTATCATCCCTTTGGCATGGACATAGATCATAAATCTACGAAATTTTTGAGCTGAAGCCTGTAAAAAAGATAAACAAAAAGTTATGTTTGTAATCCAGCTGTATTTAAGTTCACTTCTCCATTTACAAGCAAACAATTTCATCCTAAAGCAATTCTAGTGCGAGTCTAATAGCCTCAAAAGATTTATAATCTAATTACACTCCTTGAGCATCTTTCATTTTCTTGTAGAGGTCCCAGATTCATCACAACTACCCTTTTCCTCTTCTGGTTATGCTGAATTTCTTCCTCAATCTATAATGCCACTACATTCACATTTTTGCCCATAGTCTTCGTTTTAACCAAAAAAAATATTTGCACATAAATGTTAATTTAGTAAAGAAAGTCCATGTTCTGATTAACCAAAAAACCATGATTTCATGGTCTTAAATATTCAGAGATTTAACAACAAACATGTTTATGGATAGTGAAAATACTAAGAACATAATACAGTTTTTTCGATTGTACATGTATCCTAATTTTTTATAGTTATCTGCTTTCAGATCATAAACCATACACGTCCTTACTTATCTGAAATCAAAATGTGGGATTCAAAAACAAAAATTGTTATAAAAGCAGACAAACCCATACCAATGCCTCAGATTGCTGACTTGTCTGTGAAGATCTTTCCTCCGAACCAGCTTCACGCTTACCAAGACAATAAAAATTCAAGTAATCCTGTGGATGCCTTTCATTAGAAAGGCCTTCTTTATCAAGTGCTTGTGCAATAATCCTGTACATCATATCCATTGTTTGTCCCTGCAGGAATTGACATTTACTTTAGCTTTTTGAGTTAATTTCCAGTAAATTCCTTCTTATTCTTACATCAACCATCTCATAGTTTAGAGGTAAGGTTGAATTGGTTTCACTCCATTTCCAAAAAATGGACATCATATCTTTAGGAGATATCGATATCGAAATCTTAAACCATGAAATTCACATTGAACAGCTTACTTAGCCCAAAACATTTAAATTAGGCCTAAGCAGAAAGCCGAGTTACAGTTCTGAAATGAGCCTATTAAAATCATACATTAGAACTGTTGAATCCTAACAAAGTGATATGTTGAAATAAATCTGCCAAACCAAACAAAGACAAAGCAACCTAACCTGCCAAAAAAGAATTTCCTGAACCGAAGCGCTTGTTGGGACACCTTCAGGCCACATTGGGATTACTACATACACTGAGAAATGTTCATTTGCAATGATTTTGCTAGCAATTTTCAGGGCCAACTCCATTGGCACTAAATTATCCGCACCTGCATACAATAGTATAATTGAAACATTAACTTATGATCTACATATATGTAATGATTAGTTCACTTTTTAAAGTGAAAACAGAAATTTAAGTTCTTTATGAGTACTCAAAACAGATATTTGAGTTTAGGAAGTTCAGATTCTTTGAAAATAAAAAATGAAGATGCCGCGATGTGGAAGAAGCATTAGAGCAATGGATGGCTTCTTAAAATCAGGTGGTTGGTATATTGTTTTCAGAAACTAACGGTATATTATTTATATGCTTCCAATATATAAGCTCATTAAACATTCTTTCTAACATTGCATACTTAAAATGAACAACCAAGTTGAAAATTATCTCTATCTCAATCTATAAGATAAATTGTATGGACCTTAATTTACAAGGTCTTCCAGCTCCCAATACTGAATCTGGCAGGTCGGTAGCTGATCCTTCCTAGATTCCCGCTCCCAAAATTTGGAATCCCTCTCCATACAATACTCTCAAAGTAGATAATCTCATTTCATAAACATGGTTAACAACATTTTTTCTTTTTATACATTTGGGATGAAATTATATAATTATAGGTTTCTGAAACCTTTCCAGCACAAGGAATTATTGAGCTATCAAACATATATTAGATATTTTATACTTATAATAATATCAATTAAGGATTATTTGATTGTAAGTTGGAGGCCTTGAGACTGGTAAAGTAACAATGTGTGCTAATAGTCAAGACCTAGCAAAGGTATGTAGAAATCAAATTAATCTACGGACTGGGGACTGTTAAGGCCCATTGGGCCTAACCCTCCTTGAAAACCGGCTTGCAAGGAGAGGGTTGCCCAAGGCTTATAAACTTCACAAATCCAAAGTGCCCAGGCGATGTGGGATAATACTAACAGGGACAAGTGAAAAATGTACAACCAAACTATGGACACGAGGGAATCTACAAAAAAAAAAATGTTTTGTTTCAATGGAAAGAGTTCGCAATGACGGGGAAAGAAAAACAAAAGGAGAACTAGAGACAAATAATTCTGGTTTTAATCAATAGACTTCTTGGAAACTAGAAGACCAAAAAGACAAGCACAAAAAATATCATCTGATGAAGCTTCTTAACGTCTGGCTAAGTACATGACATCAAATCCTGGCCCAAATAGTTGTGTTGCATACAGTGTGAGGAAAAAAACATTGCTTCACCAGCAAAGAAAGAGCCATCAAGATGGTCAGCAGAATTGTTTTAAAAGAAAACTGAATGTTGATCTAAAAATATAGGCTTATCAAAGATTTTGTGGAAATGATTCATATTGACTACAGATATTTCATAATAAATGCAACACAAACATATTGTTTGACATTATATAAACCTGCATTTTTGTATGATGGCCAATAGTAAGAAGATCCAAGGAAATACTGATTCTCAATGTATATAAAGTGTTGAGCCGATCGTATTGCCTTCACATATGCAGTATGTATGCTCTTGTCTATTTTCAAGTTCTTTTCACAAACGAGGTTCTGCAAAAGGAAGAAAATAATAAGAGAAAGGATATTATTTCAGTGCTTCTCGACTCTTTATGAAAACACCTCGATGCATACGCTACATTAACTTAAGCCAGATAGAAAGAAATTGAAGTAGATAGTGAATTCTAAAGTATAGTTTGCACCACATAAGTCAAGATATCTGTTCTAACCTGTGCCTCAGCTTCCTTAACATCTTTTGGGAAGCCCTTGACTGATCCTGAATCGATTGACCGAAATACCTTAAAATGGATGTACCACCAAACAAGATTAACCAAAGATCTTTTTGTAAAAGATAAGGAAAAGTAAACAAAATGGATTTCATAATAATATCTTATACTACCTGTACATGCCAATTTTCAGGATCTTCTTCTTCGTGAACACGTACATTATGATCATCATCAGGAGTAGGAGTGAGTATCCATGAAATTCGGTCTAGCTTTATCAAGGCATCATCATGCCAATGTCTAACTTTTTTTATCCTGAAATCTTTCCATTTTGTAACTTTTCTCCACCTTTGTTCAAAATTTGTCAAAATGTCATATGCAGCAGGACCCTCAACTTTGCAGTGTAAATCATGCCATGGTTGTCTAGGGCCTTGGGACCGAGACTGTACATATTATCAAGAATGAAACAATCATACAACTATATATAACTGAAAGGACAACAAGAATGTTTATAAAACCATGCTCTGCAATTATTGCTCTGTCATGAAGAACAGGTAAGCGAGAAAAATTTTCATACACAAAGACAAGCACTCAACACGATACACAATAAACAGTTGGTTCGATAGTGGTTAAACTGATAAGTTATCAGATTTCTCATTATCTAAACATTGATAGACCATCAAATGACACCATAGAAAGAGTTACCACTCTTTGTAAACATTGTTGTCCTATATGGATTTGGATTCACATAGTATCTTTGTTTCACTGAACAAAATATTGTGTTTGAAAATGATAAACTAGTAGAAAACTCTCATATGAAGATTACTTAAAAGTAGAAACAAAGAATGTTCCCAAAGCTGAAAATATCATATAGAATTGGAAAAAAAAACATTCAATAACTTAAGGTTTGTATGATAAAGTTTAAAAGCATGCATAGAACACATGAACAACAAAAAGATATCCTATAAGGCAATGGTATTGTCCTTGTCACATAATATCAAACATTTACGTTTAAAAATTGTAAAAAACTATTTGAAATACTCAGTTAAACCACCAGTTAAGAAAAACGAGTCAAGCAGGTTCAATGATGGACCTAGTGGACATCCCTGCGTCGGTACGCTGGACATACAACAGTCCATTTATAGGTTCCCTATATAACTCATTAAGGCAACATTTACATGCTTGATCCCAATTTTGTAATGTGCTCTGGAGATCTACTAAATTTCATAAAGGTGTGTCATGACTAATCTAATACCACACATCAAATTAATATAAATACCCTAATCTCCTAACATGTCTAAATTGACTGAACCAATGGCAGACTTATAGAAACTTCATTACATTCCAGTGCTGGCTACTGAAACTATTGGTCATATGGATATCACATGAAGAAAAACATCTAAAAGCAGGAAACCAGTAAACACTTCAATTTGTTTTACTGCTGAGTCACACAACCTCAAAGTTTTGGGCTCCCAGAGATTTTTGGCAAAATATATTAAATTAGGTTAAAAGCATAAAACAAGTTAAGCTCTTACACTACAATTTGCAAGTCATTGAAAATATTAGAGCAAGACTATTCTGGCATGCAGTAAAGCTCACAACATGTTTTGCAAAACAATTGCAGTAAAAGTATAAAAGTCACTTACAGAAAATGTGGGATTGTGAAAATCATCTGCAAAGACACTGTCAATGTCACGAAAGAGCCTGTGCTCGGGGGTGTCATATCTTCCATCACAAAGATCCAGGCCACCAATGAAAGCAGTTATTTTTCGGTTATTTCCAGAAGCTTGTGTGTCAAGAATAACACACTTCTGGTGGTGCGTAAACAGTGTCCCTACAACCTGGATTGGAAAGGTTCAAATAACTGAATCAAGTAAGCATGTAATATAAATTACAAAATAGTACATACTGTACTATTGAGGTGTCTCTATACCTGCTGCTTGAAAATACTAAGCTTATTGCTGGCATAACGAGGCGACAACACACAATGGACAGTTGAATGTCTAAAAAACTTTCGAGTTTCTTCATCATGGGTTTGCATGACTCCTTCCTGCAATTAGACCTATGCTTAATTTAGTCTTATATTACTATCAAAATAACTGAAAGAGTACTTGGAATCCCTTCATTTTATCAGCTTATCGTCAATGAACAACTTCATGTACAACACACTCCCCCAAATATTTCAAACAAAACAGTTATGAAACCATAAACCGATAAATATTTAAAGATAACAGAAAGAAAAATCGATAAACAGCCTAAACCACTAAAAAAACATGGAAAATAAAGATAGAGAAATCAAATAATAAGCAACTATGTCAGAGGAAAAACTTCCAATTGTTAGAAATGGAAATCAATTATCAAATTCTCCACTTAAGCAACCAAGTAATAACAGAATGTTACATAACTTCCAGAAACAATTGAAATTATAGTGGAGAACAGAGAATTATAAAAACGAGAAGCAATGCTAAAGGAACAGTGAGTGATAGATCACTTACTGTTTTCAAAAGAAGTTTGTCATGCGAGGTTTTGTCATCCCAAATAAGCATCATAACACGAACTCCTTCTTGTGACTTGAACTTCAACAGTTCACCAAGGGTTAACTCTCCACCAGATGGCAACGGCTTTGTTGGCTCTCTAACAATCTTTACACGGTGGTATATCGACCAACCAACAATATAAATCAGATGGTGTGCTTCCAAAATGGCATGGCAAATATCTTCCCAACATTTACCTTGCTGAAAAACCTTTCCCCCATCTAATGGAATCTCAGGTAGCATATTATCTGGTACATGAGCATCTTGATAAAGAGTCAAATTCCCTCCTTTCCGAAGTGGGAAATATGTGTTAGGAACTCCCAAATAATCCGGTCCAGCACTAACACCATCCTTATACAAACGGTTATCTTTGACAGGCTTGAATTGCAAAGAAAATCGCAACTCTGGATAGGGTTTCAAGGGATTACCATAAGGACCGACGATAGGGAACCACCCACTTACTACAGTTCCAGATATAACTTTCTCTACAGATATATCCACCACTCCAATAAGTTGGGCACCAAGAACATCATTATCCTTCACCTGAAACTCCACTTTAGCAACAGGGTGAGCCACAGGTACGCAGAAATGCTCGTCCCATGATGGGTTCTCATTGTTGGCAATTACTCTAGTTCGGGCGACTGTTGCCCCTGCCAAGCACACTGATACATAAGGGTCACTAGTAATAATGTTATGACCACCTGATTGGCTCTTTTTTCTCCTGAGGGGAGGTGTACAAGCACTGAACATAGTAAAACATCTTCTCATCCTCTCAGAAACTAAATCCATATTTGGAAGAGATCTTGCTTCGAAAATCCACAATTCCAAATCACCATGCAAGAACATGAACTTCTCAGCAACCTCACTTCCTTTCCCTGCATTTTCTTGTGAATCGATCGAGCCACCAGCCATTGGGACCAACCAAAAGCTGAGACTACACAAACATGAAAATGCATCTAGATCATAGAGTCATCAATCTAAACCTAACAAATCTATCTTTGGTTTTGATCAATGCCAAGAACTTTAGTAATACAATGAATGCGAGTCCACCTCACACTAATGTAACTGATGGGAGTAAATTTTTGAATCTTTGTTCTAGCCACCAAACTTTCACCGATTCGAAGTTGATGTGTTCTTCATAAGCTCCATGGCCTAGATTTTAACAACCAGACATGAATTCATTATGGCAATTTCCCGAAGCAAAGAAGTTCAAAGGCTGTAAGCAAAATTTTAGCATTTTTTTTATTTTACAGTGCCAAAAAGGAACAACCTCATTGAGAGTCTAAAGACCATCCAGAAATATGTGATAATTGAAATTCAGATCCTGTAATACCCAAAGTGATGAGTCAAATAAGACCCAAAAGGGAGAAAGAACCCAAGTGACAATTCAACTTCACTAACGTAACGCAATTCTAGTATGTGGAGAACTTCACTAATGATACAGAAAATCTGCATAAATTTCGCCTATGTGTTGTCTATTTAGCATTTCAGCATAATAGTTGAGATCAAAAGAAACCTATATTCATAATGCCCTCGCGCACCATATCTCATACTTCCCAAACTCAAATTTAACTAACCCAGGAATCGAATTTTCTGCTGAAATAAAATATTTAGAGAGGAATCAGATTTATTCCAACTATTTATCTACATACACACAAAAATAGAAGATAATATAGAAAGAAAGGAAGAAAATGTTTGCATGTTGTTATGTACATGATGGTGTCTATCTGTACATGTATGTATATATCATAAGAACTTATTTTAACAATTCAAAAATCAAATCGAGATTTTAGATTGTAATATCAGAATCCCAATCCAAAAAACACAAAAAAGAAAAAACTGAACTGCATGAAAAGTTTGATACCGCCCATTTCAAATATCCAGTTAAGCATAAAATTTTTGATACCCATTTCAAATATTCACATACCCTTCTGCTCTAAATTATAACTTCTGAGAAACAGATGTGACATCAGCCATTAAGCCATTTCAAATACTCATTTCATATATATTCAGATATGCATTAAAATTTTGATACCCATTTCAAATATTTCGATAAAAAAAAAATACCCATTTAAAATATTCACATACCCTTCTGCTCTCAATTAAAACTTCTGAGAACCAGATGTGATATCAGCCATTAAGCCATCCAAGAAGGAAGGATTTTGAGAAATTACGAAATCATCCTTAAAACCCAAGTCATAAATCGTTCATAAACACCCAAACCCATGCCGAAAAATTAAAGATAACACCAGAAAATGTGATTTCAACAACCAAACAAGTCCAAAATTTTACTGTTCTGTTTTAGATAGAGAGAGAGGGAGAGGGATGAGAATGATGGTGAGAAGGATTGGAGGATAGAATACATGAACCGAAAAGGTCGGGGAAATTGAGGGTTTAAGAGACGCTGGCATGGCCAAATGTAGCGGTTACCTCCCGAACTCAGCGCGGGAATGCCGTCTATATAAAGAATGTTGGCAGGCAAGTTTCTTACAAAATGGTGGTAGCTGTAGTGTTATGTTCCACGTGTGTTCGAAATTTTCAACCGTGGAACATGATGGAGAGCAAATCCACTGTCCCCATTTGGTTGTGCCCTCTATGATTGATTTGATTTGAACCAACAGCTAATTATTTTGTAAAATTATTCTCCTTGCTATATAGATCATTCTCTCAAAAAATCAATTATTTCTAAAACTTTTAACTCCATCAGATGATGATCGAAAAAAAAACAATGATAATGAACTATTTATTTTTCAATCTACTTTTGATAGCATTAGATATCCTATAATAAATTAGTTTTTTGTAAGAATGATCTATATAGCAAGGAGAACAATCTTACAAAAAAAAAATTCAGTCGTTGGTTCGCCTCCATTTAGGCCCCACGAGCCAAAATAAATATGGGCACATACAAATGGGAACAGAGGATCTACTCTAAACATAATGGTTTTTTTAATTAAAGTGGTATTAGTTTTCTTTCCTTCTAAAATGCCTATTTCCATTCAATAAAAGCCATGGTTTCCCGTGTGATATGAAAATTAAACAGTTGAAAAAACTAACCTATCTTTAGCAACTACTTTATATATTAAATATCAATAATAATTCTATTTGTGAGTATTTTTAATGTTATTATTTTATTTACTAAGGGTATAATAAAAAATATCAATTTCGAACTTCATAACTACTTCTAAGGTCGTTTCTCTTTTAATTAATAATAGAACAGATAAATAAAAAAGAGACGACACGACTCTCTATACATATGAGTCAATTATTTTCTCTTTGTTAGCAAAATAGTGCGGAAGCCAAGATCGAGCCCCACGATCAATACACAAAATAATAATTAAACTAAATAAATCACATACCTGTCATCGCTTTAATTCAAGATGAACTGCTTCAATTGCTGAGAGTATTGAGTCTTCAATCCTCTACTCTCTAACACTTAGGATGATGGATCTCCTAGCCTTCATATGTTTATATAGAGAGAGGACTGGGACCCAATATAGAAACTGATTCTAATTAAGAAACCCTAACCATCAAGGAATTCCAATTAGATACTTACTAAAATTGTGCAATAACGATACGGTGTAACACATTGTATTATATTACAATGTACTCTTCTAAGATATAGATAGGATTAATCCAGTTTATTAAATATAAAATTAATTATTGTGACCATAATTCTTACATTCTCCCACTTGGTCAACAATAATGATTTTATTTGAAAAATATTTTGAAAAAGACTCTTTCGGATTAACAAATTTTAAACGACCTTCGAGTGCGCACTCATTTGAAAAA
>MVGT01003157.1:282706-313381 GCA_002174775.1 Macleaya cordata | reverse complement strand
TGAGTCTTCAATCCTCTACTCTCTAACACTTAGGATGATGGATCTCCTAGCCTTCATATGTTTATATAGAGAGAGGACTGGGACCCAATATAGAAACTGATTCTAATTAGGAAACCCTAACCATCAAGGAATTCCAATTAGATACTTATTAAAATTGTGTAATAACGATACGGTGTAACACATTGTATTATATTACAATGTACCCTTCTAAGATATAGATAGGATTAATTCGGTTTATTAAATATAAAATTAATTATTGTGATCATAATTCTTACACTCCTCTCTCTTCAATCTCTCTTCAGTTCTCTCTAACTCTCAACGCACTATTTTCTCTCCAAACACTTCTACACTTATCTAGGATTTCTCAACTACTAAACTTACTTGTTGACATGAAACCAATTAAATTTAGAGAGAGAAGAAAAGTGAAGGTCCCACATTATTCATTGCACATTCTCTCTTTAAATTTGATTAGTTCCAGATCAAGGGAGAAGTTTAATGAGTGAGAATCCAATGTGAGTCTATAATTTTTCTCTCTCTTCTTATTCCTCCATGCAGTCCCTCTCTATTTCTCTCACCAGGTCATAATCTCTAGCAAAAGAAATACCAAAGAAAACATGGAAAATCCCAAGAACCCAAGATTATGGAAAGCCTATTTTTTTAATAAAAAAATTCTACTAATCATAAAATTCAAAATCCTAAATTTTCAACAGTTCATTAAAATGAATAAAAATCATCATAACCTGGTAAACCTTTCTATAAGAAAAATGCCTACTCTCACTAAATGATCATATAAAACGCTAATTAACGTGAAACAGAAAAATCTTGTAGAAACTTTCTTGATCGACAACCAAAACACAATATCAAACAAAAAAGGTATATTATTATTATTATTATTATTATTATTATTATTATTATTATTATTATTTTTATCAGTAAAAATAAGATTATATTAATTATAATGATAAGGGAACATACCTGAAAGGATCCGGGATAGATCCTCAATCAGATAATAATTAAAAGCTTACAAAAAAGAAAGTAAAATAAAAAATCAGGGCTTTCTAACAATGTCCCTCCATTTGAATACAAAGGTCCTGGAATCGAACTCCTCTAACCTCCTTTGCGGTTGATGCCCCGAGAATGAAATTGAAGCTTTTATATCCAGGATCACCGTCTGAATGGACTTGTCTTTGTCATTAAAAGTCATATTGTTCCTTTGGAGCCATAAATTCCAGCAAATAGCAAATGGTAACATGGCCCAAAAAAGATTACCCGCCTCCGAGAAGCCCTGCCCCTTTCTTTCACAAAAAATCTCCTTAACATCTTTGTTGAAAGACCAGCTAATATCAAAACCATGAAGGAAGATGTTCCATATACTGTTGACAAATGGACAATGAAGAAGGAGGTGGTTAATGGTTTCATTATCAGATCTACATAGAACGAATCTATTCATCATTATTGATCCTCGGCGAATAAGAGCATCTTGAATTAGAATCGCATTGTAGAATATCTACTATACAAAGAAGCTGACCTTTAAGGGCACAATATCATCCCAGATGTCCGAGCTTGGAAAATCTATTAATCTTCCGTCATTAAAACCCCTATAGCAGGATTTAACTGAAAAAATCACATTCGATTCCCACTTCCACACCTGTCGATCTTCATCTGTAGATAATCTGACCTGATCCAACATAGAAGCAAGTCTTCCAAACTCCTCGGTTTCTAAGTTCGAAAGTCGCCTTGAGCTAAGATCTAAAATCCATGTAGATCCTCCACTTTCATTTAAAGAGAAAAATGTATAAACAAAGGCTCCTTTTTTCCTCGAACTTATGTAGAAGAGTGGGAATGCATCTTGTAAGGGAATCTCTAATAGCCAATTATCCTCCCAGAATTGAATTCGCCTGCCATTTCTTAAGTTATGGCTTAACCCCTTCCTAAATATCAAAGTTCTATTACAGATACCTCACCACAATGACGTACCATAGGTGGAAGTTAGAGGCTTCAGATCCCACCCATTTGAATTAATTCCATACTTTGCTGCCATCAGTCTTTTCTAAAGAGAGTTTTCCTCGATCCCAAACTGCCATAACCACTTGCAAAGGAGAGCATCATTCATCACTCTTATACTTTTGAAACCCAATCCTCCCTGATTCTTGTCACAACACACTTTTTTCACGCCACCAAGGCAAATCTTCGTTTACCATCATTCGAACCCCATAAAAATCCTCATTTTAACATCCATCTTCTTCGCGATTGAAGCGAGAATTGAGAAAACTGAAAGAAGGTAGATCATCAAACTACACAGCACACTTTGAAACATAATCATCATGCGTCCAAACGATAGATAATGGCGTTTCTATCCTTCTAGTTGTTTGTCCATCTTTTGAAGAATAGGTTCCCAATATGACTTTGCTCTAAATTGAGCTCTCGCTGGCATTCCCATGTAGGTAAAGGGTAGGTACTCCTCTTTAAAGCCCATTGACGATACCACCTCTTCTCTAGTAGTCGGATGTGCTACTGCTATAGTTGAGCTCTTACAGAGGTTTATCGATAACCCCGACACTATCTTAAAGTAAATAAGAATTGCCTTGATATTTTCTTACCTGCTATATTTCATCTCCTATAAAAATAATCGTGTCATCCGCAAAAAGCAGATGTGAAACTCTACTAACTTGAGATGCCAGCTAAAAACCTTCCATTAATATCTGTTGTTCAGCCACCTGAAGAGCCCTACAAAAGACCTCCATAACAATTGTAAATAGGATGGGGGAGAGAGGATCTTCCTGACGTAAATCCCTCTCACATAGTTGACCTCCCCTGACGAAGATCCATTAAACAAAACAATAAGATGAGTCGTCGAAATACACGTGTATATCTTTTTCCTCCATCTTGCGCCAAGCCCCATCCTCTCCATACATGGATTATGAGACTCCGTTGATGAAGTAAACGAGTTACTAGGATGAACGAGAGGTGATGTTGTTGGCTTTAGATTTGCTTGGCAGGTTTTAGATTAATTTTTTAATTTTAGTTGATTTCGAAGTGTTTGAACTTAGAGAATTCTTCAACATTTTATATTCTCCATTGTGTAATTTTATATTAATTTATTTTAATGTAAACAGACTTTTAGAAGAAAAGAAATTAATAGGGTGGTCAATTGGGATTTTGTGGACATTGATGGACATTTGAAGACTATAGACTTCGAGGGATTCTGATAGAGTTCATGAACGTATATCTATGGACTTCAGAAGACTTCTATTAACAATGTTCGTGGACTTCTGAGGACTTGTACTGACAAAGTCCATGGACATCTACGTACTCTTATGAACTTGTAAAATTAAATAAAGTAATAAATTTTTAATAAAAGAAACATCCAACAAAAAATATATCAAAACAACCATGGTATTAATATTATTAATTAATTTCATAAAATTTTTAATTATAGATTATAAATTATTTATTATTAACTACAATTATTTATTTATTAGTATTATTATTTTGTAATTTTTATAGTAAGTATAAATAATTATTAATGTGATAATTGATAATTTTTAATCATAATTAATCGGGGGTGGTGATGGCGAGAGAAATTATTTATGATTATTTATCATTTTAATTATGATTATTTATTATTTATAACTATAGTTTATTAATAAATATTATTATTATTATAGTATAAATTATTATTAATGTGATAATTAATAATTTTTAATCATAATTAATTAGTGATGGTGGTGGAGAGATAATGTCCACACAAATCCCATGTATATAGGATAAACATGCATGGTAAGACAATTTTTGTTCTTTAAAACTCACAAAATGTTTACAAATGTCCATGAACTTAAAATCCATTATTTTGTTGTCCACAACCATATACATAGGCATTCTATGGAAATTTCTATTATCCACAACTACGAACATAGGACTTCTGTAGAACCAAAGACATAGGCATTCCATTGATATTTCTAATGTCCACATTCACACACCCTTAGGTTTCACTTATTCATGAATGTACACTAATGTCCCAATTGACTACCCCTGAATTTAATAGAATCTAAACAGATTAGGGAAGTGAATGAGAAAAAGTGAGAGATCAATGAAGAAAGAACGAAGAGAAGTGACCGAGAAAATTGGTATGAACACTACAAAACAGGTGGCCTTAAGCGACGGCTTTTATCAATGGTAACCTCGTTTTTACGACGGTTTTGAGCCTTCGCCAACAATGTCGTGTTTTAAGTGGAAAGAGTTTTTGGTTGTAGAGAAATATATTGAAGAGAGGAGAGAAAATGATGAGANTTAAAGGTCGAATCTCCTCAAATACCAAGTGCCTGGGCTCTGTACTCCCACTAGCCTGACCATCCTCAATAAACCTAGCATTTAGGGTCTCTACAATTTTGGTATTATTTGATGGACAATAAAATCTATAACCTTTTGACCTTTCTGGATATCCTATAAAATAACAACTCACTGTCCTGGGATCAAGTTTTCTTTCATGTGGGTTGTATAACCTTGCTTCCGTTACACATCCCCAGACATGTAAGTGGCACAAACTAGGCTTCTTACCTGTCCATAACTCAAAAGGAGTTCTCGAGACTGCCTTGGAAGGCACTCNTATTATTATAGTATAAATTATTATTAATGTGATAATTAATAATTTTTAATCATAATTAATTAGTGATGGTGGTGGAGAGATAATGTCCACACAAATCCCATGTATATAGGATAAACATGCATGGTAAGACAATTTTTGTTCTTTAAAACTCACAAAATGTTTACAAATGTCCATGAACTTAAAATCCATTATTTTGTTGTCCACAACCATATACATAGGCATTCTATGGAAATTTCTATTATCCACAACTACGAACATAGGACTTCTGTAGAACCAAAGACATAGGCATTCCATTGATATTTCTAATGTCCACATTCACACACCCTTAGGTTTCACTTATTCATGAATGTACACTAATGTCCCAATTGACTACCCCTGAATTTAATAGAATCTAAACAGATTAGGGAAGTGAATGAGAAAAAGTGAGAGATCAATGAAGAAAGAACGAAGAGAAGTGACCGAGAAAATTGGTATGAACACTACAAAACAGGTGGCCTTAAGCGACGGCTTTTATCAATGGTAACCTCGTTTTTACGACGGTTTTGAGCCTTCGCCAACAATGTCGTGTTTTAAGTGGAAAGAGTTTTTGGTTGTAGAGAAATATATTGAAGAGAGGAGAGAAAATGATGAGACATGGTACACATATACATCGAAAATTGTGTAGCTTGCACATAGGTGTTTGGCTCAGCGGTTGTGTATCCCTCCCATGACTTAGGAGGTCTTGGGATCAAAATTCTTGGCTTGTGGTTTGCCATTAGTTTGTTTCATGTAATATTTAGTAGAAGTATTAATCGTAAATAAGATAGCCCTTTGGTGGCGGTTATGATGCCCTATGGTGGCGGTTCCTATGGCTGAGTCTTTGTGCTTCTCACACGTCTTTCATGATGTATCTGTGCCTTCTTACAAATGTATCTTGAGCATCTGTCTCCTTCAAAAAAAATTCGTGTAGCTTCTTTCTATTTATTTTTATTAAATGAAAATAGAGTTTTTATTTTCTTAAACAAAAAAAGCTAATAAGGGCAAGTACTATGGATACCTTAAATAACCAAATTTGAGGTTTGGGCAAATACCAAAGACACTTTAAACGACTAAACCCTTCCCCCTCGTCCCAAATTTGAGGTTGAGGCAAAGGATTTGAGGGAGTCGATAGAGCTTGTGCTAGATGGCACTCTCTTTGCCATATGACACAAATTATCGCCAGTTCTATACACAAAGCCCTGAGGAATTTTATTTTAAACTGCTAGGTACCATCCTTCCATATGGGACCCATCTTCACTCAAAAGTCAGCATAAATAAAACTTTGATATTATAGTACTTTACTACTTTTCATTAAGGGTTGGAGTTTTTCATGGACATGCCCATACGTATTTACAAAGCACGTTGGGAGGGAGTTATAGGATGGCATTGGAAGTGCCGTCCAACATGCAGGGGCGGAGCCAAGATTTTTATATTGCAGGGGCCAAAACATGAAACAATTTTAAATTTAAAACACAATAAAATATATAAGTACATAAAACTACATTGCCCTAAGAAAATAAAAGTATCATCATTGAGACATAGCAAGCTAGCAAATAAAAAAAACATTTCCTAAACCATTATTTCAACTCAATTATACATCAAAATAGGACTCTACATTCTTTCAAATCGCAAAAATCATTTATTATTGATTCTAAGCTAAATTTTTCAGGTATTTCTTTTTTAATGCACACAATTAAAGAGACTGTGAGAAATTCATCATCCATTTTGAAGCACCATAGCCCAAAATGATAGCTCTGTAGAGATAAAATGTATATGTAATACCCTTATAATTTAAATTACTAAGGTTTAGGGGTAGCCACTTATGTTGAGGGCACCCTGTTAGAGTTTTAGAAAGTTTGGGTTTCTAACTTGTTATAAATACAAACTAAACCTAAGTCCTCCTTGTTTTAGTCGACCAAGAGAAAGGAAGAGGGAGAGACAGAATCGACTGGAGGAGAAGAAGAGAGAATTTAAGAAGAAGAACCTAGGGTTCCTGGGCAGGCTGATCGCAGAGAATCGAGAGCGAGAAGGAGAAGCCCAGACACCATTGTAGCAGAGTTTTCTTCTTCTTCCTTGGGATTCAACTTCGTTGGAAATTCGAGGCAAGTAGTAACTTGCTCTTTTGGTGTAGATTTAAATTTTTTATGATGTTGGTATACTTTCTTAATGATTAAATGCATGAAAACCTAGATTATATGTTGTTTATATGTTAACTACATGAATGAATGCAAGTAATCTATGATCATAAGATGTGTGCATAATTCTAATGGTTAGAATGTATGAAAACTATGATATTAGATGCATGGTTATAAAACTTTAACTTTTGTATAACATGAACCTATGTTTACTTGTGATAACAAGTGAAAACGAAGGCCTGAAATTGCGCAGGACACAGATGTAAGGAGTATGGAGTATCGATACTACCCACATCTGTAGTCAACGAATGTGAGGAGTATCGATACTACCCACATCTGTAGCCAGCAGATGAATGGAGTATCGATACTCCTAAAAGAGAGTATTGATACTGCTAGCCTTGTCAGTAAAACTCATCTTTTGTCGTTAATAATCTTGCTTATGTTCATGCATGTGATCTACATGAAGTAGGATATGTATGTTTATGTCTAAACATGTATTAATAATAGTGAATGCATCTTTAAACAATGGATTAAGTACACTTTTGATGGTGATAATAAGAGAACACACTTAATATGCAATTATCCTCCATAAGCTTGATGTGTGCTTAAATAACTTGTTTGGCTTGTGTGCAAACATAGTTTAGGTCCTGTATAGGCCTGGTCCTCTCCAAGCGAGGTCTACGGAATCGCCAATTGAGGTCTACGGAATCACTTGACACGTAAGTAACGCTAATAGGGTTACTAGTGTTCTGGAGACGGATTTCGAGGCAGTTCACCGGATTCACATGGCGCACGGCCAGTGTCTCGAGTGAACTACAGGGACGGGTAAAACGTGGGTAGTAACTAGGGAGCACTACTTGTTGCGATAACTTAATCTCAACTAAAGATCATAAAATACAACAACCGTTATCTTGTGCAGCTCTTTACCATATTTAATCATTTATTGACATATCATATGCAATATTGTTAATGCACTCTTGCGAAACTCATGGTTCTCCTAAATCTAAGCCAAGGGAACTAGTGAACTTGCTGGCTAGGTTTTAACCTAGCACCACCATTAATCTTTTCAGGTCCAGGTCAACAGGCGAATAATCAGTAGCGGTGATGTTCGTAGTTCGAGAATAAGTCTTCTGACTTCTCTCGATTTCCGTGAAGATATTACTTAATTCTTTCATTTAAGTTTAGTTTGTTTTGGACACATGTTTAGTCCATTATTCTTTGAGAATATTCGTTCATTCATTTGTTCAAATTGACAGGTTATCATTGAGTTAATAAAGTTTATATTCAGCTTTATTTTACTTGTGTCTTGAATGTGAGTGCAGCATCTTGTTAGCTTGGTGTAACGCGTACACCATAGAGCTACAGGTTGTTAATGGTTCCGCCGGAATGCCTAGTTCTCATTGAGTAAGGGTTGCAGACCTGAAAGGTGAGGGTGGGATATTACAGTATAAGAAGGAATTTCTAAAAATCTTAGGGGGGACCATGGCACCCCTAGGCCCCTTAATAGCTCTGCCCCTGCCAACATGGATTGTGTCGCACCACACTCACAATGCCATCTCATACATACTCTCACTCCCATGGTATTTTCCACACTTCAAAATCTTAAACTCCTATCCGAAACAACCTAATTGTGGGTTTTATATAGTACCTGCCCTAAATAATTAAGATTTGACCAGTTAAAAAGGAAGCCAATAAAAACGTATGGAATATGCACCCCGATTAAAAGGGGTGCACGAAATAGCACTCAAATAAAGGTATAAAACTTTTTAAAGAAGTTTAATCATTTTACACATGAAGAATGTTATTTGGATTGACCAAATGCCAGAAGCATATGTGACATGGTTGGTCCCACTGCTAGACAGTTGGAAAAAGCTTCTCAAACATTTTTTATTTTTGGGTGGGAGGGGGGAATGGTGGTGGATCCCACCTGCCACATCCGCTTTTGGCATTTGGTTTGGCAAACCGTCAATCCAGAAAGCATTTTCGATTACACATACCCTTTGTACTTAATTTTTACACAGTTGTGTGGGGCTCACATGGGGGACGACTATCTTAACCCCTCAACATGTTCTAAAACTTCAAACCTAATCAAAAGTTTATTGAAAATTGATAGTGATGCGCGGTCAATTTTACACACCCTTGAGTACCCAAATGGAGATGATCCAAGGTTTGTTTTTAGGTGATGATGATACTTACTGTGTAAATGATCTTCATCGAAAACCATATCATTCTTGAACCTCTAACCTCCTAAAACTTGTAACTTCCTCAAATATAACCATTGAAAAAGTTTACCATATAGATGAGTAGCCTAAAAGTTTTAGAATAGGCAGATCATAGTAATGAGATCATCTTCATAAAAAATCATCCTTGAACCATCTCCACGTAAGCCTCTTATAGCTATGTAACAAGGGTTGTGTAAAAAGGGATTGTGTAAAAAAAACACCCTTCTCAACTTAATAAGATTAGCCCCTTTTATGAAATGACGGGAACACCTTAGAACAATATTTAAGATATTACATCCACAATAATGTTGTTGACTATGATGTGGCATATAATGATTTTCATAGTAAACCATGCAAACACTGATTTGCATAAAATAGGAGAAATATAAATTTGTAACTGCATAGTCAGGTGATGACTCTAACTAGACCTGGCAACAGATCGGATTAGGGTCGACCCTAGGCAGGTTAACGAGTCAAGATTATCAAATCCTACCCTAACTAATTTATGAAACGGCTGGGGTCAGGGTTGACCCTAACCCTAATAGTGTTGAAGGGTTAACAGGTTAGAAAATCCCAACCCTAATTCTATTCGTTTAGTTGACGGGGTTGAGTTAGGTTAGGTAGGATTGGCGGGTCATGAGTCATTTTGCTAGCTCTAACTCTAATGAAGATTTTAACAGATTCAACGATGACTTTGGCAAAAAAAATAATATTTACTTTACTTATTATTACCACAATCTAATATCAATTCTTCTTTATTTTTTGCCTCACAAAACCCTAATTCTCCAAAAAATAAGTGAAAATTATAAAATGTGGCGTAAGGGATATTTCTTAGTCACTTTTGTAAAATATGATGTTTAGGTACAATAATTTTAGTTTTTTTTTTATCAAATTTTGACAATCCTACAAGGTAATTGTTTTTAACAAAATAAAGATTATCCTTGCAGTTTTCTAATGCAAACGTGGCCAACTTAAATTTATTGTACTACGTAGAAAGCACACAATAGATCTCAAAAACTATCTTCAATGCAAATGTGTTCAACCAATGTAACGCTGACGTAGCATGTAGATGGGAAGAATGACCTGGCCTAGCCTGTTGCTACTTGCTAGGTTACAATTTAGAATAATGCTACTTGAACGAAGAGATTTTTACAAAAAATTTGATAAATAGCCTCATGGGGTTCACAGGGACATGATTCAAGGTCTAATTTTTTTGTGTGGATGTTCTTCTCATTATATAAGTCATCTTTACTAAAAATCAGTCCATTAAAATATTTCTAACTTCATTAAAAATAGACTAAAAATAAGCGATTAGGAAATCAGTTCTGTTTGAATGATCAACCGTTGATTTCCAATTAATTTTTGATGGAGTTATAAGTTTTAGAATTGATGAATTCTTTATAAAGATAATCTACATGGTGAGAAAATGAGGGCAACATCTTTGCATTTAAGTGTGGGCAACTATTATCCAAACCGACCAATTCAATCCAATCCGAACCGATCCAATTAAGGAATTGGATTGGGCCGGTTGCTAATCTTAAATAACCGATTGGATCGGTTCGGTTGTTGGATGGGGCATAAAAACACCGAATTGACCAACCCATATTAATACTTCCAAATTTAAATTACTTGAAACTCGTAAGGAGGGTCCTAGCCGGACCCAATACTAAAGGCAAAGCTATTATTATAGCATACTCTATTTCTAGTAAAAATCAAAACCTTATGTTACAGCAAACAACCGCTTGCTCGGTTTGTTTGCGCCCCTCCCTATGACATGGGAGGTTGTGGGTTTAAACCTTGCAGGCCATGGTATTACCACAAGGTTGAGTTTGTGTTTTCTCTTCGTCTATGATGGCGAGTTTCTCTTCGTCCATAGTGATGACTTGATATATAGATCTGGTTTCTCTATCTCCCCTTTTGCTCGTTCTTCACTGGTCTAGTTTGTAGGGTAAATAACTCGAATAGATCGTCAATGGAGCCTCCTCAACATCTCGATGCCTTTCATTTTCTTTAGTTTTTACTTCAATCCTTTTTGTTCATTTTTGGATTTCATTTGTTAAGCTCTATTCCGAGATTCCGTAAGTTTGTTGTGTGATTTAATTGTAAGCATACGTGCAAGAATTGGTTGTTGATCTAATTTATAAGAAAACATATTATTAAGGGTGTTTGTATGCTTGCATTTGATTGTAGATAATACTTTTTTTTGGACTAATGGTTTCACAAAAGTGGTGTCAGACACGCTTATGTGGCAGGGTGGAACCCATCACTTTTTCCCTCTCAAAAGTGTTTTGAAGGGTTGATGCAGTTACTACATAATAGAAATCTTACGGTAGTGTGTATTCATAAACCCTCATGACTTGCGTCATAAACCTTCGTGAGTCGTGATTTATGTCAAACTCAAAATTATTCCTTTATGTAGATTATTCTATAGGTAGCACTACTGTTTCAACTTACAGTGTAGCGGGACTCGAGCACAGTTTTTATAAGGGACAATTAGCGATATACCCCAAAAACGCTTTTGCGATATACCCCCATTTTAATCGAAATTAGAGATATACCCCCAAAGTGACAGTTTCCATTAAAAGGGACGTTAAGTGACTACGTGCGCAACACGTGATGTATTCTTTTACCAAAATGTCCTCACGCGTTGCTCATGCCAACCACTTAAATCCTATATTTTTAAAATGCCAATTATACCCCCACATTCCCTCAACTACTAACACACGTGGGACCATCATCCTCTGCATCATCCAACAGCTGTCACTAAGTTAGGTCAGGGTTTTTGAAGCAGTGTAAAACGAAGGAGGACAAAGAGCAACTGATTTGTGAGGTTTAGAGTGATTGATCGATTAACAAAGAGACACGGTTGTAAGTTTCTTCACTCATCTCTGAGATTTCAAGGAATCTTTCAATTCTTTCTCTCTTCTTAAACAATAGGTATGATTTTTGTGTGGTTTAAGTCTCTGTACTTAGACAATGGTCACAGTTGTTGATCACAAATTTCAGACCTAAACGATAGGTCTCTATACTGACAATGAATACAATTGTTTGAACTAATATGTTCCTACAATTTCTACACTTTTAGGTAATTTTTTTAGGGAAACCTAGTTCAACTCATAGGTTATTTGAAGTGTTTGGAAGGATGCTCTGTTTTAGTTTGTAACCCAAATTTAGGGGCCTTTCTTAAATACCCCACTTGTTAATGCTCTGTTTATGTTTGAAACTGAATTTTCAGGTGCCATTAGAAGATACCATGCAATGTTTTGTTGTATATCTATAGATTTTAACACAATTATGGTCCATTTTGCGTCTTTATAGGTTGTTTCTGAACTGATTTTAATCTGATGCAAATAATGAGATAAATGTGTAATTTGCAATATACACCTACTGTAAATTGTATGTTAAACAGTACGCTCTTATTTGCAGACAACGCTGAATACATAAGTTCTTCCTTCTTGAAATTGAATCAAAGGGTCCCTAACCTAGATTTCAAATTGAAAGAAATAGAAAATCAATGCCATCCTAAAGTTTAACTCATCTCAGTGCTTGACGACGAAGAACCACGCGATCCACCCATTCTACAAGTTATTTGTAGAGATTCAAAACCAATAAGCTTCAAATGGGTACAAACAATCTCTGGGAAGAAGCTTCTTATTTATAGACAAATGAGTTGAAGAAGATGTCAATCTGATAAAATAAAAAAATTGAAGAAGATGACCGTTCTTTAGGTCATGGTTTGTTGGATACGAGGTATATCGCCGTGCCTCCAGCACGGCTCAAAACCTCCTGAGAGAGAGAGAGGGCAGGGCGCAGAGAGGGGGAGGCTGAGATCGAGAGAGAGGTAGAGAGGGCAGGGAGAGAGAGGGGAGGGCAGGGGAGGAGAAGAGACGGAGGGAACAAAGTTGTCTTAATAGCTTATGTAAAGGACAAATTTGCCCCCCGTCCTGAATTGTATTATAGACTAGGTATATGGCACGGCTCAAAACCTTTTGCGGACGAGGGAGAGAACTTCAGCAGATCTGGTAGAGAGAAATCGAGAGAGAGGGGGAGCCAGCTTATGAAGCAGTACAATTTATAAACATGACAAATCTACCCCCGTCCTGAATTGTATAAGAGATTGCAACAAGTTGAAGAAGATGAAGTGCCACGTGTTAGCAGTTGAGGGGACATGGGGGTATTATTGGCTTTTTCAAAATAAAGGACTTAAGTGGTTCATAGCAACAAATGAGGGCATTTTGGTAAAAGAATATATCACGTGTTGCGCACATGATCACTTACGTCCCTTTTGACAGAAACTATCAATTTGGGGGTATATCCCTAATTTTGATTAAAATGGGGATATATCGCAAAAACGATTAATTTTTTAGGGGTATATCGCTAATTGTCAATTTTTATAACTTGGTCGGTCCAAATAACACTACTCTTTGATTGTTGCTAGCAGAGATTTTTTTTATGTTTGTGTTGGTTTTGTTTTTAGCCAAACTGACCATCCAATCCAAACCAGCTTAATTGACTTTGGATGACAACAAACCCAATTAGAGTTTGGATCAATGGCCGATTGAAAAATTTAAAAAAGGGGTTTTAGAAAAAAAAAAAAGTCCCTGTAAAAAAAAGTCATTATATTTTTAATCATTTTTTATAAATTTGGTTCAAATTAGGTCGGACCCACAGTTGCCCACTCTACTTTATTGTATCCATGTGGATCCAACGAAACATTACTATACAATTTATGCCCCTACACCAAACTAGGTCAAATAATTTTGACCAATTGACACTGAACCCTTGTTCGCCTTCCCATCGTTCCCTGCTTAAACCCTTTTAACTCTCTCCACAATTTTCAAAAGCCTCAAATGATTAAACCCTCATTGTTTTTCTGTTCACCTGACTTTTAGAGAGAGAAACGAAAAAAGATAGAGAGGGAGAGGGAGAGGGAGAGGAAGAAGAAGGGAAGGAGGTTTAGGTGGACAAAGACGAAGGTAAGATCTTCTTTTTTCCTAGGTCTTGTTGTCCAAAGTACTGTGTCTTCTTCAATCTCTCTTTCTTCATACGCTATTCATAGGATTGTACTTTTGCTAGGGTTTTGTTTTGCTTTGAACAAAGTCCCCCCATCTCTCTCATCAAATAATTAAGGGTTTTGTTAGGGTTTTGGCTACTGAGAAATCCCGACAGACAAAACCCAAAAATGTTGTTTATTTAGCACGTTTTGTGCAGTAAAATGAGAAAAGTCCACCCCGGCCTGGGCTTCTACCAGTAAAATGACAAAACCCTGTTCCCTCTCCTCTCTCTTTCAGTCTCACTTTATCTCTTTCCTTCATCATCTCTAGATATCTTTGGTAGATTGCTTCATCTCTGCAATTTGGTTGAGATTTCTAGGGTAGAAGAAGAAAAAAATCTTGGTTGAGTATCTTATTTCTAGGGTTGAAGAAAAAAAAATTTAACTGCAACTTGATACTGAGAAGAAGAAAAAAATTTGTTCTTATTTTTCTGCAACTTGAATTCTGCAATTTTCTAGGGTTTTGAATTTGATAATTTTTGTTCTTAATTTTTATGTTCATATTTTTTTTCTGCAACTTTTTTTTTTTACAACTTTATCTGTTCATTGAGTTCTTTTGATTTCCTTTTTTTGGGTTTTAGATTAGGGGAAGGAGAGGTACTCTGCTGTGAATTTTAATAGTATTTTGGGTTATTTTTTGGATATAGAAAGTGGGTAATTGAGAAAATTAAGTTTTAAGTTCAGTTTAGTCTGAACCTATCATGAAAAATCAGCAGTTTAAATATATATTTTTTTGCTCAGTAGGAAAGCAATTGAGTGGCTGAATATTGAAATGAAATCATGGGTAAGATAGATAGTAAGAAAATGTTATTTTGTATCTAGTTTTTTTGTGAATCATAATTAAATCAAGTCAGAGCCAAAAGCAGGATTAGTATTTTCACAGGTGCTAGCAGCTTACCATGTTGGTAAGCTTGTTAGTGTTGATACCATGACCTAGGTTGCTTGAAAAGACTTTTCTCTGCTGCCCATGCTGAGATGGTTATAGTATTTATGAGAAATTGTAATTCTGAATGGAGTTCATCATAATCAAGAATTGGTTAGGTTGGAATTGTTGGGTATTTTTGGTTATGAAGTTGAAAATAGGATAGCAAAAGATCTAGTTTAGCATAATTGATCGTGATTTTATTTCTTATACATTTTCATCGTCTACCTCTCTCTCTTGAAACTCTATAGAGAATATGTGATGTAGTCATAAGTATTTTAGTGAGGTTTCTCCAAGTATGTTATTGATTAATTTGATTTCGTTGCTGCTTGTGTAGAGATGAATTTGGCGTTGTATTTTACTTCCGATTTATGTTAATTAAAAAAGTAGGAACAATGAAGGAACAAAGTATCTGTTGTTTTTAATCTAAAAAAAACCCTAGAAACATAACAAAAAACCTTTCGATCTAATAATTGATGTCTTTCTTTTATGTAGAACTGAAAGATGGAGCAGAGGTTGGCTAATACATGGCGGATGACAGTCAATGAGAAGAGATTCATTGAGACCGCATTACTTTCGGACCTTAGAGTTGATGGTCGTCGTCCTTTTGATTATCGCCGATTAACCATCAAGTTTGGGAGGTATGTTCGATCTCAACACAATATTACTTTTTTTTGTATATGTTCATTCATGAATGTTAGTTATACATCTTCTTTTTCCATGATAAGTACTATAGTAATTAGATAAGAAAGGGAGGAATCCAATGTATGGGGGGTACAAAAATCGAAACTGCTTAGACGCCTTTGATTCTTAAGGATTTGAACTAGACAAGTGTGGTTGTGAGGGGTCATTCAAAAATTTGGAATATCTTATTTTGGTTGGTGACGATCAGAAAGGAATTGTCTTGGTTTGTGTTGGTATGTATCAGTAGATTCAGTAGTCAGTAATTTCCGTTTATTGTTTTGGTCAAAATGTCTTAGTTTTTAAATTGATCGAAACATTTGGTCTAACTGCGAGCCTGGTTGGAGGATTAAAAGGAACTAATAGTTTGTGGAGCATGGTATTAATTGCAATCTCTGAAACTCTGATTGTGATGAGGTAATTGCTTTTTACTGTTTGGAATTTCGAAGGGAATTTTACAAAACCTTTGATGAGTTGTCTAGAACATCTGGTTTGATGTGGGGATGTATGATAAAGTGAGGTTCAGGATGACCTTGGTGGGGGGAGGTGTTTTTCACTGTGCTTCTCCATCTCTAGTTAGATACTTCATTGAAAGGATTTTCTTAGATAACCTTTTGTCTGTGCTAGAGGCCTTTGTAATGTTTGGACCTTGGTGGGGGCAGGTGTTTTTCATTGTGCTTCTCCATCTCTAGTTAGATACTTCATTGAAAGGATTTTCTTAGATAACCTTTTGTGGAGACCTGCGCTAGAGGCCTTTGTAATGTTTGGACTTTGGAATACCCTATTACCGGTTGTTGGTTTGTCTTGACATAGTGTCCATTTTCTGATCTAGCGATGGATACAAGGTTTTGGAGATAGGGTTATAACTTATAAAGGTGATTTTTCGATGAGATCATTATTCTGTAGTTAATTCATCACATGCCTTCATTTTATTTGACAAATATTGGGAAGCTATTTTTCTTCTGAAGTGGTATTCTCCTTTTCCCCTTCAGAAGGCATTTCGTAGTGGTCATTGATTGATAAATAGCACAAGTCATCTCTTATGTGTTTCCTTTGCAAAGCAATTGGATAGTGACACCAACTTTCCAATTCTCAAGATTCTTGGATGGTGCCAGAAATGTGGAGGCTTCATTTATGGTTGGTTATAGGATTTAACAAAAGGAGCTGAAACTTTGTCAAGGCTCAGTCGCTATTGAAATATGTGGAATATAAAAAAATGGAGTTTCCTTGGGTAATTATGAGTTGCTCGAGGCATTGGTAGAGGAGATCAAGTCATCATTATTCCATTAATTGGCTTCCCAAAATTTTATTCTCTAGAGTCAAGGTTCAAGGCTGAAGATCCTTTTCTTAAGTGGAATCTGATCATTCTCGGGATTCAGTATATTGCTATTTCTGCCCTCTAGTTTGTGGGTTAATAGTATTTCTGTATTCGCCTCTTTGTATAGAAGGGCTTCCTTGTATTTCCTTATATAAATGTGTTGTGTTTGTCAGAAAAAATCAAACGAAACAAAAAACAAAAACAGCCTCCCTCGAAAAAAAAAAGAAAGAAAAAAACAGCCACTGGTTCATGCCTTATTCTGACATTGGAGTCCACAGTTTGAACCCCCTTATTTTAATTTTTTTGATAATTTTCAATTCCTTGTAAAGCTATTTCTTTTATAGAAACAAGTGTCTTGAGATTGCTAATACCTAAATCCGTGTCACTTTTCCTCTTTCCTGTCTCTTTAGATCTTCGGCTTGTACAAATTTTATTTATTTTATTTTTTCTGGCATCATCATTGATCATTGTTGTAAAACCCTGTTCCATCTATGTTAACTTCTCTTTGTCTATTTTATAAAAGTAAATAATTGTAAATTAATATTTCTTTTGAATGAGGAAGCTCTTTATTAATGAGGAGCCTGGAGAGCTTTCAGCTTTAGATAGAAAGAGTTGCCTTTCTAATTGGTCTGGGGTTAATGGAAAAGGACTGAAGTTCTAGTATTGATTCCTGACTTGTTCAGATCCCTGACATACCTTTCACGAGTTGTTATGGAATGACTCGAGTTGATGCTTAGGTGAGTCAATGAGATAATACTTTACCCAACTCCGTGTGATTTGGCTACTATCTTGGTTTTAGGAGTGCTAATTCTCTAAAGTGCCATAATCATTGTAACTGCATATATATGTGTGAGTGATTGACACTATCGAGACAGTATGGAGTATTTTTGTTCTTGGTTTGGTAGAGTCACACTTAATCAAATAAAAGTTATTACTTGTTTACCCTCTTTTCAGTGGCACTACATAACACTTCTCAGCCATTGGGGGTGACCGTTCCTTGGTATTGCCTGAGAAATTTATCCTCGGACTTCATAAAAAAAAAGAAAGAAATTGATCCTCGACAATAAATGAACATATCTGAATCCTTGCTAATCAGGATTGACCTGATAGGAAAAGATTGAGCTGCCTAGTCTGAAAGCTCGATGGCATATGGTGTTACTACTCAAACCACTGAAGGTTCTTGATTAAGCTGATATCAGCTAGAAACTGCTTATATCCTCATTTCTTCTTGCCTCGTATACTTCTTCTTGCATCAAATTTGTTTCTTCACTCTTTTGAAATCCCAATAGTTGGTTGACGATGACGGCTCATAAATTTACTTTTGGTTTAATTTCACTCTATGTACTTGTTGTGAAAGAAATGCAGCAGTACTGCAACTTAGCCAGCAGTTTATTTGTTTTTGGGTTTACAGGGAGGATGGTTCATCTGAAGTGCAGCTAGGCCAGACTCATGTGATGGGTTTTGTGACTTCTCAACTAGTACAACCTTATCGTGACAGACCAAATGAAGGGACACTTTCAATATATACTGAGTTTTCACCAATGGCTGATCCTTCCTTTGAGGCAGGGCGTCCTGGAGAGTTTGCAGTTGAATTAGGACGTATTATAGACCGTGGTCTAAGGTGAAACCTCTTTTTTGTTGATCACAATGATATTGATTCAGTACAACAGTCTGTATTCTTGTTCTAGTGAGCTTCTTAGCTGATTGGTCGTGATTTTATCACTCAATAATATTTATACCGCAATCGCACAATTGTCTATTGAGACAACGACAAGTACGGGTCGATCCACAAGGATTAAGGAATAAGTAAAATTAATTTAATTAAGGTTGAACAGTTTTTAATTGATTTGAAGCAAATGAAATAACTAAATAAAAACTTCACAAAAATTAGAAGAACTAGGATTTTAGATTCCACTAATTATGTGCATACCATCAATTTAAACTCTCTCTAATCTCCCTTCAATTATAACTCAAACCCAATACAAATTATGTAATAGATTCGAAAAATATTTTCATTAATATTTAAAATAACCAAAGAAATAATATTATTTTCTTCACGTTTAAAAAATAACAACTCCAATAATTAATTGTCAAAGTTAAGCATATACATATTATATCAAATCTAAGCACACTAATTTCATTAAGAAGCAAAAGTGTAATAAATAATATTACGTGAAGACAAATTATTTTAGCTAAAAATAATTATTAAGGGAGATTAAGATTAAGATTAAATATCATGGCATGCACATAACTAGCTTCCTCTTTAATCCTAGAAAAGAAATTTAGCTAGACATAACTCTAAAATTAATAACAAAATAAGTATTATTGATGAAAATATTAAAGAACTTACAAATAATTATTTGATTACTACACTCCCAAAATATCTTCCTTCATACAATTCTCTAACTCTCTACACTTCCCCCCTCCTTTCTTCATTCTCCCCCCTTTTATAGAAATCTTCCCACTTTTCTTCTTTAAGTAAAATAAATAAAACTAACAAGTGGGAGGTATTGAATGGTGGGGGTATTTTCTTTTATAATTAATTTGGTATTGGATGATTTGTAAGGCTTATGTGGTTTGACATCATGATGATGTCATTAAGATTATTTTTGCCTTCTTTGTTTCATTAGTGATTTAAACTCCAATCTTTGACCAATTTTGACAGCCTTTGACTGAATTGACTTGGTCATCATGTGCCATTTTGCATGTACTCTCATGGTGCCTCTGATAGATTTTTGGGGTGCTTTTAATAAATTTGGCTAATTGAACCAAATTTTGCAATTGAAGCATTTGAATTCTATTTATCTGCAAAAACATAAAAATCAGTAAAAATAATATACAATTGAATACTAGCTAATATAAATTGAGGGATAAATATGTAATAATTATGCACTCAACATTAGCAATGGAAGTACTCTTGAGATGTAGGATTGCATGAGGAAGATCTAGTTTCTCAATGAAGGAGATTGAGTTAACTAGCCTCTTTTTATTAAATTTTTTTAATTTGTTTTTATTAGAGTTTCCATATAATTTTTACACACACAGTTTTTTTAGCATTTATTTTGGTAAGTTAAAACTCATTAAATCTCGTTCCTCTTTAATGCCGTTTACTTTGGTAAGTTTTAGAAAGAAAACTTACAGAAAGAGTCTTAGATCTTAGAAATAGTGATATAATCTAGAAAGTTAATTAGGAGAGCATTTGAAAAGAGAGAATAAAATATGTGGTATGACTTGGCTTTTTTGCTGACGTGGAACTCTATATGATGAGATGGCCACATCAGCTTTAAGACGTTTCTGCTATAGTAATATAGTATTGAGTAGATTTAAATTCCTCACGAAAATTTCATTATCTTTTTTCATGGTACTTAATCTAGTTTCTTGTGATATTCGTAATTTTCTGACAGAAATTTCATGTTTTTTTCCCACTGTTTTAGGTCTTGTTAATGCATGAAATTTAATGTGTCCATACTGGAAAAGTAAAACCAAAGGCTGGTAATCTTTGCTAGGCAAAGCAACTGCTGTTATTGCTCAATAGCACACAATAATCTTCATTAATGCGGCCATCTTGGGAAACAAGATTCTTCTTTATGCCGCTTCATATCGAGAGAGTTGTTTTGAAAATCTCTTTATGCAGCTTCATATTGACAGTTTTGAAAATATGAAACTGGACTGCAGGGAAAGCAGGGCAGTGGATACAGAATCTTTGTGTGTCTTAGCTGGAAAGTTAGTGTGGTCCATCCGTATTGATCTTCACATTCTGGACAACGGAGGGTAAGGTGTAGAACTTCTGTACATTGGAACCAATATTAATGTTGTTTAAAAACAGACAGCTTATACCTTTCTATCTGTTTTTATGTCAGGAATCTTGTTGATGCTGCTAACATTGCTGCTTTAGCTGCACTTTTGACGTTCCGGAGGCCTGAGTGCACATTTGGGGGAGAAGATAGTCAGGAGGTGATAGTACATCCACCTGAGGTGAGTCCTTATTGGGGTAATGAAATTTAGAGTATTCTTGTTTTTTAGTGTTCCTACAGTTTATCAGCTGAACAGATGTACACTTGGCATAAAGTGGTTGGATGTACAATTGGGGATACATATGGTTGCTAGCATCCACCTCTAAGGGGATTACCTGGTCAAAGTCAACACAGCTCGATTTTAATAACCATATTCTTCACTCTGCTCAAAAGAATGTGATAGCAATTTCATCATTTTTTTTGATATAACAAATCTTCTCAACAGGACCCATCTAGTGCTTGGTCATCAAAGCACTGTTATGTGTTTTCTTGTGTATTTACTCAATGTCTGGAATCTCCGATTACATATGTTGATTAGGGGAAAAATTATGTCATCTAGACTGAGACATACTGATAAGACTATCAAATGCTCGTCATGATGGGAAAGACCAAAATGTCTGTATCTTGAGAAGCGTGGTAATTCAATTTTCTTTCAATGTTTTGATATTCACAGGTGAAAGAGCCACTTCCTCTGATAATACATCACCTCCCCATAGCAATTACCTTTGGATTTTTTGGTGATGGGAACATTGTGGTAAGGAAAGTGCAACTGAATCCTAAAACATACCGTTTTTAATAAAATACTTGTGTATTCGTTTTTGTGGTTTTTTTCTTTTTATTTTTTACTGAAACTATGGGATACGGCACAGGTGATTGATCCTACTCACAATGAGGAGGCTGTAATGGGCGGAAGGATAACTGCTACATTAAATACGAATGGTGACGTCTGTTCTATCCAAAAAGTTGGGGAAGGTGTCATGCAGAGTGGAATTATGCAGTGTTTACGTATTGCTTCTGTGAAAGCTGCTGATATAACAAGCAAAATAAAAAGTGCTGTAAGTTTTTCCTATAAGCATTGTTCTTTGCAACTCCATTTGCTCAAGCATTGTTCTTTGCAACTCCATTTGCTCCTTGCACCTTTTATATTCTTCTCCATTCCAAGCTCCATGTGTTTATGTTGTTTGATGACTTAAAAGTGTTTCCTTTTTTGTTTTTATCATTTTCCAAAGTTTCATCTTAGATTTACATAACATTTAGATATTCTTCCAAATTTCTGTTATATCTATCAGCCCTTAAAAACAACAACGTTCCTACTGTCTTTTACATTTTGTCGCTAAGCTGAAAATTTCATTCTCTCATAAACCTTCACATGTCCTAAATCGGTTATTCAAGAATCAAAATATAATCCCAATTTAGCATATAACATTATAATGACCTGAAATGGAAATAAGCATGTTTCCTTTATCTATTCGTGAGGAAAATGCGGGAACAAGATTGATTTACGTGATAGGATCCTGAGCAAAACTGATCAGAGGATCCTATGCAAAGGATCAGCTGATTGCCGAGGATCCCCAAGTATGAATGCGACTCCCATGAACACTTATCATAGGTGGGTGGTACCGAAGAGGCTCCTCCAACAAAAGATTGTCCAGCTACTCCTGATGCATGGTTTTATCAAAAGAAAGAAAGAAAAAATCACCTTGCATTATTGATTAGATGGAGACCACCTACGAAAGCAATTCCAATTTAAAGGATCTCATACATTTTGAACTATGATGTTCTCCTTTGCATCTCTCGTTGGTTAAATTCATATTTCCTGCTTTTTGTCTGAATCTTCTAATGTAAGCTTATGCAGGTAGAAGCACACAACACAGAGAGAGCTTTAAGGAAGATCAAGCGTCACTCATCTTTGGTTGCTGTGGATGTTAATGGACCAGATATTATAATGAAGGACAAAAACAAATCTACTATTCAGAAAGGAGTTGGTGAATTTTCAAGGCATCATATGGAGAGATTAGCGGATAAACCAGAGGAGAGCTGCAGCCAGGATAGTAATGGTACTAGAGGTGAAACCCAATCTTTTAAAAAACAAGGAACTTCAAGAAGAGGTGAAAATGTAAAAGCTTTCGTAGGAGCGCCTTCAAGCTGGTAAATATTCATCACACTCAGATTTGAGTTTTGGTGTGGTTTGTGTTTAAGCAGAACTTCCATTTCGAATTTCCTTAAATACCAAATTTGGCAAAATAACTTTTTGAGCACTGGTTGATGCCTTGACCTAGCTTTTTTGAGACAGGTGAGACAATTATGAAGTGTCTGGTCCTGATCATCGGAGACAGAGATGACTCTAGAAAAGATATTCTGTGATGGAAATGACAATTTAAAATTTTAAACTACTTAACTACATCTGGGTGCCACTTGTTGAAATGCTGTTGTAAATTCCAACACTAGGAATCCCACTTTCTAGTCTGGCTTATTTTGGTCTACCTTATAACCAGTTAAGCACCATGAATTTTGGGATCCAAGGTAGTGGATACTGCGAGTGTGGTTTTCAGTAGCTAGCATATCCAGTTTCGTTTCATGATTAATGGGCTTCGTTGATTCCAATTCGATCTGTTTGTCAAGGTTAAATTTTTTTTTTCTCCTTGGCAGGGATCCATATTCAAAGGGTGTTGACGCAAATTCCCTGAAGACTTCTCTAGCTTTACCTGGTATTCAGCTCCTTAATATTAACATAGAATGAGACCAACTTTACTTTTTTTTTAGTGCTTGCTCTGAACATGTTTGCTTTATGAGGTATTTCGGTTATATGTTTGTCCTTGAAGGTAGCAAGGAAGAAACAGAACCACTAGCATACACAACAGTATCGCTGTTTTGAACTCTGAAATTCTGGTTGAAATCTGGAATACCCATTTGAAATGTGTATACTGTATAAGAGTCATAATCACCAAAAGCAGGTTTTCTAATGTTTAAATTTGAAACGTGCAGGAAGACTGACACCAAGTAAGGAACAAAAAGAGTCAACAGCTGATAAAAATCCCAGTGAAGTCGTGCTTGAGGAACCGGCTTCAAATCTTGTTAGTGCTAATTCAGAACCAAATGAAGCAGCCAAAAGTCCCGGAACAGGGCAAGCAGTGAGCGGAGTGAAGACTCTGAAAGATGCTGTGAAGCCAAAAAACAAGAGAAAAGAAAGGACTATCCACCAATGATGGAAACTAGATCAACTAGTTTTCTGTAACAGGTATTCTCTCATGTACACGAATCATAAAAACGAAAATGTACAAGATGGATGTATTGTCAGCAAGATCTGGCCTGTTTCTCCGAGCCAAAATCTCATTTAAGGATTTTGCTCATCTTGCTTGCAAACGAGAAGATCACTAAATCCTGTAAAAGTTCTCGTATACTGGGCGGGCATGGTCGGAAATTAGTTGAGATTGACCCATGTATCAAATTTTGCTAATTTGAGCATTTATTTACAAAATTATATTATTTTGGTTGAACATCAAACTTGGATTTGGCAAATGGTAGATTATTGTGTGAGCTTTCATCAATATATCGAATGGAACATGTAGTTTTTAGGCGCTCAAATGAATTATTGCATGCCTTTTATGAAAAAGGAGCTTGATATTTCAGGCCAACTTTTTACGGGTTTATATAACTGATTTGTCATTTTATGAATTCTGTATTGTCGGTTCATGAAACTGGGTATAATAACTAGAACTGTTGTAAAGAAGTGACGCTGCCACGATTCTTTAGAGGCTCTTTGGAGCTTGGGACAATTTTAATTGGACTCTTTGATTACTCTGGAAATTGTGTTGATTTAGTAAAACACGGGCTGGAATATCAGCGCGCCCGAAAAACCTGGGGTTCGGATGCAAATTTTCATATGCGTACAAGAAGTTGAATACCCACTCTAGTACATGAGATGTGAAGCAAACTAAATTCCCCTCAAGTAAATGAGCCATTTGCACTTGTGTTGTTTGTATTTTTGATTTCTCTAGTAACACTCTATGTTGTTTGGGGCGGAAGGCGGGGCGGGGCGGTGGAGTCTGAAATTAGGGGGCGTGGTGTGGCGGGGAAAAAAGCGGGGCGGGTCGTACCGCCATAATAGGCACACTCCCACCCTGCTACATATTATATAATTTATATCTTCCTTATCAAAATAACTAAAAAATACCAAGTATTAGTAATTTATGGTATTAAAATTACTTTTGCGAGGGCGGTGGCTCTTGCTACTAACCCTAGTTTCTGTGAAGAGTTTTCTACAAGTTCTCGTATTGGTAGGAGGGATGGTATGTCTTCCATTACTTTTGCACCCCAAGATCTTCAACGTGCGGAAGCTTTCCTTCACAATGCTGTTACTATGAAATTCTCGTTTGGGCGACCATCTTTGGAGGAGATAAAGACTCATATTGATCTTCGATGGGGAATTTCAAGTTTGGTTTCTATTGGTTTGATTGATCCTAGGCATGTGTTGTTATGTTTGTCTTCTTTGGTGGATGTTACAAAAGCCTTAGCCAGGGAAAAGAATCATGTCAAGGGTTTTTTGGTATCGGTTGTTTAGATGGTCTTCATTTTTAACCCTAAGAAAGACTCCTGTTTGGCTCTGGTTTGGGTTACCTTTCCCAAACTCCCTTTGTTTTTTAATCCGAATCTATTGAAGGATGTTGCTTCGATGGTTGGATGGTTTTTGCGGTTTGATAATCCTACTGTGGTCTCTCATGACCTAGTGTGGCGCGTGTTTGTATCGAAGTTGATTTGTCCAAGCCTGTCTTGGAGGAGGTCTGGGTTAATCTTGGTCGGGGAGAGGGTTTTGTACAACATGTTGAGTTTGAATACCTGCCTAAGTTCTGTGAGAGATGCTTGCTTCAAGGACACGCTTGGAGGATTGTAAGAAGGCAAAGTCTTCAATGGTGAAGTCGGATCTGCCTATTAAAGGCGTGCAAGAAGCGGCTAGTCAGGCGATTAGAAATGCAGTGGTGTTGAAGGTGAACGTTCACCCTACTGTGGAGGGAAGAAAGGGGAGGGCTGTTAGGTATATGCCTAAAGAGGTTTTGCCCACCTCTTCGGTGGTTGAGGTCGACCCTATTAGGGCTGATCGAGATTTGGATATTTCAAAGGGTAGCTTTGATGAGCAAGGTTCTTTGGGTCGTAAGGAAAAATTGAAAGGTGTTGTGGTTGATGAGCATGGTTCTTTGGAAGAGACGGCTGCGGAGTTAGGTGGTGCTAGTAGGGTTCCGAGTAAACCACTGACACTCAACGCTCCTTTAGAGGCAACATCCCACAAAAAATCCTTGAAGGTAACTTTTGCACCGGATGTTGAAGCAGTAAAGGGAGAATAATGACGTTGGGGTCACCGATGGTGCAGCCTATTGCGGGTTCAGTGTTGGATACGACTGAGGTTGGAGGCATGGAGAAGCACAAGTCCAAGGAGGTTGTAGTAGATTCAACTCCATCTCCTATTGACGTTCCTGGTTCGTCAAATGGTGGTGGTGTTGTGGAGAGTAGTACCTCAATTTCTAATAGTTTCGGGCCAGAATTTCCGCCAGGATTTGGGCCGGGGGAGGTGAATGGTACAAAGAGTATCTCAAACAAACGGGCTGTTGGTCTCCCCACTATGAACTGTTTTTCATCACTTGAAGAAGGGGAGGTTTCGGATTCCATGGGTTGCAACGATGAAGATGTGGGCGATACTGATGCTGATGAAGATCAGAGTGATGGGTATGTTTCTGAATCTCAGTTTAAACGTACTGTTAAAAAATCGCGTCCTCGTGAGGATTATTCGAGTATGCCCAAGGGTGTATCTACTGAGACACAGTTTAAAATCTCATCTACTATGGTTATTAATGCTGAACGCCTCAATGATGATATGTAATGTTAGGGTTGTTGGTAATGCTGCCTCTCTTCGTCATATCCGTCGATTAGTTCATAATCATAGGGTTGGTTTACTTATGTTGTCTGAACCAATGATTGATGCTTCTCGTTTTATTCAAGTTACTAATAATCTGAATTTACCTAATGTGGATCATAATTGTGATGTGGGAGGGAAAGTATGGATGGTTGTTTTGGAGTAATTTATTTGAGGTCTCTAAGATTTTTGTCTCTAATCAATGCATCTATGCATTAGTTAAAGACCTGACAAGCAGGGTGGTTTTTTATTGCTCTTTTATGTATGCTAAATGTGATGTGGCGGAACGTGTAGATTTATGGTCAGATTTATCTACGTTGGCTCCCTTTGTTTATCTTCCTTGGTTAATAGGCGGTCACTTCAATACTGTCTCTTGTTTGTCAAAAAGGGTTGGTGGCAGAGGTGGTTTAAATGCAGATAATCATGATTTTAATTCCTTTATCTCGGCAGTGGGTTTATTGGATTGTGGTTATAAGGGTTCCAAATACACTTGGTGCAATAATCAAGATGGCTCTCGTAGGATTTGGGCTCGGTTGGATAGAATCCTAGTGAATTCTTTATGGGTTTCTTATTTTCCTTCTCTTGAGGTTACACACCTGCCATGTATTTGCTCGGATCATGCCCCATTGTTAATTAAGTGTTTACAGTTTCAGTCGACAGGCCCTCGTCCTTTTCGATTTCAGCGGACCTGGACTCTTCATGAGTCTTATTTGGATTTTGTGCGTGAAGTTTGGACTGTTCAGAACTTGGGTTCAGCTTATGAGGTTTTGGCTGGGAAGTTCAAATTTATGCATATGAAGTTAAAAAGTTAGAACCGTGAGGTTTTTCGTGATGTGCAACAGAATCTACGTAACGTTGAGAATCAAATCCTGGCAGGAGAGACTAGTCTTTGATTGGCTTGGGACATGGATCTAAATATTGGGGTCAAACGTTTGAAGGCAATTCATCAAAGCTTATTTTTGCAGGAGGAGGTTTTTTATAAACAAAAATCTAGGGTGCATTGGCTTCAGGCGGGATATAATAATACTAGTTTTTGTCATGCCTGTGTCAAAGAGAATAGAGCTAGGTCTGTTGTCCGTGGTCTATTTCTTCAGAATGGGGACTGGTATGAGGATCTGGGTTTAATCTATGCTGGGGCTATCAAACATTTTGAGAATTTTCTCCAGACGGAGGGTTGTAGGTTGGATGATGATATTCTTTCTCTGGTTCCTTCGGTCATTTCAGAGGATGATAATGGTTTTCTCTCTGCTATTCCTAATGAAGAGGAGGTGAAGCGGGCTATTTTTTTCGATCCCGACTGATCACGCTCCTGGTCTTGATGGATTCTCTGCTATCTTCTATCAGTCAGGGTGGGAATTTGTTCGTGGTGATGTGGTTTCTGCTACTCAGGATTTTTTCTGTGGTTTGCCTCTAACGGAATCTATGTCATCAACGTTTATCACTTTAATTCCGAAGGTTGAGGAACTTAAGTATTTCTCAGATTTTTGGCCTATCAGCTTATGTAATGTTATTTATAAGATTTTTAGCAAAATCATATGTGACCATCTTGTGGACTTTTTGCCATGCTTGATTTCAGATGAGCAGGGTGCCTTTGTTAAGGATCGTCTGATTTTGGAGAATGTTGCTTTGGCTCAAGAGTTGGCCTTGAAGTTGGGGTCGAAGGTGGAAGGAAGTAATTGCATTCTTAAATTGGATATGGCTAAGGCTTATGATCGTCTTGAGTGGCCTTGTTTGCGTGCTGTTCTTCATCGGTTTGGTTTCTGTGATCATTTTTTAGATATTATTATGCACTGTGTGGAAAATTGCAAATTCTCTGTTCTTTTTTAGGGTGCCTATGATGGATATTTCTCTTCCTCTAGAGGTCTTTGTCAGGATGGCCTTCTCTCTCCTGCCCTTTTTGCGCTTGCTATAGGTATTCTTAGTCGAGGGCTGCATGAGAATTTGCTAAAGGTCTTATAGGAACTTACCACACCCCTACCGGTTGTGACCCTATAACGCATCTTCTTTATGCTGTTGATGCAATGATTTTTCTTATAATGGTCAAAAATTGTCTTTAGTGGGTTGTATAGAGTTCCTGAAACGTTACTGTGAGGTTTTTGGGCAGAAAGTGAATTTGGGAAAAGCTCCTTTATAGTTCATCGCTCGTTGCCTTCTGCACGTGTGGCAATTATTCATTTAATCACAGGTTTTTCTCAGAAGTTTCCTCCGTTTATCTATTTGGGAGGCCCTGTTGTAGTTGGTAGAGTTTCTATAGCTTCGTTTGATGATTTGATTGATAAGGTTCGGAAGAGGGTGGCTGGTTGGAAGGCTAAGCTTCTTTCCCAAGGTAGGAAATTGATTCTCATTAAGCATGTTCTGTCGAGTATTCCTATATACCTTTTTGCTAATATGGTAGTTCCGAAGAAGGTTTTGGCTATTTTGGCTCGTATTTTCTCAAACATTTTCTAGGGTGAATTTGAAGAATCTGTTAAATGAAAATGGATTTCTTGGGATAAGATTTGTATGCCGTTTTCGGAAGGAGGTTTGAGGATTCGCAATTTGACAACAATCATTTGTTGTTTTCGCAGAAAGAGCCTGTGGCGGGCGGTTACTTCTAAATCCCTTTGGGGTCGTTTTTTGGTGGGGAAGTATAAGTTTAATTGTTCGAATTTGAGTAGCTATCGTGCTCCTATTCCGAGTTCTCGTTATTGGAAGGAGATAGTTTCTTTGATTCCGTTTTTGGTTAAAAATTCAACTTAGGCGGTTGGAGATGGACATATGAATTTTACTAATGAGAATTGGAATGGTTTGGGTTTTCTGGCTGATAATGTGGAGTTTGATCTTTATCACTCTTTTGATCTGAATGAGGCAGCTAGTTTAAACTTTTGTTTGCATGGTGTTTCTGCTTCAACCAGACATGTTCTGCGGGAACTTTATGCGTATCGTACTCCGTCTCTTATAGGGGATGATGTTCGTCTCTGGAGGCATTTAGACTTTGGTTTGTTTTCTCTCAGTAGTGTTTATGAGGTCTTGCATGCTCACGCTCCTCGTTGGGACCTTGCCAAATAGGTGTGGCTGCCTCACGTTCCTAAAAAATTAGGTGTTTTTGCCTGGAAACTTTTTCACGGTGCTATGGTGGTTGATTCTCGGGTTATGTCTCGCGGGATTCCTCTGGTCTCTAGTTGTTCTTGTTGTCGGTCTCCTAGGGTTGAGGATGAGCTTCATTTGTTTATGTTCGGAGACTTGGCATCTTTTGCTTGGGATGTTTTTAGTACGCTTTTTGGCATTTATTGGCGTGTTTTTGGGGACCTTTGTGTTTTGTTCCATGCTTTTTCCTCTATTGCTTCGGATAGATCTCAGCTGGGGATGCTTGCTTCTATCGTTCTTATTATTGTTGGTTGGAAAATTTGGCACGAGAGGTGTGGGCGGCGGTTTGAAGGTATTAATTCTTCTCCTTGGTCAATTGTTAATAAGGTGAAATTATGGCTATGCCGTATCAATGAGATTTTCAACCCCAAAATTAAGTCTCCGGTTTCTTCAACTCAGATTTTAATTGATTTGGGTTATTCTCCAAGGCCGGATAAGACTAAGCGTATTTGGCTTGTTCGCTAGTCTAAGCCACCAAAGGGTGTCCTATGTTTGAATGTGGATGGTGCTTGTGTGTCTAGTAATCTCTGTGTTGGCGGGGGTGTTACAAGTAATCATAAGGGTTTTTTGATTGCTGCTTTTTACCGTTTTTATTGTCAAGGAAGTGTTAATCTGGTAGAATCTAGAGCTCTTGTAGATGGTTTGCAGCTTTGTGTTGATATGCAGGTGAAATCTGTTATTATTCAAATTGACTCTCGGTTGGTTCATGGCTGGTTTGTGGATTTGATTTCTGTTCCTTGGTCCCTGCGGTATTGGTGGAAAGAGGTTTATCTTCTGAAAGATTTTTTGGATGCTCGTATCTATCACGTTTTTCAGAAAGGTAACTCTTTAGCGGATTATATAACTGGTTTGGGTATCACTCGTGAGGGTTTAAGGGATTTTTTTGATAATTACC
>MVGT01003157.1:268292-282641 GCA_002174775.1 Macleaya cordata | reverse complement strand
TAGAATAGAGGTTTGGTTTTATGCCCCCCTCTCTCCATCACTTGGTTTTATAAATAAATTCTCCCTCCTTCTGCGGAGCTTCCCTTAAAAAAAAAGATATTAATAATGAGTGCGATGTGTTTGTAGCATGCATTCTTTATGTTGGGGTCATTTTCCCTCGGCCCCCATAGGTAGGTGTAAGAAGTAGATTGGTGGAACATGTTTTTGCTTGGCGAAAAAAAATGAGGGATATTTTAGGACTTTGAAATCGGTGAGTATGCGGAGTGACGTGGAGGCGGGGTATGGAGATGGTTTAAGTTGAGTTAAATTTGAGCCCTTCCCACACCCCAGATAAAACATGTTTTACACTTTCATTAGATTCTTTTTTGGTAGGAGGGGTCTAATGCCCAAGTTACATCATGGTGTAGATACAATAAAAACGATGTGTGAGAAGCGCAGAGAAACTGCCAATAACATCTTTTCCAACAGACGAAGCAAAGGTTGCCACCAACAAGCGCATGAAATGGCGCCACCAACAAGCACATCGAAAGGCACCAACAAGGGTAGTGAAATGTTACTACCAACGGTCATTTTCCTCGAGCCCCAAATGATACATACCACATTACATGAGTCAAACTTAACGATAATTCCATGATAGAGTTTGAACCCAGGACCTCCTAAGTCATGGGAGGGATGCAAATCAACCGAACGAGCAATTGTGAGAGCAAGTGTGAGTTGTCCCGTCACCAGACTCACCATCGCCACCGCCACTCAATTTCATTGGCTATTGTTATAGGGTAGCTAACGTTTGGAGTAAGAGTTCTCCGTCCAACAAAAAGAAGAATAACATCTTGATTGTTCATGTATTTGCATTTTTTAATGGTCTCCTATATTTTCAAACAAAAAATTACTACAACAACACAACTTCTGGCCATTCCACACCTAACTAGAAATATGGAGTGCCGACGAGATTAGTATTAATAAATAGATAATAAATTTTAAATTAGAAAATAGTTTTTTTTTGTTTGTAAAACTTTCTCTTATTCATTTCTTACAGTAGTTTTAAAAAATAGAAATTCTATCTCTATTTATAGAAATATAAAATTACGAAACAAAATATATATCTACTTCAAAATAACAAATAATAAAAATCAAAATGTTCTATTAAAGGCACCCGGGCTTTGCCCGGGCATTTGAAGACTTGTTAAAAATCTACACATTAAAAGAATGGGAAAATGACCAAAACACCTAATATATATTATTTTTTTAAAATCTTTTTGAGTCTGTTTAGTTATTTTAAAACTTTGCTAAGTTTGTTTAGTCCATTCTTTGCTTTTTAGTATTCTTATTTTACCCTTATTGTTTTTCTCAATTACCTTTTTATCTTTTTCTAACTTGTACATCGGTAGAAAAGATGAAGTTAGTTATCTTTTTTGTCTTTAAACTTCAAAATGCTATATCTCTTGCACTAAAATTTAGATTTTGACAAAATTTATATATTTAAAAATTACTTTTCGAGATCCTCAAAACTAGACCAAATTTTTTTTTGAAAAAAATCACAAAATCTATGCGAAAAAATATTTTTACTTGTGCAGAAAATATGCATAAATATTTTTGTTTATTGTTTTGAGTATCAAATTTTGACGAAATTTATATATTTAGAAAGTATTCTTCGAGATCTTCATTTCTTCTTTTGATGTTACTTAGTTTTGGGACTCGTAAATTCGTTTTTGGATGCAATCTAGTTAAAATGTCTAGTTTTTGTGGACTGGTAATTCTTTATTTGTTTGTGTGAAAATATTTTTGCATATGCAGAAATATATGTAAAAATATTTTTGCACATAGTTTTTAATAACAAATTGTTGGGTTTCTTCCCATAAACCAGAGATTTATTTTACGCAGCGGAAAACATAATAGGGTTTAAAATTTTCTCTGATTCATGTAGGATCTCTCAACAGTTAATAGGGATCTTTAAATATAAGTTTAGTTGCTTACTTTCAACGCTTAATCCAACAAACTTGAATATTAGAAGGCTTCAATCAGATTCTCCAATCCTCCACTTTAGATCTTCAAGTTTTCTTCTTTTTCTTTAAACCTAAAAAACAGAAAACCTAGAACTAGAAAAGAGGCTAGTGTTTTCTCCACCAGTTGCTAACTAGGATTAGGAGAAGAGAGAGATGGAGAGAGGAGAGAAAGTGGCGGCACACAATAGGGGTGCTCCTTGTGTGTGCCGCCCCTCCCTATATTTATATATAGGGAGGTCTCCACCTCCTTCTTAGAATCCCAGTCTAATTAGGTCTTGGGGCCCCACAACTTTTAGCTAAAATTTTATTTAATATTTAGTCCTTATGTCTCACATAATTAAATAAAAAATAAAATAATCACAAATTAGTCCACCACACTTTTGTGACTGAATACTGTGATAGTTGCAGTATTTATAAATAAACCCTTCCTCCATTGTACCTGTATTCAAACCCTCCACTGTAAACCGATATTCATAATAATTCTTAGGTTAGTATTTTACTACCATTCGCATCCTTAAGGATTATTATATCTTGATCCTCGTGCCTCTATCTGTGTAGACTAATTATTATTCTAATAATCTCAGAAGAGATCACTGGCCAGTTTAGAATAATAATTCCCACAAGGGAATATCAAACTGAATGTGGATTTCATATTGAACTAAAATATTCTCACTCTGTAATTATGTCCATCCATCTTGTCCAGAATATTGGATCACGTTTACGTTTTTGACCTCACTGATTGACAAAACAAAATAGACATAATATACACGCAAGGTATATATTAATTCTCAGAATTAAGGTTTAATGCAACAACAGTCTCCATGGAATTTTAGTTGTTCAGTGACATGAAATAACAAAATTCCATGTTGACCAGTTCGATGTAAACTTGTTACATCAATGCATTGGACTTAGGAGTCAACACTCCGGTGATGGAGATATATCACACAATTAATCAATATATTATAGTTTATCGTCAACAGAACTGTGATCTAATAAACTATGAACGAAGTATTATTGAACTATATCTCCCACATGCAACGCTTGCATGCAACTAGTTCATCTACTTAAACTCATTATTATTGTAGACGCCAAATTTTCGCACACCCAGGAAAATACCCATTTTGGTCACATCTCGGTTTACATGCGAAATTTAACGAAAAATTGCTTTAATGTGACTAAGCAGGCTCCACTCCACTCGTCCAGAATTCAGCCCAAGGTCGAAACAAGAAGAGAACCCCAATCTCGAGGAACCCCGAACCGGTCTAGTCGACGAAATATGGGATTTTCTTTTTAACTCCGGGCGTCACCACGTGTCGCGACAGGGTTAGCCCACCGCTATTTTTTCCCCAATCGATCGTTTTTGTCAAAAAACTAGTTTTTAAGGGAATTTTGTTAAAAAATCAAATTTCAAAATTTCGGGGACCCATTTTCATTTTTATAAGAAAAACACACAAATAATTATAATAAAAAAAGAGGGAGATGTGAGGCGTGCGTGACAGTCGCGCACCATCGCCCATCCCTTTCCTGTTTTTGTGGGAGACAAGGAGGGATGATGGAGAGAAATATGTGGGGATGGTCGCCGGAAACAGGGAGAAAACGAGGATGGTGTCGGGGGCTTGTCGATGGAGAGCAGCTGAAAAGAGGGAGAAAGAACAGAGATTGGGGGAGAACCGGAGAGTGAGCAGAGGTGGAACAGAGAAAGGGCGAGAGGGCGAGTGAGAGCTGAGAAGGAAGATTGAGAGCTGAGAAGAGAGATTGAGAGAGTAAGCAGAGATTGAGAGTGAGAGTAGGGATCGAGAGGGAGAGTTAGAGTGAGAAACCGAGGTAGCAGAGAGAAACAGAGAGTAGACAAAGAAGAGGAGAAGAAGAAAGGAAGGAAAAAAGGGAAGAAAGGAAGAAGAAAAAAAAAATTAACGTCTGTTACAGACGTGGTGAGAGGGGAAGAAGAAAGAGAAAAAGAAGGAAGAAGAAAGAAGAAAGAAGAAAGAAGAAGAAGGAGGAAGAGAAGAAAAAAAAATAAAAAAATTTTGAGCGACAGTAACAGACGTCGTGGAGAAGAAGGGAGGAGGAGAGAGAAAAATTCTTTTTTTTTTTTTAAAAAAGGGAAAAACAGGAAAAAAAACAAAAAAATGTTTTAAAAAAATGAAGAAAAACAACAAAAAAACAGAAAAAAAAAGTTTCAAATTTTTTTTTTTTAGTTATTTGTAATTTTTCATTTCTTTTCCTCCCTTTCATTAATTGCAAAAATAGTTTTGCATAGTCCCAAAGAATTTTGGTTCTCTCCACTTGGACACATAGTGGGGCCCACTTGTCGCCTCAACCATACATCGACGCGTGAGGGGGCGAGATTTCTTGCAATCGGGTCGACGGGCTCGTGCCGACTAGGTAATAATCCCTGTCTCATCTTTTGTTCTCTTCCATTGTTGAGTTTACATCCCATGTGATAAAGTGATGATGTAACAATGTTTTGACGACTCAATGAAATCTTGCATGCAATTTTTGACGGTAAAAATGTCGTAAATGTAACTTTCATGTCATGTGATTTTTAGCATGCGATACGTGATATATGTTAGCTTTGCATGAAATGATTAATGACATGCAAGCATGCAACATTAGGTGTACGTGATCATGGGTTGAAATCTACGTATTAAATGTTTTGCATGATGGATGTTCCATAAAAATGATGCATGCATGAAATGATTAAGCATGTGACAATGAAGTATTTTTCATATGGAGCATGGTACATCTTTTTCAACATGAGTTAGTATCACCATTTTTGCCACGTTTAATATGATTGATATCGTTCTCACAATTTCATCACTTTGCAAAAATATTTTTGCGTAATGAACATTGTTTGCACTCTCGTCTTCGAGTTTAAACTTGTGAATCATAAGTTGCTTTAATTCGCTTGTTTACTGATTTCAAGTATATCAGTGTTTTAAATATTTTGCCACTTTTATATTAAAACATTCAATAAGCCTCTGAATAAGCTATTTTGGGCCTGAGGGCCCATCCTTTCGTGGTGGGCCCACGGGCCTTCCTTCCTTTCCCCAATTTTCAGCCTTCGGGCTCTCTATCGATTGCTATAAGCTTAACGGCTCATTTCTCGAGCTTGGGCCTAAGCGCCCGCCTCCCTGCTAGGCCCACGGGCCTAAATCCATTTTTCCAGGGCCCAAAGCCCATCACCATCACTCAGGCCATTAGAGCCTATCCTCTTCCTTGTGGGCCCAAGAACCCACATTCTCTCATGTCGGGTCTAAGGGCCTGATAATTTGCCAAACCCTAAAAAATAGACAATAATAGAGATTAAGGTCTCTAGCTTAGTTCACCCTAGGGTTAGGCTCTGCGTGCTTGTAGCTTTAGGTTGCATTAGCCTAGGATTGTGTGTTATTTTCGAGGGTGTATAGGATTTCACTCGATGTGAAATATCCATTGTATCCTCACCTTTGTTTTACATGTTTTNACGGGCTCGTGCCGACTAGGTAATAATCCCTGTCTCATCTTTTGTTCTCTTCCATTGCTAAGTTTACATCCCATGTGATAAAGTGATGATGTAACAATGTTTTGACGACTCAATGAAATCTTGCATGCAATTTTTGACTGTAAAAATGTCGTAAATGTAACTTTCATGTCATGTGATTTTAAGCATGCGATACGTGATATATGTTAGCTTTGCATGAAATGATTAATGATATGCACGCATGCAAGATGAGGTGTACGTGATCATGGGTTGAAATCTACGTATTAAATGTTTTGCATGATGGATGTTCCATAAAAATGATGCATGCATGAAATGATCAAGCATGTGACAATGAGGTAATTTTTATATGGAGCATGGTACATCTTTTTCAACATGAGTTAGTATCGTTGTTTTTGCCACGTTTAATATGATTGATATCGTTCTCACAACTTCACACTTTGCAAAAATATTTTTGCGTAATGAACATTGTTTGCACTCTCGTCTTCGAGTTTAAACTTGTGAATCATAAGTTGTTTTAATTCGCTTATTTACTGATTTCAAGTATATCGGTGTTTTAAATATTTTGCCAGTTTTAGATTAAAACATTCAGTAAGCCTCTGAATAAGCTATTTTGGGCCTGAGGGCCCATCCTTTCGTAGTGGGCCCACGGGCCCTCCTTCCTTTCCCCAATTTTCAGCCTTCGGGCTCTCTATCGATTGTTATAAGCTTAACGACTCATTTCTCGAGCTTGGGCCTAAGCGCCCGCCTCCCCACTAGGCCAACGGGCCTAGATCCATTTTTCCAGGGCCCAAAGCCCATCACCATCACTCAGGCCATTAGAGCCTATCCTCTTGCTTGTGGGTCCAAGAACTCACATCCTCTCATGTCGGGCCTAAGGGCCTGATAATTTGCCAAACCCTAAAAAACAGACAATAATAGAGATTAAGGTCTCTACCTTAGTTCACCCTAGGGTTAGGCTCTGCGTGCTTGTAGCTTTAGGTTGCATTAGCCTAGGATTGTGTGTTGTTTTCGAGGGTGTATAGGATTTCACTCGATGTGAAATTTCCATTATATCCTCACCTTTGTTTTACATGTTTTCTTTTTTCAAATGCATCACATTTAGCTTATAGATTTTCATGCATATAGGATCATAACATCCTTAATCAGATTAGGAATCTTTAGATACCTTCGTGCGGTACTAGAGCATAGGACATCCGCGTCTCATCGACGCTCGCATTTCTCTGGCACATGTGCATAGTGTGATCCCATTTCATCTCCCGTCTTATGTTGGATGTGACCCCGCTTTCAGATTCACGCCTAAGGGCGAAATCTGCTTGTTGTCGTCGTTGAGATTCACGCCTACAGGATGAATCTGCTTACGATCATCTTTGAGATTCTCTGCTTTCGTCGTCTTAGAGATTCTCTACTTTCGTTGTCTCCGAGAGTCGCTGCTATCGTCATCTTCGGGACACTCTACTTTCGTCGTCATTGAGAGTCCTAACATCCGTCGTCTTTCTGATTCATGCCCAAGAGCGTCCATGAATTTGGTTTTGAGATTATTCGCTTTCGTCGTCTTAGAGATTCTCTACTATCGTCATCTTTGAGGTTCATGCCTAAGGCCTGAACCTGCCTACCGCCATCTTCGGGACACTCTACTTTCGTCGTCATTGAGAGTCCCAACATCCGTCATCTTTCAGATTCACGCCCATAGTGTCAATGAATCTGCTTTCGTCATCCTTCAGATTCACGCCCCGTAGCGTCAATGAATCTCCTTTCATCGTCTTTCAGATTCACGCCCCATAGCATCAATGAATCTACTTATCGTCTTCTTTCAGATTCACGCCCCGTAACGTCAATGAATCTGCTCATCGTCTCCTTTCAGATTCACGCCCCATAGTGTCAATGAATCTGCTCATCGTCTCCTTTCAGATTCACGTCCGTAGCGTCAATGAATCTGCTCATCGTCATCTTTCCGATTAATGCCCCATAACGTCAATTAATCTGCTCATCGTCTCCTTTTAGATTCACGCCCCATAGCGTCAATGAATCTGCTCATCGTCATCTTTCAGATTTATGCCCAATAGCGTCCATGAATCTGATTTCGTCTTTCGAATTCATGCCCAGTAGCGTCCATGAATCTGCTTTCGTCTTTCAGATTCACGCCCCGTAGCATCAATGAATCTGCTTTCATCTTTCAGATTCACGCTCGTAGCATCAATGAATCTGCTTTCGTCATCTTTGTTGGTGCATGGATACAAACTACGTCCACATCAGTTACTTCTCGTCGTCGTTGGGCACATCCTATGTTAGATGTGATCCCTCGGTGTATGGTGCATACAACACCATATCACATGTTTGAGTGTATGTGTACACATTGCACGTATCACACCCCTTGTTTGCACGTGGATACAAAGTACGTCCACGTCATTGTGCTCTTAGCACGTAGGCCTACCGATGGCACGCGTTGCTTCCTTTGCTACATTCAGACAGATGGATGTATACATCTTTCTCCCCAGAACTATTTGATTATAACACGTAGATTTAGGGGGCTTACTTACTGTAGTGCAGTTGTTTTTGTGTATGTAGCATAATTTAGTATCGATCATATATTTTTCTAAAATTCTTTAATCGCGAAGTAGAGGCCGTCCTCACGGATGGGCGGTTGTTGGGTGCCTAACACCTTCCCAACCTGTACCTAGATCCCCTTATCCATTATCTCTGTACCGCAGACCATCTACTTTGGCCTATCGCCATGGTTTTCTCAGAAAACTAGATTTAGGTCGATTTTCCAAAATCTCGGGTCCTGATTCCCATAAATCAGGTGGCGACTCCTTACATATCACATTCATACTCCTTCTGAGGTGGGCGAATCCAACTTATGCGTCTCCCACGTGCGAGTCTCACTCGTAACGTGGTGCGCGTCGGATTCTAGCTCTACAAACTGGTGACTCCATTGGGAATTTTAGGGATCTGATTTGAAAAGCAATTAAAGAATTTTACGGATAATATGATCAAACACTTCTCGGGCTTGCACACACACACACTGCACGCACTCATTCATTTGCATTCGCATTTGCATCTCATATTCTTTGTGGTCCTATAGGAAACAAAACCTGTGGTTGCGGTAGGTCTCGTCCCAACTGGGTGGTCATATGGGAATAATGACCGAAACTCCACCCCCTCCGCCTTGTACTAACGACCAGTCTTCGGGCTGCGAGGTATATATTGCCGAGGGTGATCCGAACCTTTACCCAAATACAGAGTCTAGTTGAGTCCAACATGCATATAATGGCGATAGATGTATTCCTAAGATTAACCTAAAGGATTGCATTTATGTCGCACAATTTCCGAGGCATAATTCACTGTAGAGGCTTTTTGATATTGACTAGTGCTCTCTGTGTTTTCAAAAAAAAAACAAAAAAAAAAATCTTTTTGCTAAGGGTAGATGTCTGAGAGTCCTTCTTCATAGATTTACTCACTTTGAACCCCTGAGAGCTCTACTCTTTCATGAGCAAGAGAAATAAAAACTTTGAGGGGAATCCAAGGGCTCTTCTTTCTAGATTAGCCCTCCTCACCCTCAAAGTGACAGCTCATCTAAAAACAGAAAATGAAAAGAGGAAGAAAAGAGAATGAGATACTCATAAGGGGTTCTTCTTTTTAGATTGACCCTCTCGGCCATCTTCCAACAGAGAAAAGCTTGTTCCAGAGCGACATGATGAAAGGAAAGAAATAATCATCTTAACCAAGAGAGGGAAGGGTTCATCTCCCTAGATTTACCCTCCTACATCCCTGAAACTATTTAGCTCATTCAGGAGCAAAAGATGAATATTCTTTGAGAGAACTATCCTGAGGAATCTTCTGTTGTAGAATTAGTTGGTCAAGTTCATCGAAAATTTACCGCTCAACTAGGAGCAAAATATTCCACAACCACTGTGCGAATCAAATTTCAAAAATAGGTCTGAGAGTTCAAAGAACTGAGTCAATTGATACACGCTCTCAATTTGAAAAAGAACTTATAGGTCGTTCACGTGCGCCAGATGCATGTGTCCAATTTCCAAACAATGGAATTTCAAAAAATGTACCCATTTGGTCACACATGTGCGCCAGATCCATGTGTCCAATTTTCAAACATGGCATTTCAAAAAAGGAACCTCATAGGTCGTTCATATGCGCCGGAGGCATATGTCCAACAAATCGGATTACATGCTGCTGATAGGGATCAACCAGCTATACACAGAATCTTATCCCGAATAGCAGATTGATCCAGGTGTCTACATGATCTCCGAAGAATTAGAGTTGGATGAGACGACAACCTCGAGCTTGAGGAGGATGATTGTCGAGGAGTACATAGCATCGAAGACCCAATGGGCAAATGCGGAAGAGTATCATGCAGCCTTCAAACCTCTGAGTAAGAAGAGGACAGGAGAAGAATACCGCAAATATCTCCCTCCCTGCAAGAAGAGGATGACAGCAGTGCAATTTCGAGTGCGCCTTCAGCCTGTTCGAAAGAAAAAGATCGCATCCAGCTCAGACTGCCTTATCACACAGGTAACAGAAGCATCTCCTCAAACAATCAATAACCAGGCAGACGTCGACCGCGAAAGGTCAAAAGGAGAATCGCCTGAAAGTCTCGCAGGTACGCAATGGGTCTATATGATCTCTGAAGATATGGACCTCCAACCTCATCTCTTTGTCCGTTCTGTTAATGATAATCTTGCTGTCGATACTAACTATTTTGCAGGTAAGTCTCCTGGTGCCACAACATCGGGCACCCAAAAAAAACAACCTGAATCAATTCGGAGAAGGGGCATCCTCGTCTGAAGAGGAAGAAATGTGGTGCCCAATAGATTTTGTTTCTGCTTTGAGTTTTCCATTATTTTCAAAAAACCAAAAAAATTAAAATATTTTCAAAAAATACAAAAAAAATTGAAAATTCAAAAAACCAAAAAGATGTTTTGTGCATAAATGATTTTGAAGAAGCAATAGGTGACCTCGAAATTGGCAATGAATATGAGTATGAGCCCGAAGAAGACGACTGGGTCGCTATCCGGGAGGAAATGCTTGAGGAGATCCAAGAGTTGCTGGATCTTCATGAAGATAGGTCGCCATCAATTGAGGAAGACTCTGAATTGACAAACCTGAACTCTGAAGACCAACCTCAGTTGGTGAAGATTGGTACCACCTTGTCTCCGGATGAACGGGAGGCTATGATTGAGTTGCTAAAGGAATACAAAGATATCTTTGATTGGCCATATGATGACATGCCAGGACTAGACGTTGAAATGGTGGTTCACAGGCTACCTACTTATCCTGATGCTAAACCAGTTAAACAAAAGCTCAGAAGATTGAGACCAGAATGGACAGTGAAGATCAAAGAAGAAATCTCCAAGCAGTTGGATGCAAAGTTCCTGGTCCTAGTTACATTGACATACTAGTCGACAATGCCGCTGGCCACGGTTTGTTGTCTTTTATGGATGGGTTCTCCGGATACAATCAGATCAAGGTGGCAAAAGAGGAAATGGCGAAGACATCGTTCATTACACCTTGGGGAGTATATTGCTACAGAGTAATGCCGTTCGGACTTAAAGAACGCGGGAGCTACTTACCAAAGGGCCATTACCACTCTCTTCCACGACATGATCCACAAGGAATTGGAGGTTTACGTGGATGACATGATTGCCAAATCGGAAAGAAGAGAGGATCACATCAAATAATTGACCAAACTTTTCAAGCCTCTAAAGAAATTCAAACTGAGCCTCAACCCTAGTAAATGTGTATTCGGGGTTAAATCAGGGAAATTATTAAGATTCATCGTCAGCCACAGAGTTATCGAAGTCGATCCAGCCAAAGTAAAGGCCATTGCAGATATGCCTCCACCTCGCAACGAAAAAGAGATTCGTGGGTTTCTAGGAAGGATTCAGTACATCAGCAGATTTATAGCTCAACTCACGCCCATTTGTGAGCCCATCTTCAAATTGCTTAGAAAAGATGTTCCCAAGAAATGGAATGAAGATTGCCAGAAGACATTCGACAGAATTAAAGATTATCTACTGAGCCCTCCAGTACTGGTCCCGCCTGTCCTGGGAAAACCTTTGATCCTATACATCTCTGTTATTAACACTGCAGTGGGAGCAGCTCTAGGGCAATATCTTGAAGATAGCGGTAAAGAAAGAGCCATTTACTACATTAGTAAGACTTTGTCCGAATATGAGATAAAATACACACCTTTAGAGAAGACTTGCTTCACGCTGGTGTGGGCTGGGAAAAGGCTCAGACATTACATGTTGTCACACTTAATCCAGCTGCTCGCACGGATGGATCCAATCAAATATTTGTTTGAGAAGACAGCATTATCTGGGCGAACTGCTAGGTGCCAGCTGCTTTTATCAGAATTCGACATAGCTTATGTCACACAAAAATCCATAAAAGGAAGAGCAGTGGCTGACCATCTTGCCACCTATCCACTTCCAGATAAAACAACAGTGGTAACAGAGTTCCCTGATGAGTACATATTGTCAAAAGAACCAGAAGAACCAGAAGAAGTGGCACCTTGGAGAATATACTTTGATGGAGCCCACAATAAGATAGGCAGAGGAGTAGAGGCAATGCGTGTATCTCCTGAAGGAGTTAGAACACCTATCGCCATCAGATTGGGGTTTCCTTGCACGAACAACATAGCAGAGTATGAAGCTTACATTACTGGTTTGAAGGCAACCCTTACCCTATCAGTTAAAAGATTAATGGTTTACGGAGATTCTCTTCTGATCATTAAGCACGTTCAGGGTGAGTGGAAGCTGAAGAACGAACAGTTGGTACCCTATCATGAGTACCTCTCGAAATTGGTCGACGAGTTTGATGAAGTCGAATTCCGTCATGTATTCAGAAACAAAAACTATTGTGCGAATGCTTTAGCAATGTTATCATCCTGACTAACTATCCCAGAAGGAGCTACCGTTCGACCAATTGAGGTAGTCCAAAGAGATGAACCCGCATACTGCTACCAAGCGCAAGAGTTCGAAGAAGAAGAGCTTAGCGAGCCTTGGTATGTAGACATTAAAAGGTTCTTGGAAACCCAAGAATATCCAGAAGGCGCAACCAGAAGAGATCGACGGTTTATTAGATCTTGGGCATCAGGGTTTGCTCAATGTGGAGGTCATATATTCAAGAGATCCTTTGATAATCTATTGCTAAGATGCGTAGACAAAGATGAAGCACTGAATATTCTAGAAGAAGTCCATGCTGGAGTATGTGGTCCACACATGAGTGGTCGAATGTTGGCTAAAAAGATCCACAGGTATGGGTACTACTGGCGAACAATGGATACTGACTGTGAAGAGTTCGTCAGAAAATGTCATGAATGCCAGATACACAGAGATCTGATCCATGTTCCCCCGACAAACCTAAACTGTCTGACATCGCCTTGGCCTTTTTCAACATGGGGGATCGATGTGATAGGCAAGATACGCCCATCTTCATCAAGTGGATATGAACACATTATCGTCGCAATTGACTATTTTACAAAATAGGTAGAAGCGATCTCGTGTAAAAGTATCAAGTCGGCCCCCCACCGCGAAGTTCATCCAAAATCACATCATCTGCAGATATTGAGTGCCTCACGAAATCATCTCAGATAATGGTCCAAACTTCATCGGTTCTGAGGTACGCCATTTGTTTGACAAATATAAGATCCAGTACCACAACTCGTCACCTCATAGGCCACAAACTAATGGTGCGGTGGAGGCTGCCAACAAGACATTAGTCAAGATCCTGAAAAAGATGACTATGACTTATAAGGACTGGACGACAAGTTGCCCTATGCGTTATGGGCCTATCGCACCTCAATTCGAACGGCAATAGGGGCGACACCATTCTCTCGTGTATACGGACTGGAGGCCGTGCTTCCAATCGAAATCGAGATTCCGACTCTCAGGATTCTAATGGAAGAAACCGAAGATGAAGCCGATTGGATTCAGACTAGAGTAGACGCTTTGAACTGCATTGATGAGAAAATGATGGACGCAGCATGTCACGCACAGTCTTACCAACAAAGGATAACTTGTAGCTTTAACAAGAAAGTCTGACTAAGAAACTTGAGCGTAGGAGACCTTGTGCTCAAAGAAAATCAGGCCCGTAGATCATTCTGACGCAAGGGGCAAATTCAAACCCAATTTGGAAGGTCCCTACATCATTAAGAACATCCTTCCGGGGATGGCTGTCCGATTGACAGATCTTGATGGGATTGAGCATCCGAGGCCTACAAATGCGGACCAACTCAAGAAGTACTACGCTTGAGGTGACCACTCGACTCTTAGACTAAGGGCAAGTGAAGCCGACAGAGGTCCAAAAATGAGGCATTTCTTTGGCCGATATCCAAAATTCCAAAAGAACCTAGTTGAAAATTCATTTCTGCTAGAAAACGACTTTGAACCTAAGCCTTTCCTTTGTACATAACAAATAATCCCCTCTCTAAATCAGAGAAGTTTTATCTTCTCGTTTGTACATGTGTTTCTGCCCTAGGGGCAACAATATCCAAAAATCTAAAAAAATCAAATATAAAAAAAACCCAAAAAAAACATAGAAAACCCAAAAAGATCAAAGAAATCCAAAAAATTCAAAAAAAATGAAAAACCAAACTCTAAAAAATGGAAAATCCAAAAAAGCAAAGCAATAAAAAGCTCACAAGCCCTAATTTAAGCAAGGGGCAGTAGTAAAAAGAGGAGAAACCTTGAAAAGTCAGACTCATCAATTTCTCGAGCCTTTATCCTTTCTTTCTAGCCGACCTAAGACACGCTACAACCTAGAAGACCTCATGGAGCCTGTGAGCGACACGAGTCTTTGGTCAACGGGAGGGGTGGTGGACCTCCAAAAAATGAAAAAGAGAAAAAA
>MVGT01003157.1:233897-267745 GCA_002174775.1 Macleaya cordata | reverse complement strand
TTGTCCGGCGGGGAGCCTATGAGGATAAATCTAGGACGCTAGGGCATGCTTTGCATGGCTCTGGTTTAGGCGTCTGAGGCAAAAATCCCCAAAGGATAAGAGGGGTTTACAAAATATCGCACGTCTGTCGTATCGGTTTCAGAAAAAAATTTCGAAAGACGCATATGTTTTGTTTTCAAAACCTTGTCTGGCAGAAAGCCTATGAGGAAGAATCTTGGATGCTAGGGGCATGTTTTACATGACTCTAGTTTAGGCATCCGAGGCAAATTTCCCAAAAGACAAGCGCATTTAAAAAAAAAATAAAAACGCATGAAGGATCACAATAGTTGGCATGTGGAAGTCGTCTGCTTTGGCGCAATTGATGGGTTTGTTGAACACTAATCGATGAATAAACTACAAAGGTGCACATATTCCAAACTCACTCTATTTGTTTCATCTTATCTATGCGGCGACTAACAAGTTTTGCAGGAATAGCACTAACGCCCCCTAAAAAAAAGAGTGGGGTAAAAGGAAAATGCCTACAACTAATGAAGCTCCTTTGTTTTCATTTCCAGGCATACGAGGAAGCCACGATCAATCCTCTTCGTTTCCTCCATGTCCGTCAGCAGCATCGTTCGCAGGTGCTAAAGTGAAGAAGGAAGTACGCCATTGACAGTATCCCTCCACACGTATGGGATTCTCCACCGGAAGGATCGGTGGCTCAATCAAAGGTCGCAAATGCCAAGAGCGAGCGGTGGAAATAATGATGCGAGAGGTGACAGGACCAAAGAAATGTCCGGAGAGATCTGGTACAGGCTGACTAATCCTGTATTGCCGGAGAATGAGAAGTGGGCAATAAAAGGTCCTCTGTGTAAAGCTCAAGATCGACACGATGTTGTGACCATATGTATTTAGAAACTCCAGACGTATAGGCCAATAGTGAAGATGCAGTGAATAGCCCTGTTAGATAGATGCTGCAGCCAGCCTACTGTATCTTCCTATTGGCGCTTATGATAGCCACGCTCCCGGTGAACTCTGATCACATTCAAAGTTGACACACGATTTTCGATGGCGCTACTAAGCCGCTGGTGCTCTACGAGCCATATTTAGAAAAGAACTAGAAAGCTTTAATATCTCAACAGTGATGAAGAGTGCACACGAAAAAAGGTGTATGAACGTATTTAATGGGGGAAATGATACAGCCAGTTCATCTCTCAGTTTTCAGTCAGTCAAACAAGATCAAAGAAGAAGATGAAGTGTTGATATAATTGAGTGGTGTAAAAACCCTAGCATGACGCACGAGTCCCTCAGCGACGATCAAGCAAGAGATTTCCCCTCGCCATCTGGGTAAATTAAAAGTTGCTAAAATGGATCTTTCAAAAGGAAAAATGATCTGGTTTTCAAAATCATCTTTCAAATCACACACAACCCGGAAAAATGCCAAAGAATTGCGGACCACTCCTCGCCATGGCAAAGTTGGCAGGAGCATGCATGTCCAGCGGCCGTCCGACCAAGGACAACAAAACAACACAAATCTATACACAATCACAAGGGCCGAACTAGCTCGGAAGCAGACCGGTGAAATTCGTGCCCGGCTCCGGCTGACTACGAACGGTTAGCCGATTCCACAACCTAGATCATTGGACTTTTATGCTTGACCATTTCATTGGTGCGCGAAAATCAGGCATCGTCGGCCTCGCCATTCGACCGCAACCGGTCTCTAGCGATGAGGGGCATCTGTAGAAGCCAAATTTTCGTACACCCTAGAAAATACCCATTTTGGTCGCATCTCGGTCTAGGTGCGAAATTTAACGAAAAATTGCTTTAATGTAACCAAGCAGGCTCCACTCCACTCGTCCAGAATTCGGCCCAAGGCCGAAACAAGAAGAGAACTAAATCTCGAGGAACCCTGAACCGGTCCAGTCGAAGAAATATGGGATTTTCTTTTTAACTCCGAGCGTCGCCACGTGTCGCGACAGGGTTGACCCACCGATATTTTTCCCCAATCGATCGTTTTTGTCAAAAAACTAGTTTTTAAGGGAATTTTGTTTAAAAATCAAATTTCAAAATTGTGGGGACCCATTTTCATTTTTATGAGAAAAACATAAATAATAATAAAAAAAAGGGAGATGTGGGGCATGCGTGACAGCCACGCACCACCGCCCATCCCTCTCCTATTTTTGTGGGAGATAAGGAGGGATGATGGAGAGAAATATGTGGGGATGGTCGCCTGAAACAAGGAGAAAACGAGGATGGTGTCGGGGGCTTGTCGATGGAGAGCAGTTGAAAAGAGGGAGAGAACAGAGATTGGGGGAGAACCGGAGAGGGAAAAGAGGTGGAGCAGAGAAAGGGCGAGAGGGAGAGTGAGAGCTGAGAAGAGAGATTGTGAGAGTGAGCAGAGATTGAGAGTGAGAGCAAGGATCGAGAGGGAGAGTTAGAGTGAGAAACCGAGATAGCAGAGAGTAGACAAAGAAGAGGAGAAGAAGAAAGGAAAGAAAAAATGGAAGAAAGGAAGAAGAAAAAAAAATTTAACGTCTGTCACAGACGTGGTGAGAGGGGAAGAAGAAAGAGAAAAAGAAGAAAGAAGAAAGAAGAAAGAAGAAAGAAGAAAGAAGAAAGAAGAAGAAGGAGGAAGAGAAGAAACAAATAAAAAAAATTTGAGCATCTGTAACAGACGTCGTGGAGAAGAAGAAGGGAATAGAAATAGAAAAAAAAGGTTTAAAAAAAAAGAATTTTTTATTTTTTTTAGTTATTTGTACTTTTTCATTTCTTTTCTTCCATTTCATTAATTGGAAAAACAGTTTTGCATAGTCCTAAAGAATTTTGGTACTCTCCACTTAGATACGGAGTGGGGCCCACTTGTAGCCTCTACCACACATCAACGCGTGAGGGGGCGAGATTTCTTGCAATCGGGTCGACGGGCTCGTGCCGACTAGGTAATAATCCCTGTCTCATCTTTTGTTCTCTTCCATTGCTAAGTTTACATCCCATGTGATAAAGTGATGATGTAACAATGTTTTGACGACTCAATGAAATCTTGCATGCAATTTTTGACTGTAAAAATGTCGTAAATGTAACTTTCATGTCATGTGATTTTAAGCATGCGATACGTGATATATGTTAGCTTTGCATGAAATGATTAATGATATGCACGCATGCAAGATGAGGTGTACGTGATCATGGGTTGAAATCTACGTATTAAATGTTTTGCATGATGGATGTTCCATAAAAATGATGCATGCATGAAATGATCAAGCATGTGACAATGAGGTAATTTTTATATGGAGCATGGTACATCTTTTTCAACATGAGTTAGTATCGTTGTTTTTGCCACGTTTAATATGATTGATATCGTTCTCACAACTTCACACTTTGCAAAAATATTTTTGCGTAATGAACATTGTTTGCACTCTCGTCTTCGAGTTTAAACTTGTGAATCATAAGTTGTTTTAATTCGCTTATTTACTGATTTCAAGTATATCGGTGTTTTAAATATTTTGCCAGTTTTAGATTAAAACATTCAGTAAGCCTCTGAATAAGCTATTTTGGGCCTGAGGGCCCATCCTTTCGTAGTGGGCCCACGGGCCCTCCTTCCTTTCCCCAATTTTCAGCCTTCGGGCTCTCTATCGATTGTTATAAGCTTAACGACTCATTTCTCGAGCTTGGGCCTAAGCGCCCGCCTCCCCACTAGGCCAACGGGCCTAGATCCATTTTTCCAGGGCCCAAAGCCCATCACCATCACTCAGGCCATTAGAGCCTATCCTCTTGCTTGTGGGTCCAAGAACTCACATCCTCTCATGTCGGGCCTAAGGGCCTGATAATTTGCCAAACCCTAAAAAACAGACAATAATAGAGATTAAGGTCTCTACCTTAGTTCACCCTAGGGTTAGGCTCTGCGTGCTTGTAGCTTTAGGTTGCATTAGCCTAGGATTGTGTGTTGTTTTCGAGGGTGTATAGGATTTCACTCGATGTGAAATTTCCATTATATCCTCACCTTTGTTTTACATGTTTTCTTTTTTCAAATGCATCACATTTAGCTTATAGATTTTCATGCATATAGGATCAAAACATCCTTAATCAGATTAGGAATCTTTAGATACCTTCGTGCGGTACTAGAGCATAGGACATCCGCGTCTCATCGACGCTCGCATTTCTCTGGCACATGTGCATTGGGTGATCCCATTTCGTCTCCTGTCTTATGTTGGATGTGACCCCTCTTTCAGATTCACGCCTAAGGGCAGAATCTGCTCGTTGTCGTCGTTGAGATTCACGCCTACTGGATGAATCTACTTACCATCATCTTTGAGATTCTCCGCTTTCGTCGTCTTGGAGATTCTCTACTTTCGTCGTCTCTGAAAGTCGCTGCTATCGTCATCTTCAGGACACTCTACTTTCGTCGTCATTGAGAGTCCCAACATCCGTCGTCTTTCAGATTCATCCCCAAGAGTGCCCATGAATCTATTTTTGAGATTCTCCGCTTTCGTCGTCTTAGAGATTCTCTACTATCGTCGACTTTGAGGTTCATGCCTAAGGGCTGAACCTGCCTACCGCCATCTTCGGGACACTCTACTTTCGTCGTCATTGAGAGTCCCAACAACCGTCGTCTTTCAGATTCACGCGTCGTAGCGTCAATGAATCTGCTTTCGTCATCCTTCAGATTCATGCCCTGTAGCATCAATGAATCTGCTTTCGTCGTCTTTCAGATTCACACCCCGTAACGTCAATGAATCTGCTTATCGTCTTCTTTCAGATTCAAGCCCCGTAGCGTCAATGAATCTGCTTATCGTCTTCTTTCAGATTCACGCCCCGTAGCGTCAATGAATCTGCTTATCGTCCTCTTTCAGATTCACGCCCCGTAGCGTCAATGAATCTGCTCACCGTCTCCTTTCAGATTCACGCCCCGTAGCGCCAATGAATCTGCTTTCGTCATCCTTCAGATTCACGCCCTGTTAGCGTCAATGAATCTGCTTTCGTGGTCTTTCAGATTCACACCCCATAACGTCAATGAATCTGCTTTCGTCGTCTTTCAGATTCACGCCCCGTAGCATCAATGAATCTGTTCATCGTCATCTTTCAGATTCACGCCCCGTAACGTCAATGAATCTGTTCATCGTCTCCTTTCAGATTCACGCCCCGTAACGTCAATGAATTTGCTCATCGTCATCTTTCAGATTCACGCCCCGTAGCGTCAATGAATCTACTCATCGTCTCCTTCCAGATTCATGCCCCGTAGCGTCAATGAATCTGCTCATCGTCATCTTTCAGATTCACGCCCCGTAGCGTTAATGAATCTGTTCATCGTCTCCTTTCAAATTCACGCCCCGTAGCATCAATAAATCTGCTCATCGTCATCTTTCAGATTCACGCCCAGTAGCATCCATGAATCTGCTTTCATCGGATTCACGCCCAGTAGCGTCCATGAATCTGCTTTCGTCTTTCAGATTCACGCCCCATAGCGTCAATGAATCTGCTTTCGTCTTTCAGATTCACGCCCTATAGCATCAATGAATCTGCTTTCGTCATCTTTGTTGGTGCATGGATACAAAGTACGTCCACGTCACTTAATTCTCGTCGTCTTTGGGCACATCTTATGTTGGATGTGATCCCTCAGTGTATGGTGCATACAACACCATATCACATGTTTGAGTGTACGTGCACACATTGCACGAATCACACCCTTTGTTTGCGCGTGGATACAAAGTACGTCCACGTCATTTTGCTCTTAGCACGTAGGCCTACCGATGGCACGCGTCGCTTCCTTTGCTACATTCAGATAGATGGATGTATGCATCTTTCGCCCCAGAACTATTTGATCATGACACGTAGATTTAGGGGGCTTACTTACTGTAGTGCAGTTGTTTTTGTGTATGTAGCATAATTTAGTATCGATCATATATTTCCCTAAAAGTTTTTAATCGCGAAGTAGAGGCCGTCCTCATGGACGGGCGGTTGTTGGGTACCGAACACCTTCCCAACCCGTACCTAGATCCCCTTATCCATTATCTCTGTACCGCAGACCATCTATTTTGGACTATCGCAATGGTTTTCTCGGAAAACTAGATTTATGTCGATTTTTCAAAATCTCGGGTCCTGATTCCCATAAATCAGGTGGCGACTCCTTACATATTACATTCATACCCCTTCTGAGGTGGGCGAATCCAACTTATGCGTCTCCCACGTACGAGTTTCTCTCGCAGCGTGGTGCGCGCTGGATTCTGGCTCCACAATTATTATCATGCATGCAAAATCAATAAACTATATATTAACACATAAAATGTCATCTAATTGTTTTAGGGCATAAACCCAACACAAATTTTAAGAAAATTTATATGTTTGGAAAGTAACCATCGAGATCTTCCCTTCTTCTGATGTTACTCGGTTTTGAAGCATGCACACTCGAATTTGGATATAATCTAGATAAAAACTAGTTAAAAACATGGAAAACTTGTATGAGTATACCGATCCATGGGTGTACTCAGCCAAATAGATCGTCTAAAAAATGGTTGCGTAATTGTAATCTGTTCCAAATTTTCAAAAAAATTTTCTCCTAAGACAAACACGGGAAGTCATGACTAATGAATCATGACTTTCCTTATTTCTTTCTCTAAACAAACTTAACCAAAAAAAAAAAAATAAAGGAAGAAGGAAAACAACAGAATGAGAGTGGGATGTTGAGAACACGAGAAGAGGAAGGGGAGAGAGAGAGAGAGACGAAAAAAGGAGGAGGTGAAGAGGATGATGTTGATGGCGTTTTTGGGGTCGATTTTTAAATATTGGAGTTGCAAATCAGTCGTTTGGGTTTTAACCAAAACCTTATTTTAGGGTTTTAACCAAAACCTTGGTATGCATGGAAAATTCCTAAATGCGAATATTCACAGTCTATAGTGCCTTTGTAGGCGCTTGGTTAAGGCTGCTAATGGCAAATAATTTGTAGAATATGCAGGAATTAAGCCTATAAAATAAGCAATTTGGAATTTTTTTTTAAATATTTTTTTGGGAGAACGTTCAAAATATCAAATATGAGTTTATTTCAATCCATTTAGTCAATTAAATAATATACGAATCTATTTAATCCAAAATAATCCTTAACTATATGTGCATGTTAGTACCAACTACTTTTAAATTTTATTTTTAACATAAAATTATCATAATTTTAAAAATACAAATTAATTTTTCACAAAATTTATATATATATTTAAAAAGCATTTGTGGAGATCTTTGAAATAATCAGACCATATATACAAATTTATTTTTGCCTATCATAAATAAAACTATGTTTTTGCAACCGAATGAAATTTGTTTGAGGCTGTAGTTATTCACGCCCAGATAAAAACTTCGCCACCCCAAACTTCTTCACACGCATCTGAAAGTAATGAAAACTTTAGAACGCCCACTCAATTCTAGAACTCAACTCGATCTTTTCAGTTACTCTTTTTCTCTCTCTAGGAGACCACTTCAAATCTCTGTTTCGATTTGAAAAGCAAACAAGTAAGACATCTTTCTCTGTTAGGTTTCTGCATTTTTGTTTCTTCAATCACTGTAGTTATTGTTCATTTTATCTCTCTTAATTTGCTAAGTTTCTCTTCAAACATTTTTGTACGTTCTCATCTAGGGTTTCGTATATACTTTGGAATTGTAAGAGATAATGTTCCATTCTAAATATTTGCATGGGATTATGATGCCATTTTCTTAGATGAAAATCCTTAAAAACAAAAATATATATAAATAATATTTTATAATGAACATTCAAAATTCCCAAAAACTGGTTATTGTTCACATTTTTAGAATTACCCAACTCAAAACAAATCATCTGGGAAAAATTTAATGTAGTCTGCTTTGCTAGCTGGTTGTTGTAATTCAATATTGTTCTCATTTGATTGTAAAAATCTACTTTCAGATTCACAAATAATTTAATGTTTATTTGCATTCTTGTTATTAAAGAAATATCTAACACCTCTAAATACATGATGTGCACAAATTTGTTTCCATAATTACTTTGAGCTTAGTCATTTATAACTACTGAAAAGCACCAAATATGGCCAACTTCTCACATGTATAATCCGTGCGGTTGCGGTGGCAAATTCTTTAAAAGTGGTCCATTTTATTATTTTAGTTGGCTTTTACCTAACAAGGACTACTAAAATTTTGACAAGATTCAGTTGGCTTACTTGGCAAACTTCTAAAATGTTTAGCAAATTCAATTTTTTAGCTACTGAAAATTAAAGCTCCAAATATGGCCAACTTCTCACATGTATAATCCACGGGGTTGCGGTGCCAAATTAAAAATTTAGAAGTTGTCTATTTTATTGTTCTAGTTGGCTCTTGCCTTACGAGGACTACTAAAATTTTGACCGGATTCAGTGTATTAGTGCTAGATAAGCGTAACGTAATTTTAGCAATGAACAACTCATCAAAACTTAGAAAAAGCTATGTTTAGGCTATAACAATTACTCTACTTTGAAGAACTTGATAACCCTTATAATTTAAGAAATATCTAGCACCTCTAAATACATGATGTTCGCACATCTCTCTCCCCAATTACTTTGAGCTGAGTCGTCCTTAGCCATTGAAAAGTACTAAATATGGCCAGGTTCTCACACGTACAACCCGTGGGGGTTGTGGTAGCAAATTTAAATTTAATTTTACATGTGGTCTATTTTATTACTCTAGCAAACTCTTACGTTACAAGGACTACTACAATTTTGATGGGATTCTGTGCATTAGTGCTAGATGAGCGTATCCCGTGGGGTTGCGGTAACAAATTTAAATTTAAGAGTTGTCTATTTTATTATTCTAGCAAGCTCTTTTTTTTTTTTTGAAAAGGAAAGACTAGCAAGCTCTTACCTAACATTACAATTTTGACGGGATTCAATGCATTAATACTAGATTTGCATAACGTAGTTTTAGCAATGAACAACTCACCAACATTAGAAAAACCTTTGTATAAGCTGTAGCAATTACTCTAGTCTGGGGAAGAGCTCCCACTTTCGATAAGCAAATAGTACTATATACAGAGAGCAGCAACCAAGATGTTTCTTCACACTCTCTCTTCTATTTTCCGAAGAGCAAAGAGACCCTTAGATAGTGTTTAAGTCACTCTTGTTGTGCATCCATCTAGCTTCAAATTCTGAGCTTTCTTTTAGTTTCATAGATGTAGTTCCTCAATATGGAGAAAATAATATTCATTGAGTTTGAGCTAGTAGAAGATCAATACTATGATGTGTGCTGCAACTGTGATGTCGCGGGTTCGATCCCAACTTATGAACCGATTATAATGCCGGAAGGTAGTACTTTTGATTTATTCAAATTCTTTTCATTTGGTTGAATTTGATTTTTCTAAGTTATTTAATTGTTACTATTATTTTTGCAAAGTGTTATTTCCTTCTTTTATCTTGTTAGATTAAATAATAGTGAAGTGTTCTATTGTTTAGATGGTCCAGTTGTTATTGGAATGTTGATTTGGTTCTCCATCCCCATTAACTAAGGGCGTTGGAGTCGATGCCTTCACTAAAAAGGTAGTCATGGTTACCCTTTCATGAAGGAACCCAACAACTGTTGCCAAATAAACATATTAACAACGATTCCCTGCCATCGCCAATGGGTTTGCCCACTCAAGCCCTGTCCACATTATTTTCAGAGAGGTCCTGCCGTTGCTACAGTGGTACATCTGTAGTGACAGCAAAGTTATGTCGCTAAAAAAGATGTCCAACGATGGTTTTCGTCACTCGGCCATTCAAGAGTACACGTGTACGGCACGTGAGGAATTTATGTCGAAAATTCCGCCCATCACTTACCACACGTGCCTTTTTGAGTAACCGAAAACATGGTTACTTAAAAGGTGTTATTTAAAAATACTGGAAATTCCCGCATGATATTCTTAAGTACAAGTTGATTTTATTGCTGGTGTGCTGCGAGGGCAGCGACGGATGCTAGAAAAAAGAAAAACGTTTTGGTGAATGTTAGAACTTAAACTTCATGATAAAGAGATTTCGAACTTATGTTCATTGAATTTATACCTGACTAATGAGCTGTGCAATCAATCTCACTCTTTCAGCTACTCTTCTCTGCGGTAAGCATGGACCAGACCAGATTTCTCACAAGTGACATGGGAGTAAATGTCATTACGACTAGTGATTCCTGAAACGAGGCATCCTAAGCCATCCTGAGTCATCTTCCTTACCAATTCCTCCATCTGGCACTGCAATTATTCACATGTGACCTCCATATCATTCAACACTCAACCGTCATTTATTAGACCCCATCAAGAAAATATCAGAGTAATGTTTTTTATGTTCAATCTAGAAAAGTTTTCAATCATCAACATGAATTCCGAGATGGAGGAACCTTGAATAGCTGATTGTCTTTTTCTGATTGGAACTGGCATAGGTTTTGTTTTTTTTTGAACTGGCTGATTACCAACTAGCTGATTTTCCACTGTTCTAACAAACGATCTGGAAGCTGGGCTCAAGTTACGTGTGATTATTACACTTATCTACAGTCAATAAGATCATTATCAATTTCAAAGCATGGTTGTTTTATTGGGGATCAACATCTAAGCTCTTCGAGGGATGCATCTTCCATGATCTGGCTATTAGATGGGGGCCTAAAGGTTGTTTGTTTTAATCCACTACAACATGAAACTATTGCTTGCAAACTTATTCCACTCTTCTCATGAACCACCTCAGAATTGCACTTGTACGTGAAGGCATGGATTTGTCATACACACCCGATTTTCGAAAAATGAGAGTTCATTTTATGTTCAATAATCTTTAGAAGTAAAAAAAATTCTCTTACCACTTAGTGTTACAATAATCTAGTGCCGGGTGCTACTATTTACTTAGTGTAACAATAATCTTTAGAAGTAAAAAAAGTTCTCTTACCACTTCTTATTAGCATAGCCATTTAATTATGAAGGTTGATTAGGTAGCTGGCCCTGTTAGTCCGTTCTTGCAAGAGTGGGAGCATAATCTTTCTGCTTCTTAAAAATCATTCCCCGGCTTAATGGGTAACCATTTGATGCATAGTCTACCACAAGATAGTGCAGCCAAACATAGCAAGAACAATCGTAACAATAATAGATCTTATTAAATTCAAGGTTATATTCAAACTTCAAAGTGTCCTATAAATTTATATAGTCGATCAGTTAATACCATACCTACCATAACTCAAAAATACTATTGGTATGGCTCTACTATTTTGGAGTTCTAGGCATCTTTGCCTGTTGCCAATGAGACTCTTCAGTTCTTCCATGATGTTATGTAATCCATGCACTAATACAACTGAAACACATTGTCAGGATAGTCAATGTGTTAGAGATAAGTACGGATAGTCAATGCCTTTGGTCCATTTTTTGGAGCTTATGTTTACCCTTGCTCCTCTTGATTTTATGCTAATATATTCAAATAAAATACTAGCTCTTTACTTTGTCTTTTTAAGGTGGCAACTGGTTTAATTATGCCTATTGTTGTTCTGATGCTTCAGTTAGTACAAATGTGGTAGACATAACATTGTGGGAAGTTGGGTCATTTCTTTGATGATATGATGTTGCCAATGCAATACAAAATTTATCCAAGAAAAGGTGAGGTTTAGGGAATCTAAAGACACTGGGAAATAGGGTGGAGTTGTGAATCAAAAAGTAGGGAGGAGTTTAAATTTGAATTTGATTTTGTTGAGAGCTTCACTTATTTTAACATGAATGAAGGTGTAAGAGTATACTTAGTTAAGGTGGAGTACTTCAACAGAAATAGAGTTGAGATTCCCTTTATTGCCGGTGGAAATGAACTCTACATATTCTCACATCGTATCCTAGACTACAAAATCCAAGAAAACAATGGAGGCATTCCAAAGGGATCTCTGTTGTTGGACCCTTTGGTGGTGTTCCAGAATGCAGGAGAGAATTCCAATGTTTTAGGACAATTCTAAGAGACAAACATAGAAACCAAGGAATGGATAAAGTTCATACCTAGTCAGATTTGGGTTCTGTATGATGATGCAGATTGGATGCCTTGCGCTTATGCCATTGTAATAAAAAAACTTCCCCGATGAACTCAAGGTAGAGATGATGATGTTGAAACCACACCCGGTTCATGAAGAAGAGATGGAGTGGGTGGACAAAAACTTGCCCCTTGCTTGTTGAATCTTCCGAGTGGATAAGCAAGAAACAGTTATCGAAGAAACTTCAGAATTCTCACACTTGGTCATTCCATGCTAAGAGGGTAAGAAGCAGACATTTTTTTATAAGATCATTCCGAAAAAGGTGAGGTTTGGGCGACTTATGAGGATTTGGAGATCATAAAGAAACGTTCCAATTCAGAGGAACCCCCAAGATATCAGATGGTCGAGGTACACAAAGACAGAACTACGACAATTCTCTCATCAGGTCCTAGCTTCCAGAATGGTGGGAGATGATGGAGACACCTTTTATTAAAATCGTGAATTGAGCATCCTGGGAGTTTTACAAGGTATAAACTTTACAGGTATACTTTTCCATTTCTCTTTGTTGATCTTGGATTATGGGTGTTTGATTTTATATTCTTTTCTTTTCTCCTTTTAAACAAACATTGTCAGTTTAGTACTTGAACTACACATATATACCTGTCATCTAGGATATTACTTATTATTGAACCTGCACCATGAATTGGTAACTGTTTATGACAAAATTTATGAAGTTTAAAGAAGGTTTTTAGTTTACAGGTCGTCTGGTCATATTATCAGAACTGCAGAACCAATTCACAGGACCTAGTTTAGACTTGCTATAAACCAATTTTGCTTTATTTCCTTGTTTACGTTTTCTGTTCCCAGTATTTCTCTTGCAAGTAGGCTTATAAGGCTTTTCTTCCTCATTCTAGAAGAACTCTCTTCATTTTATCTTTGTATCTCATGTTCTTAGTATGTTTTACTCTTTGACAATTATTAAGTTCATTGAGCTGTTGATGAATACATTGTTCTATTATCATACCGATACATAAAAACATAGATTCCAGTTGGAATGAAACAATTCAACGTTATAGTTGATCAGGGAGGCTCTTGTGAGTGCCAATAAGAATATTTAATATTTTATTTGTATATGTTGAAAATATTGTTAAAAAAAGTAATAAAAATAAAAAATGGAAAAAAGCAATATTCATCAGCTGGTTTAAAATGAAAAAAACAATCATAAGCTGGTTTCCGGTTCCTAGCGATTTTAGTTATTGTTCTTAGTGGTTCTGATATATGAGGAATCGAAACTGAGAAAATCGATTTGGTTCGATTACAGGATAAACGGGTACATGTGTCAACCCCTAACATGGATACAATCAAAGCGCTGATGAGATTATATCCTCAGCATGTGGACCACATCTTCAACCCAGTAATTTGTTCTTTCTTTAAAATTGCAAAATACCCAATATTTGTTTCTTTATGTGTTTTTCTATTTTTCAGCTTTTCACATGGACTATTAGTAAGTAACCAGTCAGAGCCTATTTAAGGTTTCTAGTAATAAAACAATATTTTTAGTAATAAAAAAATATAATTTTTATATTGACCCAAAAAAATATGAAAATATATATTTTTACATAGTCGACTTGAAACTTAAAAAGATATTTTTCACTAAAGGATAAGAGTAATTTTCACGATTAAAAAAAGAAGATAATTTTCCAAATTGACTACTTAATAATATATAACCTAATTAAAAAGTGAAAAAGTAAAGAAAAAATAAGGAGAATGGCCAAAAACTCTACTATGTAGCAGCCATATGGTAATGTACTAATGTCTGATGGTGTTCTTATTACTCGATTGTTTTTTACATGGGTATTGGAACTTAGATATGCCAGCCTCCAAAATAGAGCATCTTCTTGTATAACAATGTCCTCTAGCCAACAAAAGAGTAATACAAGGTTAAAGCTTTTTTTGTTAGTTGGCAAGTTTCAATGTGTATGAAGTCGTATATGAATAGGTACTCTATGACAAGGAGACTCCTTTTGTGACATTTCAGCCATCCTGTTTTTTATTCCTACATCAGTCACACATTGACAAGCTTGATAGAAATACTTAATGTAACAAGTTAACTTGTTTTCAGCTGCTACTATATTATTCTAATATTATATTTGCATGTATATCTGCCCATAAAGATTTCTTTTATACTGTATTTATCTGAACCTAATACAAAGTAGCATAGGTGGCATTGTACCTTCTCTTATTTGTTGATAGCCTCTTAGATTGCCGATTATCTCTAACTTGTCTTCATTCCGTCATGAACCTAGGTTGGTCATGCCAGAAGTGATGCAGATCAACATAGATCGGCCATTCTAGGAAGTCCAACGAACATGAAAGGGAACGTCGACTGGAAGGTGGTCAGTGCTTTTCCAAAATAAAATAAAAAGATGAAACTTATTCATGCTCAAAAGAACCCAAACGTTGTCGTTGTGCATTGCAAAAACTGTAGAGGGATAAAAGGCTCTGTGAAAGTACCACTGTCAAGGGATAATATGGGGTTGGATAGTCGAAATAAAAGAATTGTCAATTGGTGGTTACTTAAAAAAGTGAAAGCTCCATGGATCAGGAGGATGAAGATAGTCTGGCACTGGGATCTAAAGAGAAGCCAGGGATGGTCAGAAGAGGCATAAATGAAGTGGGTGTGATTCAATAAGCTCTACTATATGTAACATTTGTAGCTGAATTATTACTGATGATTCTCCAAAAAAGGGAGCATTGGGATGTATCTTACAAGCCTTACGTGGGAAAAATTTCTAATGGAAGTTTGGAATGACAAAGTTGCCATTTTGACCTCAGCCTCCTCACAATGCATTCAATGAATTTGCTTTAGTTCGTATTAAACTTAAGTGCTTCGATGTTTTAACTCAGATAAAATGGCCATTAGCTTCAGTGCAAATGAGCACGTTTTCAAGCAACATTTTCCTGCAATGTGCCTTCTATTCCTTTTGTTATTTTTGCTTAGAACCAGTGTTTTATATATGGAATAAGGTTTCCCCTTATCACAGATTGGTACTCTTCCAACCAATGAACAGGTGAACCAGAATTGTACCTTCTGCACAATAATCACCTAATTCCAGTTAACAGAGCCGAAGAATGATGCATAAAGTTTCACCTGTATTCCTTTCTTTTCTCTTGTACTTCATATACCTTTATTTCATCTTTTTGTTTGAAATCATAGCAGCTCGTCTCTGAAACCAGTCAGCAATTTGATTATGTATTACTTTTTTTGGCATTGTTCCTGGCTCAATTCTCTATGCATTGCTCAGAAATCAATAATTGCACAACCCTTTATACTCTCCAAGTCAGTGAAACTGCAAGAGAATCTGAAATAAGAGCCAAAACATGAAGCCTCTGCCAAAACAAAAGACAAGTGGTCTGGAAAGATGGGATATACATCTCCTATAAACAATTTGAGATTCTTTTGTGGGTTGGGGTATAGGGACCAGGTAAAAAAAAACGTTTTAATTTGTTTGGTTCTGTTAGGATTTTGGTGGCTTCATCAATTGTTCATCTGTCTTTCTTAAAACTTTACTGAATTTACTAGTATTTGATCTATTGATGGATAATAACATGTTTTTAAACATGAACAGTCTTTTTCAAAAAAACATGTCTGACTTGGCAGGCAATCTCTTAAAGAAATTGAAAGGTACAGAAGCATCTTGCTTCTAAACCTAGGATGACGTAAAACGCAAAGTCCTAGTACCACTGCCACCACTTGAAACGGCGTCACGTACAAAATTATGGCCCAGATCAATGAAAAGATGATGAAGATAGCTGTAGCCCTTGGATCACGCCAGCTCAGTATTGCTTGAATCCTCTCTCCTTGTATTGCCAGGTTACCTGCCACTGTCTGTACTCGTCCTGCAACACTTCGCAACCGGTCATATCTCATTCTCACAAATCACAATATCCAGTGGCCGAGGAGTTGGGAATGTATCGAATTCTTCATCCAGTAACATAACTATGATGTTCTCCTTATCATCTCTCTTTGGTTGATTTCATATTTCCTTTTTTTTGTCTGAATCTTCTAATGTAAGCTTATGCAGGTAGAAGCACACAACACAGAGAGAGAGCTCTAAGGAATATCAAGCGTCACTCATATTTGGTTGCTGTGGATGTTAATGGACCAGAAAGGAGTTGGTGAATTTTCAAGGCATCATATGGAGAGATTGGCGGATAAACTAGAGGAGAGCTGCAGCCATGACACTAATGGTACTAGAGGTGAAACCCAATCTTTTCAAAAAGAAGGTACTTCAAGAAGAGGTGAAAATGTAAAAGCTTTCGTAGGAGCGCCTTCAAGTTGGTAAATATTCAGCTTTACCTGGTATTCAGCTCCTTAATATTTTTAACATAGAATGAGACCAGCTTTACTTTTTTTTTTTAGTGCTTGCTCTGAACATGTTTGCTTTTTGAGTCATTTAGGTTATATGTTTGTCCTTCTCGAAGGTAGCAAGGAACAAACAGAACCACTAGCATACACAACAAGATCGCTGTTTTGAAGAAATTTTGGTTGAAATCTGGAATACCCATTTGAAATATGTGTATAGTGTATAAGAGTCATAATCACCAAAAGCAGGTTTTCTAATGTTTAAATTTCAAACGTGCAGGAAGATTGACACCAAGTAAGGACAAAAAGAGTCAACAGCTGATAAAAATCCCAGTGAAGTCGTGCTCGAGGAACCAGCTTCAAATCTTGGTAGTGCTAATTCAGAACCAAATGAAGCAGCCAAAAGTCCCAGAACCGGGCAGGCAGTGAGCGGAGTGAAGATTTTGAAAGATGCTGTGAAGCCAAAAAAACACCAATGACGGAAACTAGATCAACTAGTTTTCTGTAACTGGTATTTTCTCATGTACACGGATCGATAAAAAAGAAAATATACAACGATTGATGTATTGTCAGCAAGATCTGCCTGTTTTTTCGAGCCAAAATCTCATTTAAGGATTCTGCTCATCTGGCATGGTCGGAAATTAGTTGAGATTGGCCCATGCATGGTTCAAAATCTCGTTTCGTTTCGAAATGTTTCAGTAGTTCGTTTTGGTATTTTAACTTTTCGAAACGAAACATTACTTGAATTCGTTTTTTCCGAAAGTTTCATATCATTTCGAATTGTATGGGATTGTTTCGTGATACATACCGATACATTCGTAATGTTTCGGAATATTTAAGGTTGTATTGCGTTGTATCAGATTGTATACTATCGGGTTGTATCATGTTGTATTAGATTGTATCCGGTTGTATCGTTTAAGAATGTTTCGGGTTGTATCGAAATATTCAGAATGTTTCGAAATATTTCGGAATGTACCGTAATAAATCGAAGTGTTTCGTAATTCCAATGTTTCGAATTGTATCGTATCGTTTCGATGAATGTTTCTATTTTTCAACATATCGAATCATTCGATCGATACGAGATTTTGAACCTGTGGGTGGTGCAAGTCCAGTGGGATCATCAAACCATCAGATAACTCTATAGTCCATACAAATGCTGGTTTCGATAACTCATTTGTTGTTTGAAATATTGGATTCACTTGTGGTGTGTATAAAATATAACACGCAATCCCAAGTCCCAGACATTCGAGTAAACGTGTGCCTTTTAGGCGCTCAAATGAAATATGCATGCATTTTGTGAAAAGGGGCTTGATATTTCAGCCCAACTTTTTACTAAAATTAACCTAACAACTATATGTTCCTATCCGACGATACAAAATGATTTGTCTGTTATGTAGAATCGATAATACAAACACAATAAAGTTTGTCGGGTTTATAGAACCGACAAGTCATTTTATGAAATTTATATTGTCAGTTTCACAAAATCGAGTATAATAACTAGAACCGTTATAAAGAAGTGATGTTCCCTCGGTTTCTCTCCAAAAGCTCTTCGAACTTGGGACGATTTTAATTGGCCCCTCTACTTACTTGGGAAATTGTATTGATTTAGTAAAAAAACTTGGGTTGGAATTTCGCTTGTAAAAAACACGTGTTTGGGATGCAAATATTTTTATGCGCACAACAAGTTAAATACGGAATACCCACTTCGGAATACCCACTCTCTTTAGTAAATGAGATGTAAAGCAAACTAAGTTCCCGAGTAAATGAGCCATTTGCACCTGTGTTGCTCTTATTCTTTTTTCTCTATTAACACTATGTACACAATTCTTTTACCTCATTTATACTAGCGGCATTTGGGCTCTATAGAGATGATCCAAGAGCTAATGATGATCTAAACAATGAGAAGATGGGTGGGTGGAACAAATAGGTGTAAAGGAGTGTAAGAATAAGGTGGGCAAAAGTGGAAAAGTAAAAGGTTTAACAAAGTAAGTAGAGCAAGTAGAATGTCAGTGGAAATATTTAAACCCATTTATCCTCTAATGGCGTGCATGTGACGCAATGACAACGCTCCAATTTGTTAATTTATGCCGATTTGAAACTTCATTAAAATAGTAAAGATGAAATATGCAATTTGACCCTAGAGTAGTTCATTTACACACCACGTTGCATCATCTTTAAGCGTATATGTTAATAATGAGCGTCATGCATTGCACATATTTCTTAAGCTGGGGGTCATTTTTCCGCGGGCCCCATACGTAGGTGGAAGAAAAAGATGGGTGGAAAATGAGTCGGCTTAGCGGAGAAAAATAAGGGATATTTTAAGACTTTAAAATCGGTTAGTATGGACAGAGCAAGTGGAGGCGGGGTGTGGAGATGGCATAAATTGAGCGATTCCCACGCTCCTTAAATAAAGATAAAACAATTTTCACATTGCCACTAGACTTCGTTTTTTTTTTGTAAGAGGGACTAATACCCAAGTTACATCAAGGCATAAATACACCACAACGACGTGTGAGAAGCACAGAGAAATTGCCAATAACATCATTTCTAATAGATGAAGCAAAGGTTGCCATGAAATGGCGCCACCAAGGCACATGAAATGGTGCCACCAACAGGCGCGAGAAAGGCTACCATCAACGTGCTCAGAGATTTATTTACCTACATACATATATATGTACCACATCAAATATGCCAAACTTAATGGTAATTCCACAGCAGATAGAGTTTGAACCTAAGACCTCCCAAGTTATGAGAGGGATGCAAACCAACCGAGCAAACAATTATGAGTTGCCTTGTCACCTGTCTCACCATCGGCACCAGCACTCAATTTTCTTAGCTATTGTTATAGGGTGGCTAGCATTTGGAGTAAGAGTTCTCCATCCAACAAAAAAGAAGAATAACATCTTGATTGTTCAAGTATTTGCATTATTTTAATGGCTGCATATATTTCCAAACAACAAATTACTAAAGCAACACCACTTATGGCTAGCGGCGAAGCTAGGAAGTTCTTATGGGTAGGGCACTTCTTTAACTACGATTTTTTTATAAAACAAAATCTTGGTTTTTAAGTTACAATAAAAAAATATTTTTTATTTTTTGTAGGGCCCTTTTTACAATCTATAATTAAAATAATAATTTTTACAAGTAAATCTTAACATTTCACTAACGATCTTGGTGTACAAAAAGTACAATAATGCTAGGAAAATCCGAGTTCGAAACCCATTGAAGATATTTTAACCTGTGGGACCCATATTGAGATGATCCAAGAGATTTTTTTCTATAAAGATATTCTCCCCACCATGTAGATCATCCTCACAAAAAATTAGACCATGCTAAATTTTTTAACCCTATAAAAGGTTCGTTGAAAATCAACCGTAAAATGGGCCATTCAATCACCATTAGAATCGAATTATATTTTTTATGCGGTTAAAAGTTTTAAAGTGATCTGATCTCTTATGAGGATAATCTACATGATGAACGCATTCTTAAAAAAAATCATTTCATGGATGATCTCCATGTTAGTCCCATGGGCCAAAAGTCTTCTTTGGATCCCCTAGCATTACTCCAAAAAGTACGACAATCTCCAAATGTATTTGTCACTTATTTTTTATCTTTCTAGGGTTCTTGGTTAAAAGTAAAAGAATAAAAAAATTGAATAAAGAGAAATTGTGTTGATGAAAATAAATAATGAATGAGTTAAATTATCAATTAACCCAAAAGAGAAAGATTAGCATTTGAAAAAAAACTTAAAAAATAGTTTTAAGTTAAAAGATTGGGTGGGGAACGTGCCCCACCCAAATGATACTTAGCTCCGCCCCTGCTTATAGCCATTCCACCTATTTGAAAATATGGGGTGTCGGCGAGATTTTGATAAAGATCCTGATAAACATTTTGGTGAGATTCTTCTTTGGAGATGTGGAATGGTATGACATTACTGAATTTATGTTCTTAATTTCCTGGCGTGGATATTGGAAGGAATTGATTGAAACTTTAACATGGGCTCATGAATACGCAGTGAAAATTCGTAAACGCGAATATACACAGGTATTGTAAATGCTAAAAATCTCATTAAAAATCTATAAATTACACACAAAAAAATAATCTCAAATTGCTTATTTTGTATGCCCAATACAAATTCCTGAAGCTCATATTAGTGTAAAACTAAATCAGTTTATGCATACAAATATTAGGCGGATTAAACGCATAAACTTTAATCGATCTAGAGATATCATGCTTGTGTAACGACCCAAAATAATTTAGTTGACTACTCACACGCGAAAATTTATAGAATTTCGACTACTCACACGCGAAAATCGGAAACCAAATGAGGCCGATATGAAGTCCGGAATGCGAGTTTGAATACGATGAAAATTTTGACGCGATTTTGACCAATACCTACGATTTTGACCACAATTTTGACTAATTGTACTTTATTTAGATATGTATACACATCTATATATATGTGTGATGCATTAAATAAAATCCTTATAGCTTTTTCCCTTTTGTGTACCTAATTATATATGTATGTTCATATAGTAAATTATTTCTCTTATATCTATCTAATAATTTAGTGAATTGGAATTGTTTTCAATTCCATCTCTTATACGACCTGCTACAACAAAGAGGGAAATAGAAAACAGTAAAGATAGAGAGAGACGGTGGAAAGAAGAGGAAGAAGAAAGAGAAGAAGAAAGAGAAGAAAGAAAGAAGAAGAAGGAAAGAAAAGAGAGAGAGAGAGAGAGAGAAGAAGAAGAAGAAGAAGAAGAAGAAGAAGAAGAAAGAAGAAGGAAGAAGAAGAAGAAGAAAGAGAGAGAAAGTAGAAGAAGATGAAGATGAAGACCATCCTTCATCCTAGCCAAAAATTGGTGACTTAGAGGTAAAATTGACAATCCCAAACCCCCAATTATTACTTACCTTGTCTAATTTGTTAAAGTAGGTTTGAGTTAGATTACTGATTCTAAGTTGAATAGGGTGTAAAGAGGAAATTAATAATTTTTTTAGAAATAGTCTAAATTAGGGTTTTTATTTTCAAAGCTAATTGTTGTTAATTAATTTAGTTAAAAATTGATTTTTTTTAGATATTCAATTTACCGAATTTGAGGAATTAGGGTTCATGCTAATTTTACTTAATTGAATAGAATTCTAAAACCCTCAATTTATTATTCTTTTTGCTGAAATTGATTTAGTAAGTTTGAATTAGTAAAATTCTCCTTATTTTGATAGATTACTAATTAGGTGTTCTAGGTTATAGATAATAGATTAGTTGATTTCTTAGAGATGGATTCAACAAGGGTTGTACAACTAGGTAGTTATGTAGTTGATTACATTAGTTTAAAGTCATTATAATTCAGATTATTTGGGTTGTGATTTTGAGGAAATTAGGTCTAACCCGTTTGCTAGAAATTAAATTTTGAAAACCCCTTATTTTGGAGTTCATCAATATTGAGATTTTAAGAGTAGATTTTATTATGATGGATTTATAATACCCTTATGTTATAAGGTGTTTGGTACAAATTGAATAGTTTTGAGTTAAAAGGGGATATTTGGAGTAATTTGGGTTTGAAATCCTAAAGCCCTTATTTGATTTGATAAGGTATTTTCACAGATTAAAGGTTTGTAGGTGTTAAGAGAGAATGATTAAGGGTACTTAGACCTTGTAGAGACTATTTAGGTTAGAGTGTAAATTATCAAACTATTTTGTATGAGATTAATGTGAATAGTTAGAAATTCTGAAGTGAATTGAATATATTATTTACAATTGGGAGTTTGTACTAGGACCAATGCATTGATTGGAGGCGAACAAAGCGATAAAAGAGCTAGCCTCGTAGGAATTGAGGTAAGAACTTATAAATACTCTTTTGTAGCCATTAAAGTACTTTCAATGCTTTTGATAGGGTTTAGATTTGTAAATCAAAAGTAATTATTTTGCAAAGCATGCATGATTTAATTGTGATGTCCTATTGATGTGAAAATGATTCTCCAAAAGTATAGTTTTACATAGTGATGTAAAACAGTAATAGTTATTTTTAAAATAATTAGATTTCTAATAATTATATATATATGAATGAGTTATATACAGATATAAATATATAGATGATTCTTTTCTTACTTATAGTTAAATAAACTATATTTTCAAAAGAATCGAGATTTAATCATTCTCGAGCTTTAGGGATGGGTATATTTTCAAAACCAAATAGATTTTGGAGTTCTTATAATATATATATATATATATATATATATATATATATTTATATATATTTTCCTTCCTTCCATCTGTTGGGAGAAGTAGTTGTTTTAAGATGATGTGTGGGATGGAGGTTCCCAGTTGTTGGGTATGTGTTGGTGATTCCCTAGGTACGGGCTTTCCCCCATAATATATACTATATATGCTATGTTGGGCTTTCCCCCGGTTATGATTATTACCAGCTTTCTCCGGATTATATTACGGATTTTCCCCCGATTACTCGGCTTTCCCTGGATTATATTACCGGCTTTCCCCGGTATAATATTAGATGAGAAATCACAACATATTCATAGTTGTTAGTTTTTGTAGGAAAAAGTATGTTCTACTACTAAAACTTATACTATTATATTATATATCTTTTGGTGACCTGAAAATAGATTTGTAATGCCTACACGAGCAAATCATTGAAGTTTTCCTAAAAACAATGATTTGTTCTGTATTTTCATTATGTTTTCCTGTCTCATGACAGGAATGGGACTCTCATGATATAGGAAAACTATTGAAATCTAGGTTATTCTATTTCTCTTTCTAGAAAGCCTTGTTTGGATAGGTACGTGTATGATTCTAGAAATGTTGAGGTTACATGCTGCCTAGATTAGGCGAAGACTTGAGGAGCGTAACAACTCCTGGATTATTTTAATGATCATTAAGATGTCTGCACAAGTTAAATGGATGACCACCGCGACAACGGCTACATCGGCAAATTATGGTCAAGGGTCTACCTGAACCCAAATCATGAGCCATCGTGCTTCTCACAAAAACTGATAAATCAATCGCTCGGACGGAAATCAGGAACTAACGATGGGGTTCCACATCGATTAAGTTGGAACACGATTTTGCTCACTGACTAGGAGCTGAAACATCTAGTCGTGGTCTCTTCACTCTAAGATGATTACACTACACAGTATTATGATGGTGAGATGTTGTTAGTTTATCTATACTTGTATGGGTAAGTGAATGGTTACCAGTTTATGTTGTAGTAAAGGTACCAAATACTTTTACATTACTGTATTATGATTTCTTGGTTTTCTTTAAAACCTGCATTGTCTTAAATTCATATTAGTGACTACCTGTTAGTATTATAAGTTCTCACTGCGCTTTTTGCTCAGGAAATTGAGGAGACAGTGGATGATTGGATGTTAAGTCAATTAAGGAGGCAGGTATAGAGAGAGTATCCACCTCAGGTTTATTATACTTGAGGTGTTGTTATTATTTAGTTATGAAGCAGTTATTTTCCTTGCTTTGTATATATATTCTTTTGAACTATATAATGTAAAATAAGCACACTTATGTATATTTAGTATCACTTAACAAATCTTATATATGTATTATTTTATTAAGCGAGAGATCGTTTTAGAATTATGGTTTGGATCCAGCCTAGTGGATGACTAGATATTCTATATTGAAGAATATGGCTGATTGGATATGATGAGATGATATGGATGAATGGAATTGATATAGAAATGCTATTTATGGAAAAATCATCTCTTATACAGGTTTATGACAGGTTTTAGACCCTGAAAATACAGGGAAAACTCTGGCGAATTTTTCGTTGGGCCTAACCATATTTTGAGGTGATTAAAGTTCTGACGAACTAGATTAGCTTAACTCTGATTTAGGTTCATAAACCTTTATTTAGGTTTTTTTAGTACTGCTTAATCACCTGGTATAGTAAACCTAACGCCTTGAGATACCATTCAAACTCCTAGAGATTTGAGTTTCAAATTGGGGCGTTACAGCTTGCCACTAATATTAAAGATTCAAGATGGTCCTTAACCCTAATGGGTCTAAACAATTGGGTTTTAGTTAAACCCAGTAATTAAAACACATGGGTAATCATTAATGGATTAATGTGGGCCACTATTCTAACAATTAATTGTTTTCTAATATGAGTTGCTGCCATATATTAGCATCAAATAATATATGTGTTTGTAGAAGATCCTAAAAAAGAACCCCTATTTGCTTTAAATGTAAAAAAGAAAGGTCACTATGCTAATAAAGGCCCTACAAATGAAGTCCATGAACTTATAAATGAGCTCCAAGCAAATATTGATAACATAGAAAATGATGAGCCTTATGATTCATGTGGTACCAAAGAAAACACTTTAGAAGGTTCTTATGGAACATCTGCTTCTGATGTGGAAGAAAATAGATCTTCAATCAACGTTTTATCTCTAAACGAAGAATTTCTTCTTGATGTTATAGATGACATGGACGATCCTGAAAAGAAAAAGAGCCATGTATTAAAATATTTAGAAATGGCTAGAGAAGAACCAAGAATTAATAGTCAAATAAATGATCCTAGGAATTCTTTCAGAGACCCTAGAGAAACCTACAAAAAAATACCAATATGATTTTGATGTAGTCAAAAGGACAATGAAACACAAGAAGCCTGCCCCTTTAAAAGATCTTCGCTCTAAAATTCATGGAATGAAAGGAGAAGTTAAAACACAGAGAATTGAAATACTTGAGCAAAAATCATCCCTAAATTAGAGTTTTGAGGGTGATGAAAGTGAAAATCTTAATGAATTCATAAACTCGGTTCAAAAGATTTCTAACCAAAAATGGTACTGTAAAATCCATGTCAAAATCATTCATCGAACTAAAGGCGAGTTTTCTTCAAAATTCACTGCCCTCATAGATTCAGGAGCAGATCTAAACTGTATCCAAGAAGGGATGATTCCTTCAATTTTTTTTGAAAAAACCACTCAAAAACTTCATGTAGCCTCTGAAAACAGTTAGACATTCATTACAAAATTCCTAAAGCTCATATATGTAGCAAAGGGTCCTATTTAAAAACTTCATTTGTACTTGTTAAAGATCTTCAGCAGGAAGTTATTCTCGGAACACCTATTTTATGTCTTCTACAACCATTTTCTGTTACTCAAAAGGGTATTACCATGGAAATTAATAATAATAAATTAATCTTTGAATTCTGCATAAAACCACAAACCATAAAGATTAATAAATTAAAACATAAACTTCTCAAAAAACAAAAATTCTTAAATGAATTAAAAGAAGAAACAAATAGTTACAAAAGTTTGTTCTGATTTACCGAATGCCTTTTGGCAAAGAAAACGACATATCATAAGCCGCCCATATATTGGAGATTACAATGAAGAAAAAATTCCTACCAAGGCTAGACCAATTTAAATGAATCAAAGGTATCTTAAACTTTGCGAAGAAAAAATCTCTGATCTCCTTCAAAAGGGTTTAATTAGACCTAGTAATTCACCATGGTCTTGTACTGCCTTCTATACTGAGAATGCTGCTGAGAGGTATTCCTAGACTTGTTATAAATTACAAACCCCTAAATAAAAGTCTTAAATGGATAAGACATCCTCTTCCAAACAAACAAGATTTAATATCTAGAATCATAAATTCAAAATTATTCTCAAAATTTGACCTCAAGTCAGGGTTTTGGCAAATCCAAATATCTGAAAAATATAGTGTTGGAATAAGGAGTTTATTGTAAATATCTAGTTAGTCCTTTAAATATTAGTTATTTGTAATTAAACCTAGGAGTATTAATGTAATTATGTAAATAACACATCTCCTTAATATAGATCGATTTTTTCAGTTTAGAGGGCTAATCTCTCTACAACTTTCAACCATACCTGTTGTTTTGTTCTTCATAGTATCAGAGCACAATACCCTAACTCTAATTTTGTGAGAGGAAAGCCCTAACTCTAGGATCGAGAAACTCTTCTTGGCCTTGGCATTTCAGCTGGCATCTCCCTTGATCCTTGCTAATCACCTCAGCAACAAGGAGATCAACTGCAACCCTCCTTTATTCTTAAAATCAGGTGAGTACGATCAATCTTGCTCATCGTTAGCTTCCGCAACCTTCTCTGATCAGTCTTGTAGCCTTTACGACTTGATTTGGACCTGATTGTGTAGTTGACTGCTGCTAGTGCTTTGTAGTTTGATATATCTAGGGTTATTTGCTGTTTTTTGAACTGTTTTAGGGGTTATTTGCTCAGTTTTTTGAACTGTTTTGACCTGCTTGTGGTTATTCCTTTCTTGGATTAAGAAGAAAATGACTGACAGCAGTTTAACCTCTCAAACTAATCTTCCTACACCAGTAGTTACTGTTCACCAGGACAATATGAATGTCCAAATGACAACTTGCAAACTTGATGGAACAAATTATCTTGCTTGGTCTCAATTTGTGAAACTTTACATTACCGGTAAGGGAAAACTTGGATATTTGACTGGAGATAAGGTTAAACCAGCAGAGAATGATCCCATATTCTCTACTTGGGTGGAAGAAAATGCCATGTTAATGTCTTGGCTTCTAAATTCTATGGCTCCAGATGTTAGCTCTGGGTTTATGCGCCTATCCACAGCCAAAGATATATGGGATGCAGCTGCTCAAACTTATTGTGTTGGGGGTGATGCTTCACAAATTTATGACTTGAAGTGTAGAATTACAAAGACAAGTCAGAAGAATAAGCCTTTGTCTGTCTACTTTAATTCTCTTCAAGCCCTATGGCAGAAACTTGATTTTTTCCAACCTTGTGATATGGAATGTGTGGCTGATACATCTAAGTTACTAAAGAGGATTGAGGATGAGCGTATATATGAGTTTCTTACTGGTCATGATCATGAGTTTGATCCAATTAGGGTTCAGATTCTAGGGAAGGATACACTTCCCTCATTACGAGGGGTTTATACATATGTTAGAAATGAAGATCTTCACCGGGCTGCTATGTTCTCCTCTATCTCTTAAGAAAGTTCTGCTTTGACTTCAGCTATTACACCACAAGTTAATGTAGTTCGCCAAAGTGCATCTGTTGTTGGGCCTTTGGGGGGCAACCAAAAATTTGATGATAAGGACTCACAGTATTGTGATTTTTGTAACAAAATTAGACATACTCGAGAGACATGCTTTAAACTCCATGGTCATCCTTCCTGGTATGGTGGAGGTTCTGGTAGAAGTGGTGGAGGTTCTGGTAGAAGAGGTGGTGGTTCTGGTGGCAGAGGGGGAGGTCGGTTTGGTGGTTATGGTAATTCTAGCGCATATCATATAGCCACAGATATACAGCCTCAATCTACCTCATCATCCTCTGATATTCCACCTCAGTTCTCTCAAGCCCAGATGGAGCAAATGATTAAGGATTGTGCTCGAATGTTGACATCAAAAGAGGCTTCTACAGGGTCTAGCTCTTTGGCCCGTACTAGTAACCCAGGTAACTTTGGTAATGCTTTAATTTCATAATGTAACTTATATAAGGATTCATGGATTGTAGACACTAGGGCTACTGATCACATGACCAATAAGTCCACACATTTTTCAATTTACAACTCTCATCCTAGTAAATGTTGTATTAAAACTGCAGATGGATCTACATCCACTGTCTCAGGTGAAGGTTCTATTTTTGTAACCAAATCCATACCTTTATCTACTGTCTTACATGTTCCCAATTTTTCTTATAATCTGTTATCCATTAGCCAAATCACCAAAGCTTTGAAATGCTCCGTGACTTTCTTTGATTCCCATTGTGTCTTTCAGGACCTTCTCACAGGAAAGACGATTGGTCTTGGTAGAGAAAGAGGGGGCCTTTATTATTTGGACATGAAATGGCTAGTAAGTGATGACAATGGACAAGTTCTCCAGTCAGCTAGTATATCTAAAGCTGAGGAGCAAGTTTGGTTATGGCACAAACGATTGGGACATCCTTCTTTTGGGTACTTACAAAGGTTGTTACCATCATTATTTTTAGAACTTGACATTTCTAAGTTTCATTGTGAAGTTTGTGAGTTATCTAAACATCATCGTGTTCAATATCCTTTAAGTATGAATAGAAGCTCAGTTCCTTTTGTTATCATACATAGTGATGTTTGGGGTCCTTCCCATGTGATTAATTCATCTGGATCTAGATGGTTTATGACCTTTATTGATGATTGCTCTCGTGTTTCTTGGGTATATCTATTAAAAGAAAAAAGTGATGTGTATTTTATTTTTTAGATCTTTCACAAACTGATTCTTACCCAATTTAACACTAAAATTCAAGTTTTAAGATTTGATAGGGGGGTGAATACCTTAATCACGGCCTTGATTCCTATTTCTTGGAACATGGCATTATCCATCAGACCTCATGTGTTGATACTCCCCAACAAAATGGAGTTGCTGAGCGAAAGAACCGCCATCATCTTGAAGTGGCTCGTTCCTTGCTCTTTGCTATGAATGTCCCTAAGATATATTGGGGGGATGCTATCCTTACAGCAGTCTATTTGATTAATAATGCCTTCTCAGGTTCTACAGTTCAAAACCCCTCTTAATGTCCTCTCTCACTTTTACTCCTCTCCCACTCTTCTTCGAGTTTCCCCAAAAGTTTTTGGTTGTGTGTGTTATGTTCATGTTCATAAGCAAGGAAGGAGTAAATTATACCCTAGGGCTCTTAAATGTGTTTTCTTAGGGTATTCTGCTACTCAGAAGGGCTACAAGTGTTGTCACCCTCCTTCTGGTAAGATACTTGTTTCCATGGATGTTACCTTTTGTGAAGAACAAGCTTATTTTGCAACGCCAGAGACTTCTCTTCAGGGGGAGAATGCGCATGTTGAAGATAAGTCTCCAGTTCCAGAACTTAAGGTTTATGTGCAAAATAAGCTGCTACCTATGGCACCACAAAATCAAGATTCTACACTTCAGCTTCAAGTTTACAGACGGAAAAATAAGGTCCTTCTTAATCAACCTCGTCAATCATCTGTTCCTGTGACAGGTAACTCTGAGACTGAACCTTCTGATATTCCTGTTAATGATAATATTCTTGTTAATGATGAAATTTTAATTGATGATCCTACTAATCTTGTTGATCCACAATTGATGTCTAATCATGATAATCTTGTTAATGATCCTACACCTTTTCGGTATCCTACTTGTAATCGTAAGCCTCCAGCTCATTATTGTTGCTCTACTGATCATCCTATTTCTAATTTTGTGTCTTCTCATCGTCTCTCACCATCATACATTTCCTTTGCAAATCAGTTATCATCTGTGTCTGTTCCTCAAAGGTTACAAGATGCTCTTGTTGACCCAAAGTGGGTAAAAGCTATGACAGAAGAGATGAAAGCACTTCAGGATAACTCTACATTGGATTTAGTTGAGTTGCCAAAAGGGAAGAAAACAGTTGGTTGCAAGTGGGTGTTCACAGTGAAACACAAGGCAGATGGCTCAATAGAGAGATATAAGGCGAGGTTAGTGGCTAAAGGTTATACCCAGACCTATGGAATTGACTATCAAGAAACCTTCGCACCTGTGGCAAAGATGTACACTATTCGAGTTCTGTTATCCTTGGCAGCAAATCTTAATTGGCCCCTTCAGCAATTTGATGTGATGAATGCTTTCTTTAATGGGGACTTAGCAGAAGAAGTGTACATGGATGTTCCTCTAGGTTTTGAGATCACTACTGACAAGAGAAAGGTATTTAAGCTTAAGAGGTCTTTGTATGGCTTAAAACAATCTCCAAGAGCATGGTTTGGAAGATTTACCTAAAGTATGTTAAGGTATGGGTATCATCAAAGTCAAGTAGATCATACTTTATTTCTGAAACATTCACCTCAAGGGAAGATTACTGTTCTTATCATCTATGTGGATGATATTGTGGTGACTGGTGATGATGTAGAAGAAATGGGGAGATTGAAAATGTACTTGGCCAGGTAATTTGAGATCAAAGACTTAGGGACACTATGTTATTTTTTGGGAATTTAAGTGGCCAGGCCGAGAGAAGGGATGATCTTTGTCTCACAAAGGAAGTATGTTCTTGACCTTCTAGTGGAGACATGGATGTTGGGGTGTAGGCCTATTGATACACTAATTGAGCAAAACCATAAGTTGGGAGAAGATACTGAAGACACTCCTGTGGATAGAGATAGGTACCAAAGGTTAGTAGGAAAATTGATTTACTTGTCCCACACACGCCCTGATATTGCTTATGCTGTAAGTGTGGTAAGTCAATTTATGCATGCACCTTGTGAGGCTCACATGGAGGCTGTGAATAGGATTCTTCGTTACTTGAAGTCTGCCCCGGGAAAGGGATTATTGTTCTCCAAGCATGATCACCTAGAGGTGGAGGCATACACTGATGGAGGTTTCAAGCGTGATTGCCTACAAGTAGAAGCATATACAGATGCAGATTGGGCAGGTTCTGTGATGGATCGTAGGTCAACCTCTGGTTATTTTTCTTTTGTAGGGTGAAACCTAGTTACTTGGCGTAGCAAGAAACAATCAGTGGTTGTTAGGTCTAGTGCTGAAGCTGAGTTTAGAGCTATGGTTCACGGGGTTTGCGAGTTGATGTGATTAAGAATATTATTGAAGGAGCTTAGGTTCGACATTGGAGGTCCCATGAAATTACATTGTGACAACCAGGCTGCCATTAGCATTGCTCACAATCCTGTTCAACATGATAGAACTAAGCATGTTGAGGTGGATAGACTCTTTATCAAAGAAAAACTAACAGCAGGTTTGATAAGCACTCCTTTTGTGAAGACTGAAAATCAGATTGTTGATATCCTAACAAAAGGAGTTCCAAGTCGACCATTCAACTCCTTTCTTGACAAGCTGGGCATGCGAGACATCTATGCTCCAGCTTGAGGGGGAGTGTTGGAATAAGGAGTTTATTGTAAATATCTAGTTAGTCCTTTAAAAATTAGTTATTTGTAATTAAACCCAGGGGGTATTAATGTAATTGTGTAAATAACACATCTCCTTAATATAGATCAATTTTTTCAGTTTAGAGGGCTAATCTCTCTACAACTTTCAACCATACCTGCTGTTTTTGTTCTTCATATAGGAATAAAATAGGGTTCACAATACCATTCGGTCATTATGAATGAAATGTTAATTATCCCACCATCCACTAAGTTGCCCGACAAACCTTTGTGTTATCATGTAGACAATAATTGGTTCTGAGTTTCCTTAAACTCTACAGGCTGTGGAATACATTAATATATTTTGAATAATTTTTAAAATATTATATTCTATAAGGCTCTATCAATGTTCTATTCGTAAATGGAGTTACCATGAAAAGCAATTGGCTTAAACTTAGAAGTCTCTTCTAATTGTAGACCTACAGGTGTAGATCTCCTGTAATATCCAAATTTATTTGGATAATCTTTGGCCATATTGATTTTTGAAGGAGTTTTTGTAGGTTCTAGATCAGAATCTTGTTCTTGGTCTTGGCTATTTTCGGATATAGTATTTACTTCCTTTTTAGAGAGCTCTCTTATGGTTGTAATAGCTTTAGCTGGTTCAAGTTTTTATATTGATGTAGTAGCTGTTTTTTGTTTAGCTGGATCAAGTTTTTCTATCCTTTTTTATATTTCTTTTATTAAAGAATTTGGGACAACAAGGGGTTTTTTGGATAAATTTATTCCTCCCATAGGTTTCCAAGACTAATAAGTGATTTTTCAAGTGATCTTTTGTCTCTAGCAGGTTTCATCATTCTTTCTAAACTTTTAGTCTGCTTTCCTTATTATTCTTTCAATAATTTTGGCGATATCATATCTTTAGTAGTTGTTTGGTGAGGAGAAATCCTCAAACTTGTAGATCCTTTGATAGGAGAAGCCTTTATATTCCCTTCTAAGACTAAAGTATCAAATGGCGGGAGATCAGTAGAATTTACTGACCACTTTTGACATTTTTCTGTAGTGGATTTTGGAAGATGGTATATTTCTTTTTCTTCTTGAATGACATTACAAAACCATTCAAAAAACAAAATATTAATTCTTACTTCTTTTAAGTAGTAATAATAAACTGTTCTTACTTGAGATTGTTTCTTCTAGGTCAAAATATTTCAAGAATTGTCTTTGAGAGATTCATTCTTTTTAGAATTAAAATCTTTTCTCAGAATTTTTTTTTATCAATTTTGAATTCATCGTAAATTTCGATAACATTGATATCTCCCATATCGGACAAACTAGGATTTAAATCTCTTTGATATAGATAAGCTATCCCGGTTAAATTAACGAAATTTCTAGCAACTTGTTCAGGAGTAGAGGCTCTTGGAGGAGATGAGGATGCTAAAGAATTTTTAAATGTTCTAGGAGGGGATGAAGCTGCTAAGGAGACCCTGGAAGGATATGAGAAAGAACATCTGGGTTGGAACCTTATGAGAACAGTTCCATCAGTTTTTCGACAACATCTTTCCATTTTATCATTTTTGGAATCATAGTATGGGTCTTGAAGCTAGTCTAGAATAAGGTAGTAGTTCATTTGCTAATTCCATGCATAGCTTGAGGAGCTATAGTTTTCATGAGCTTGTAGTAGATAATATAATCTACTGCAATGTTTTCAGATGCAGGAATAAAGTTCAAACCATTAGTTTTGATTTGGACAGTTAGAGCTTTTTTTATATTTTGGTCCGTGAGGGACACCGAGAAGTTTGGAAAGTAATTGAAGTAAACTGGTCCATCACTAAGGCTTGATTCTACAATTCCGAGAAGGGAATCTGTAAATTTAACATGCATTTGATCTCTAACACAGATTAGACTAGTTCTGTGTAAAGGTTTAACAACAACTAGGAGGAGTCTAAGATATAAGTATTTGAAATCTTTTTTGAACCTTTTTAACTGTTCAACAGAGAAAACAAAGAAAGTTTGGCTCTCACCTTGGACAACCATAGTCCGTTCTTCTACCTGCATAAGTAGTTCTTAGATCAAATATTCCTATTTTGTAAACCTATTTTTTAAGTAATTTGGGAATTTTCTAATTGTGTATATTTTGCTCAAGATTGTCAAAGCATATTTCTTCGGTATTTTTTATTAGCCTAGAACTAGAACTTAGAGATCTCACTAATTCACTCATTTTCTTTTAGACAAAATAATACTCAGTGAAAAGTAGGGCTTCACATGGTGCGGTTTTAAATCCGGTCCAAACTGGTCCGAACTGAAAAAAATACCGACAAACTGTAAAACCAAAAAATTCAAAACCCGAAAAACTAAAAAACCGCAAAAATACCTATATTTATGGTCTGGTTTGGTTTCATGTTTTCAAAAAATCAAAAAAACCGAAACCGTACCAAAAATACCGAACCGAAAAACCAAACCAAAAAAACCAGAAAAAAATCCGCACATATACCTATATAGTATACACATGTATTATTATGTATAGATATGCATGCTAAGTTATGAAAATATGAATTAAGAAGCCTGACTCTTAATAAAATCACAATTTCATAAGTCAATGTATCTATGTCAATTTGTATATCCTATATGAGGCAATACATATGTGTTATGTGTGTTCTCAAATTTATACATATTTATTAATTTATTTATAATATATTTATTATTTTATATAATTATTATTTTTATTATGAAAAAATT
>MVGT01003157.1:204595-227132 GCA_002174775.1 Macleaya cordata | reverse complement strand
TTCTGTCTCACCCATTCCGCCATTAACAAACCTTCAAAGAGAAAAAAGAGAGACAATAGTTTTTGTATTCATGGTTCATGGGGGTCTTTTCGGCATTAGAAATAGGACCCTTAAGTGACTCATGTGTTAAGGGCAAGTTTAGTGGGATAACTTATTCCATGGATCCGTGGATTGAAGGCCTGCTAGTGGGATCCCTTAACCCACAGATCGGTCGAACTTTCCACTAGTTAACGGATCCTTAGTGGAGAGATGAACCAAGCACCGCACAATCAACAAAAGACCGCAGCGATGAAGAGATGACCGCGGCGATCAACAGATGATCAGCACAAGCTTTCTCTCTTTAGTCTTTCTTTAACTCTCCTTTTTCTTTTCTAAAGAGCTCTTTCTCTTTCTTTCTCTGTCTATCTATCTGTCTTTCTCTCTCTTCTAGGCTGCTACTTTTCTTTGAGTTTTTCTTTTGTTTATTCAAAAAGTACCCTTCAACAATAACCACTGGATCCACCCACTTTCCCACTATTCAACCTTCTCCATCCCTTAACCCATGGATGGATGGGTTAAGGGATTGGATTTAGGAATTCCCAGTGAACTTTCCCTAATAGCATGATGGACATTTTGGTCATAAAAGGATTGTGCTACACCTACAGCAACTGTTACAGTAGTTGCTACAGCAATGACCATTCACGGGGAAAGCAAATCAGTTTGCAATGGGTGCAAATTACGAGGGGCTGTGGAATTGACACACCATCGTGGGATGGCCCTTGTTGTAGCTACAACAATGACCATTGTTGTAGGTTTAGCATTATTCGTCATAAAATGCCTCGTGCGATGCACATTCACATTTTTAGACGGCCAAATGACGGAAACTGTCATTTTAGAAGTCTAAGTTCAATTTCGATTAAAAATGAGGTGAATGTTAAATTGGATATTATCTTTAGGGGTGTAAGTTAAACATTCCCTTCTTTTATTACCCAGGTACATAGCCTTCACAATAACACCTGTTCACCTGCAATACAAGATATGGATACGAGGCATTCACATGATCACATGATCACATCCATTCCATTCACAAGTTACATTCCATTCATAAGACACATTCCATACAATATTCTATTCCATACATTCCATCCTCATCAACATCCAATTCACCCAAAATTATCTATATACAAGCATATAACAAAAAACAATTAAAATAACAATATATTTTACAGTATTCAAGAATAGTTGATTTTATTGATGGGGCGGCGGCAAGGGGAGTGATGGATGCTACAAAAAAAAAACTTGTTAGTAACTTTTGTAACTTGAACTTCATGATAAAGAGATTTCTAACTTAATCTACATTAAATTGATACCTGACTAAGAGTTGTTGAATCAATCTCCTCATCTCTTTTGGCTACTCTTCTCTGTCGTAACTATGGACCTTGCCAGATTTCTCACAAGTCATGGGAGTAAATATCATTACGACTAGTGATTCCTGAGACGAGCCATCTTGAGTAATCTTCCTCACTAATTCCTCCATTTGGCACTGCAATTATTCACATGTGACCTCCATATTATTCAACACTCAACTGACATTTATATGAACTGACCAAGAAAATATAAGAGTAATTAATGTTTTTTAGTGTTCAAACTAGAAAAGTTTTCAATCTTCTATGTGAACCTTCAAGATGGAGAAACTTGACTAGCTGATTATCTTTTTCAGATTGGAACTGGCTTAGTTTTTATTTTTTCGAATTGGCTGATCATCAACTAGCTGATTTTCCACTGTTCTAACAAATGTTCTGGAAGCTGGGAACTCAAGTTAGGTTGTGAGTATTACACTTAGCTACAGTCAGATCATTATCAATGTTAAAGCATGGTCGGTTTTTTGTTGATCAACATCTAAGCTATTTGTGGGTTGCTTCATCCATGATCTGGCTATTAGATGGGGGCCTAAAGTTTGTTTATTTTAATCCACTACAACTTGGAACTATTGCTTGCAAACTTATTAAACTCTTCTCATGAACCAGCTCAGAATTGCACTTGTACGTGAAGGCATGGATTTATCATACACACCTGATTTTTGAAAAATGAGAGTTCCTTTTAGGTTCATGTACCTAAAAAGTTCTGAACATCAAACTCTACATGTCAGTTCAGAAAATTAAGTTGGTTGCAGACTCTACTCACTCTATCATAAATGCACCAGACAATGTAAAGTCCAGCTTAGCTTAATTTTGTCACTAAGTCCACAAAACTTATTTTGTCTCAGTTGCCTTAGATATTATCCCTTATCCTTTCTTTTTTGAAGAATAATGGGTCCAATTTTAGAAATTATGTGTTTGTTCCTCATATTTAGTGGATTAAGTCCTGGGTGATACTGTTTACTTAGTGTTACAATAATCTTTAGAAGTAAAAAATGTTCTCTCAAAACTTTTTATTAACATATTATGCATAGTCTACCTCAAGATAGTGCAGCCAAACATAGCAAGAACAATTGTAGCAACAATAGATCTTATTAAATTCAAGGTTATATTCAAAGTGTTACTACCAGGTCAGGTTATGGGTTTGGAATCTTGGGCATCATAGGTTGTTATCAGAGCTTCAGCCTCAAATTCTAAGGATATGCCTGTGGTGTCTGCTAGAGATTTATTTTAGTCAGTCAGTTAATTTTGTTGGGGATGGGAATTAACTACACTAGCTTTATTATATAAATCAATTGTTGTGTATGGATGTTAATAAGAGTTTATTTGTGTTTATTTTTGAAGGATGGCTTGTGGAGTGTGGACAACTATACTATTCTTCCAATCCCAACTCCGTCTGTGTAACATTTCCGAAACAAATAGGATCGATCAAACAAGCTTATGAACATATTATTACCAAGGAAACAGGGTGGTGTCATCTTGTTTGTGTAACTTTCACTCCCTAGTCTAAGGGGTTACCTGTTAGTCCTTACGCCTTTCCACATATAGTATGTCATCAGTCCAAAAGAATTCAAGGCAGATGGCACCACGAGATTTAGCCAAAAAAGGGTGATGTGTGGGCCATCTTCAGGAATGCTGATGAAACTTGTAGTCCCAAAATGCAGAAATATCAGCTGGTTGAGATTCTAACTGATTATCATAAAGAGAACGACATGAAAGTTGTTTATTTGGTAAAGTTTGAAGGTGGATATCAGAGCTTATTTCAAAGACTAGTAAGGGATGGTACGAAGTTTCTCGCCAAATAGGACGATCCCAGTTATTGGGTAGGCTCTCACACCAAATCCCTTCTTATATATATAAACTTGAAGGAGAAACTAATATGCTTCTTAATGATTGTTTTGAACTGAATCCTTCTTCATTCCCACTCTGCGTTGACGATTTCACAGACGAGCTCAATAATAAGATACTTTGCTTAAAGTTTCTTGATAATGAAAGCCTCTCGATGAAGGAAAAAGTTCAAGATAACATGGTCTGGGATACATATGATGATTGAGATGGCCTGCCTTGAAGATATGCAGTAATTATTGAAACTGTGACCGGAAGAAAGGGCATAAATTGGGTGGAACCATGTCTTGCTATAGTGGATGAGAAGAGATGGTACAAGGTAGGGCTTCCAATTGCTTGTGGTAACTTCAGATTGGAGAAAACTACTATTGGTCAAGATCTTTCGATGTTCTAAGACCCAATGCAGTATGATTGGGACAACTTTAGTAAGCAATACAAAATGTATCCAAGAAAATGTGAGGTTTGGGGAATCTACAGAGACTAGGAAATGGGGTCGAGTTCTGAACCATAAATAAATGTTCCAATTCAGAGGAACCCGCAAGACATCAGATGGTCGAGATAGTCTCATGTTTTGATGAGGAATCTAGTTTGAACATCGCATCCTTAAATTAGAGTGGGGGTCCTGAGATGGTTTTCAGAAGGCAATCTCTCGATGGATTTGTTTTAGTCAAGAGATACACAGACAGAAATGCGGCAATTCTCTCATCGGGTCCAAGCTTTCAGAATAGTGGGAGATGATGGAGGCAACATTTATTAAAATCAAGAATTAAGCATCCTGCGAGTTTGACTGGGTACATACTTTACAATCACACTTTTCCATTTTCTTTTTTTATCTAGGATTATGGTTTTCTTTTCTTTTCCCCCCTTTAAACAAACATTATCAGTTTACTACTTGAACTACACATACCTGTCCTCTAAAAAATTACTTATTATTGAACCAACCCTATGAATTGGTAACTGTTTATCATAAAATTAATAAAGTTTAAAGAAGGTTTTTAGTTTACAAGTCCGCTGGTCCTATCATCAGTACTGCAGAACCAATTTACATGACCTAGTTAAGTCTTGCTATAATCTATTTTTGCTTTATTTTCTTGTTTATGGTTTAAACTCGAAACTAACAGGAGAACAACCAAGTATTTCTCTTGCAAGTAGGCTTATAAGGTTTTTTCTCCTAATTCAACAATGTCTTGTAGACTAGAAGAATTCTTTTTATTTTATCTTTGTATCTCATGTTCTTAGTATATTTTACTCTATGGCATTTATTAAGTTCATTCAGTTGTTGACTAATACATTGTTTAAGAGTGTTCTATTATCACTCTGATACATAAAAACATATATCGCAGTTGGACTGAAACAATTCTACATTATCACGGAGGCACTTGTGAGTGACATTTAGAATATTTAATATGTAATACAAGGTTAAATTAAGCTTTTTTTGGAAATTGGCAAGTTTCAATGTGTATGAAGTCCTATATGAATAGGTACTCTATGAAAAGGAGACTCCTTTTGTGACATTTCATGCCTTCCTCACTATAAAAATGATAGGCTTTTGCTACAGGATTTTGTGACAGTTAGAAAAAACCGTAGCAAATAGAGGGTTTTTGCTAGGGCCTAGTCACCCATTTGCTACGACTCATGGCGTCGCAAATAAACCTTCACGCATTAAATTTTCTTGAAGGATGGAGAGGCCTTTTGTGACTACTTTTATTTCGTTACAGGTGATGCTCAAATGCTACGGTTGTTAATAATTTTTCCATAGCAATTGAGGAAAATATTTTACCTCGATACAGTCAACTCAATTTCCAGCACGTGGAAAAACTACTGCGAATATTTTCAGTAATTGCTATGGCCCATTCCGTTCCAAAAGCCCGATCCCACCAAAATGTTCAAAATATACACTTTCTCACTCTATTTTGTTGAAGCCAAATGAAGGGACCAAAACCTGCCACCTTCTTCCCTCCTCTTCGCAGGACGCAGGTCAGCTTTCTCTCTCTATCTCTCTCTTTCTCTCGTTCTCTAAATCTCTCGCGATCATTGGTTTGATTTTCGGTCTTTAGGGTTTGATTTCAATCTCTCCATCTTTAATCGATTGTAGGGTTAATTTTAGGGTTTTCTTTAAGAAAACAGGAAGGGGTTTAGGATTTTGCTGAAATTGGCACCACCACCTCCACCACCATTACAGGCGCGGCTCCATACGTTGGTGAGTCCTCTCTCTCTCACGGAAACCAGCTACGAAGCCCTTTGTTATCTGGCTTTTTGTTAGACGTTTCAGGTACGGCTTGTTCTTAGGTCTTTTGTTTTTCTTTTCGATGTTCATATTTTGTCTATTTCATTAGATCTGTAGATAGGGTTTCAATAGATAAGAAGCTTGTACAGATGAGATAGATCTTTTAGAGGGCTTTAACATATGAGAGGGTTTTAAAAAAAAATTGTTATGTTGGTTTTGTTTACTAAATCAACAGAAGTCATGTTGTTTATGTTTACCAAAAAAAAATTGATTACATCTATTTTTTTCATCTGCTCATTTCTCTCTTTTTAATGTTCCTCTTATCTCTGATCTCTCTTGAGCTAGGGTTTTTTATTAGATCTTTTTCTAGTTTTCTTTTTTTTTTTTGTTTAGGTAGTTATTGATTTTGATTTTAATTGTTTACAAGTGTATTAGATCTTTAGCTAGAGTTTAAACAGATTTGTTTTTCTGGTTCATTTGTTTTTTTTTTGACAGTGAAAGAAGAGAAAGGAGGTGATTTCATGAGAGCTTAAGATCCAGTTATAGGGAGCCTCTGAGATTACCGAGATTATCTAACTACCTAAGGTAATATTTTATCAACTTATCTCTTAGTTTAGTTGTTTTGAGGGATTCAAATTGGGGGTTGTGATGGTAAACGGAATCTGGTGTAGGGAAGTTGTTTGAAGGTTGCAATTCTAGTTTTTGAAGGTGAATCCATCCACTTTCAGGTAAGGGGTATAGCCCTAATTTTATTCATTTATTTTTTTTTGGTGGAGTAAATCTTTGATTTAATGAAGGGTTAGTATGAGTTTTACTTATGATGGAGAACTTCAAGTTTTTGAAGGTGCTTTTACATGCATCATTTGTATGTAAAATTGTATCAAAATGTAGATTATCTCTTTTGAATTTTGATTGCTAAGTGTAGTGTGCTTTTTTTCTTATGAACTGATAGTTCTTTCAGAATGCATACTCTTATGTTCTTTACTTGTATTGCATTTGAAGTTATGTAACGCTAGTGGTGATGTTACTTACATGTTTTCTTCAACACCATGATTTTTCATATTTCAGAATATATGCTTTAATTAATTCTTTGTCTAGTCACCATGATCTCTTTCATAAGGAGCAAACAAACCACGAACCCCTCACGAATCATTCATCTGATAAACATCTTAACAAGAATACTTGTACTTTGTTGAAAGCTTAAATGTTTCATGCATGTGGACAAACTTTATATGTACATATTTGAACTTCTCTTCAGAAAAAACTTATATGTACATGGAATTGTGATTGTGATGGTGAATAAAATGAAGTATTTTTGTGCATGGTTTAGTAAATTTGAATGAGGATGTATGTGAATGGTTTGGTAAATTAGAATGAATGGATGCTTGGGTGTATATTGGAAACAGGTCAACGAAAAGGCTGTAAGCCTGGAAAACCAACAAAACTAGTGAAAAGGAATGGGTAATTTTTAAAAAATTATTGGGATGGTTTTGTACCATAGCAAAAAGTTGGCCCAGATACCATGGCTAAAGTTCACTTTTGCTATGGCTCGAAGTCATATCAATAGACCACAGAAAGTGACTAATTTAGTTCTCACTTTGCTACGGCTTGAGCCATCACAAAAATGGCACATTTGTTATGGTCTGCCAATTCGTAGGTAAAGTTTCTTACAAAAGCTATTTGCTACACAACTTAAAGCTACGTAAATGGTTTTAGACAGTAGCAAAAACCCTTCATTTTTTACAAGCCTGTTTTTTATTCCCACATCAGTCACACATTGACAAGCTTGTTAGAAATAATGTAACAAGTTAACTTGTTTTCAGTTGCTATCTATATTATCCTAATTTGCATGTATATCAGCCCATTGAGATTTCTTTTACACTGTATTTGTGTGAACTGAACTATTTCATTAGTATATATGTCTTATCTCTTGTTATAATGATGTATGGATGCGTAAGAATGAATTGTGCATAACACTTTCATATGGACAGTGGGACACCTTTCCTTTGCCTTCTATGTAGGTTACTTATTATTGAAAAAGTAGAGAACTCAGAATAATATAAGAATTGGGATGATGATCTTGATTGTTTTCTTATTGTAAAAAAAGAAAAAAAAGAAAAGAAAAGAGAGAATAATGTAAGAATAAGTAAAGGTTACTTGTTACATGAACTCACCTGGGGTGTTGCATGTATCCTGATTACTGCTATTCTTTGTGTTTTGGCAGTTTCTGTTTAAATGTGTTTAAAGAAAAAAGTTAAGGGTTTTGACAATGGAAATTGTTTTTGCATTCATACAGGTGGTGTCATAGAAGTACCACACTATCACACAAAATGTGTAAAAAAATCATTAATGCTCCTTCGGAACATTTTTCATTTGGGTAATATAGGTTAGTTAAATGTGATGGAAAGCATTATGCTTACTGTTTCTGGGTCTATAGGGTTAAGAAAATCAGTTTGGTTTTTGATTTTCTGTTTTGAATCTAGGAGCATTTGCTTGGAGGATGAACAAGTGTCGAGTAATGTAGGGAATACATGCACTTGTCAACCTTCAATTTTAGTCTATCGCCAAAGAATGAAAAAGAAATTTACTATTTTAACACTGTTCGGATGAAAATGGGTGCAAACCTCTCGCGATGGTCTTGCTACAATCTTAACCCTATACAAAATAGCGTAGGTGGCATTGTACCTTATCCTATTTGTTCATAGCCTCTTAGATTGCAGATTATATCTAATTTGGTTGCCTTCTGTCATGAACCTAGGTTGCTCGTGCCAGAAGTCATGCAGGTCAACATAGATCTACCATTCTAGGAACTCTAACGAACATGAAAGAGAACGTCGGCTGGAAGGTGGTTAGTGCAATGCAAAACTGTAGAGGACAAAATGTTCTGTGAAAGTACCACTAGCAAGGGATAATGCGGGGTTGGATAGTCGAAATTACAGAATTGTCAACTGTGGTTACTTGTAAAAAGTGAATGCTCCATCGACCAGGAGGATGAAGATAGTCTGGCATTGGGTTCTGAAGAGAAGACAGGGATTGTCAGAAGAGGGATAAATGAAGTGGGTGTTATTTAATAAGCTCTACTATATGTAACATATGTAGCTGAATTGTTACTGATGATTCGCCAAAAAAGGGAGCATTGGGATGTATCTTACAAGCCTTACATGGGAAGAATTTCTAATGGAAGATTGAATGACAAAGTTGCCATTTGTATTGAACTTAACTGCTTCGATGTTTTGACTCTGATAAAATGACCATTAACTTCAATGCATACGAGCAAGTTTGCAAGCAACATTTTCCTGCAATGTGTCTTTAAATCCTTTTGTTATTATTGCTTACAACCAGTGTTCTATAGATGGAACAAGGTTGGCCCCTGCCACAGACTGGTATGAATCAAGAGATAAAGAGCTCTTCCAACCAGTGAACAGGTGAACCAGAATTGTACCTTCTGAACGATAATCACCTAATAATTCCAGTTAACAGAGCCTAAGAATGATGCATAAAGTTGCACTTGTTTTCTTCTCTTTTCTCTTCAACTTCATTTTCCATTTATTTCATATTTTTGTTTAAAATCATAGCAGCAATTTAGTCATGTATTACTCTTTTTGGCGTTGTTCCTGGCTCAATTCTTTATGCATTGCTCATAAATCAATAATTGCGCAACCTTTTATTCTTTCCAAGTCAGTGAACTGCCAGATAATCTGAAATAAGAGCCAAAACATGAAGCCTCTGCCAAAACAGAAGAAAAGTGGTCTGGAAAGATGGGATATGCATCTCCTATAAAAAAATTGAGATTCTTTTGTGGGTTGGGGTGTAGGGACCAGGTAAAAAAGCTTTCTTTTTCTTTTTTCCTTGCCTTTTTTGTTTGGTTCTGTTAGGATTTTGGTAGATTCATCAATTGTTCATCTGTCTTTCTTAAAACTTTACTGAATTTACTAGTATTTGATCTATTGATGGATAATAACAGTCTTTTTCAGAGAAGCATGTCTGACTTAGCAGGCAATCTCTTGAAGAAATTGAAAGGTACAGAGGGCATCTTGCTTCTAAACCTGGGATGACGTAAAACGTAAAGTCCTAGTAGCACTGCCACCACTTGAAACGGCGTCACGTACAAAATTATGGCCCAGATCAATGAGAAGATGATGAAGATAGCTGTGGCCCTTGGATCACGCCAGCTCAGTATTGCTTGAACCCTCTCTCCTTGTGTTGCCAGGTCACCTGCCACTGTCTGCACTCGCCCTGCAACACTTCGCAACCGGTCATACCTCATCCTCACAATATCCGGTGGCCGTGAAGTTGGGAATGTATCGAATTCTTCATCCAGTTCATCAGGGTGGGCTCTCTCTGCATAAGACAACCTCGAATCCATGTGAGGAGGTTGCCGTGGCCTGAACCGGTAATTCCATATTCCAATCACAAACAGGTAGAGGAAAACAGTGGGTAAGATCAACTCTGGGTAGCAGACCAGAATCACAAACAGCACATGCACCAGACAAGTAGTCATTGGGTTCTTCCAGTTGCAGATTTCATCAAGCCATCTACTGATTGCCATAATTCCAGATAAGAGCGACATGATCCGGTTGAAATTTGCTTTGCTTCTCCTCAGGCTCCACATGTGTATGTCCACATCTAGCATGTACTCAATGGCTTCTCTCCGGAGTGGTGGCTCAGCACGGGCAAGCCGGGCAGCAACTTGCAGCACTGCTTGGTGGCGGAGCCATTCCAAGTGTTGAACCGAGATGGGTTGAACATAGTGCATTTTGGGTAGCAACGGCTTGGAATAGAGGTTCACCATGTTAACCCACCCCGTGCAAGTAAAGCGCAGCGCCAATTGAAGCTCCCCTGTTTTCTTGAGACCAGGTTGAAGGACCAACAATGGGTAGTAGTGGATGTATACACGATCAGTCTCCAATGTTGACAATCGGATTCTCACCTTTCCGATCCTTTGATCCTTAGATTGCTCCTCTTTGTTTCCACTAATGTGGCAATTATCAAATACCCCAACAGTGATGACTGTGCAAGGATCATAAACTTGCCAGGTGTACTGCTCGTTCCAGCGAGGTGCTAGTGTGTCGAGAATGGTTCGAGTTCGAATCCACTTGTTCCCATATTTGGCAACACAGTAAGCGTCAGTGGTTCTACCATTCTTGGTCTTCATCGGCAGTAGATTTCTAGCACTTAAAATCCCTAGCTCCAGAATTCCAATGCTTGGTTTCTGTAAGTGTTTGGACGACGGTTGAAGATCGCTGCTGTAATGAGTTGCCTCATCAAGGACATGGTAACCGAGGTCCAAACAAAGACGAAGATGAATCTTGCTAGAGAATTTCACTTCTTTCTTCTTCTCACTATTAGCAGATTCATCTTCTGTTCCAGAAGAATGCTTTTCAAGGTTGAACCAGCGAGGATTGACTAACGTATTGTCATGGCGCGGTGTAGCAACATAAATAGGTAGAATCAACTTCCCTAAGATTTCATGTTTATCGGGTCCAACCCGGTCTTCAACTGTGATAATTATCCGATCATCCATCGGTTCAGATACCACAAACATGAGTTCATCATTCCATATTGGATTTACAGAACGAATGGAGGAAGGTCGAGTGATCCTTAACTGGTTTCCTACCTGTATCTTGACAAATGTTTCAGGAGATCGGCCTTTATCCGAAGGCACAAGATCCTGAGCTTCTATAACATGAGCACGAAGATAACAGAGTTTGGGTGAGAAGTAAACCTGTGACCGAGTATTTGAAAGGTTTTCGGCATTGACAGAGTGAGCATCAGAATGCCAAGCATCGGGAAATGACTCGTCAGCTTGGGTTCCCATCCATACTGCTAGCATCACCTCCCCTTTAACCTTCTCCCCCGTCTTATCCTCCAATTTATACCACTGTGGTGCCAATGGACTATCGGGAGGAACTCTAAGAGGAACCTCTGTAAGATCAAAAGTAACTCGACCGACGTAATCATCTTTGCCGATATCCTTATCTTTGATCACTACTTCCAGCAAGTTCGACTGTAACCGTTCTTTAGAGAAAGCAAAGATTTGCTTCCAAACAGGATTCTGGTTCTTCTCCAGGTATTTTGTATTACCCTTGTAATTTCCAAGCTTCACTTCCACATATGGGTCTAAGCTTCCGGTCAGATCCATCGAAGGAAGATCTCTTGCCTTTACAACATTCACATACAGGTAATGCATCTGCTCAACAAGATCATAGGTTGTTGCCGTCTTGTATCTTCCTTTATATCCCATACGAGCCGCCACCGGTGGGCTTGTTTCCACCAACCCAAATTCCGGTTGTCCTGGAAACTGCATATGCATTACAGTTGATTGTCCAACTCGTGCAAAATCACTTCTTTTTTCTGTTGTTGCAGGTTTCCCGGATTCGACTCCGAAACCAGAGAAAGATGGAGGTGGAGCAGTATTAGTATTACTGGTAGTAGTAGTAGTAGTAGTTCCAATTGAGTGAAACATCCTAACTTCCTTCTTCTTTTTCTTCTTTTTCCCATCATTGATCTTTATTTCTTCCTCCAACTTCTTGTTACTGTGAATTTCCAGATTCAGAGGCTCAGCTACACCGGCGCCATCAAATTGCATTGGAGCTGAGTAAGAAGGATCATGAATAACATAGACTTTGAGTGCAATATCTCCACGAATGTAAGAAAACATGCCTCTTTTCTCGAGCGGGTAACGTTGAACTGTTGCTTCTGATTCAGATAAAGGGATGGAGATTCCAGATATTCTGACCCGGCCAAGAAAATTCTTGTGATGGTTGCCTTTTTGATCATTATATACAACAACATCGACAATATTGTTAGGAAGATCTTTTGGGTCTGACACATTAAAAACAAGCTTCTCATTCCATGATGGATTAATATCTTTGTGCTTGGTTTGAGTGCGGTGGCGCTGTTGATCGAAGTCGACTTCAATGAAGGGACTTGCCGAGCCATTCCCATCTTTGGGCATAAGATCACTAGCATCAAGAACTTCCACAACCAACTTTGTCATGGCTATAATATGAAACTAGTGAATTCAGTTTTGGAATTCAGGTTTAAGGAAAGGGAGAAATGAAAGATGTAATATAACTAAACAGAGATAGATAAAAATAGCATGAATGGAAGGGAAGGGTGGATAGAAAGAGAGGTTGAGAGAAGAGTTGGCGGTGGAGGAGAAAGGACTATTTTGAGTAAGAAGACAGAAATAGGAGAAGTAAGAGAGAGAGAGAGAGAGAGAGTGAGGGGTCGTTTGGTGGAGGTGAAGTGGTAGGACCCATTTCATTGGTTGTATAATGTTTGATTGTGAGGAAAGAATTTTTGGTGGGTACATGCTTTTTTGTTTTGGTTTTTAGTTTTGGGTTTGCTTTCGTTTTTTGTTTGTAATTATAATGTAGGGTTTTAAATTATTGGAAAATAATAGTATGCATGTTCTTGAACTCATATGCTATAGCTCTGTTGTACTGTGATCCTGTCCATATGCTGTAATTTAGTGCAAATCTCGAGGTCTCAATCACCGGTTGACAATTTGAGATTGAACATGGGTGGTCGTTATTCGTTAACGCACTAAATTATTATTTTTCTTTTTCTTGTTATTTTTTTTGCTAAGGTAACGATCTAAATTTCTATCAAGGGCCCCCCTCTGTGTTATTACATTATTTTTCGATATTATTATTATTATTTTTTTTTATAGAACATTTTTTCATTGGAAGTTAAATATTTTCAACACCCTCAAAAAAAAAAAAAAAAAAAGATTTTCAACATTTTTTCCTTCTTTTTGACATTTGCTGTTTGATGTTATTGAAGTGGGTAGGTATAGGCTACGTTTCTTAGGGTAATAAATATAAGTTTTATTAAGTGAATGTTTTAAGGATTTTGTTAAGCTTTTTGGTTTTGTGTTTTGTTTAGTTTATTAAGTTTGTTCAAATGGGTTGATTTTTTGATATGTATGTTATTTATACTATTTGGATTATATCTGAAAAAATCAGCTCAATCGGAGTCCTCTAGCACCTTCTAGCACCACGAACACTTAATTTAGACTTTAATAGTATAAATGAACGGCTGACATTTAAAGTGATTTGTTTAGAGGGTTAAATATCTCTAATTGAACTGATTTTTTGTGTACATCTTATAAACAATGATAATATTATGCTTACAAAAATTAAGCTGATTTGAAGACCTATAACTTACAAAATAATCCCTTCTAAAACATCCTTATCGTGTGCCCTAACAAGACCCATGTTTTAAAAGGGTTCCATATTGTTGAAAGCATGGTGGTTTTTCGACGTGGCAAGTGTTGATTGGTAAATTTGGACAGCTAACTGGCCTTTAGAGTGTAACTAGGTCAATACTTGCCAATCAACAACTACTAAAATGCACTGACAAAATAAAGACCGTACCAACTCTTTCTATACTCTTGGGAGTTGGATTACCGACCAATTCTCTCTTGCATGTGAGAGAGCAGCCAAGGATTTTTTGTCTGAGAAAGTGTCCGACTAAAGGAATCCACTAATTTTATTATTTTTCTTATCTTATTAGGGACTCTTTAACATTTTTATGGCGTTTTTCGCTTGTTTTTTTAGCAATTTTTCGTTAGTAATCCTTTTTTATGCGTGTGCTTTAAATGTGCTCCGATTTTACTCAGATTTAGTGTTTTACTGGACTGAATAGATAGCTACCGAACTCTTCTTCGATAAATCGAAATTTTTTCTTTCATTTTTAGCATTTTGGGTACACAAGGTGTTGGGCTCATTTCTCCCTTCTATTTATAGGAAAATGATTTTGGGACCGGCCCTTTAATCTGTCCAGCTGAACAGATTGAGGTGGCACCCAGTCTCAGCCAATCATTATATATATATGTGGACCCTACAAATACAAAATGAGTGGTTGAAATTGGGTGCCACCTCAATCTGTTCAGCTGGACAGATTAAAAGGCCGATCCCGATAGCACTTCTCTTATTTATATGTGAGAATCTCTTCTTTCAGAAGCAAATCTATCAAATTGGTTGGACATTGTGTTGTTTACCATTTTCTCCAAATTTTTTATGATTTTTTCTTATGTTCTATTTGTTTTCTTTGTATTCTTTGCTGTATTTTTATTTTCTCATGTTCTATGTGAGTTTTTATCATTAATAAATTAATTGGGGTTTACTCATTTATCAAAAAATAAAATGTGAATGACAAATAAGCATGTGACCTCATTAAATTTTTATTAGCATTGAGTTATTGATCTCATATAAAACAAACTCACTTCTTCATAAAATATTAGTAATAATTTGCCATGAGACTCCAAGCAAGTGTAAATTTGAGATTCAATAGTTGGTTGGTACCCTCCTCTTTATGAGGAGATTGTGAGTTCAAAACTCTGTTGTGGTATGCCATGAGTTTTTCCTCTTGTTATCTTGTATCTTTGGAGGGTCGTGCTGTTGTGCATAATTCAAGAGTACTTGCGTACGTCCATCTATGTACTTCTTTTCCTCTAATAGTGGCGAGTTTTGTGTCCATCATGCTTTCTCTATGCCAGTTGATGGTAATATTCTTCTCTTCTATTTTACTTTTGTTTGTACTTGTAATTAAACAATAATACCATAAAAATAAATAATAATAATTGAAAAAAAATCAAGGTGTACTCAAAAAATAATCCATGACTTAAGATGGCAATATACTCAAAAGTAATCCATGAACACATCTATTATAGATTTCCCATGACAAAAAATACTCCTCCTTAGAAGCTTAGGGGATTCTTACCCTTCTTTCAGACCTTTAAAGTTATAATGTCAGTATATCCCTTTTTTTCCCCTACCTTTCTATGGAAAACCTAATCCATAAAAAGTCAGTTAACTCGGCCGAGTTTTTTGAACTTTTTGTTTTGAGGTTTAACATAACATAACTCGTTTACTGGTTCAAGTGGAGTTGAGTTAACTCGAATCGGTATCGAAATAAGTGATTGGATTAATGATAATTAATATCATTTTTCAAATTTCGAGTTAACTCCCTCAAATTGTTTTTTTAGGATCGGTTACTGACTAGTCCTCTAATTTTGAGTTAACTCAGTTAAATCGTCATAGTGTAAAGTTCTGATTTTCTTCTATACTCCAGGAGTTGGTTAACAAAAATTAATTGAAAATTTAATCTACTTGAAGACAATTAATGGGACAAATGGGCCTTAATGTGTCTAAAGGAGTTTGGTTTGGGACCTAACACTTCAAAATATAGAATTCAGACTCAGATCTATATACTCTTTAGAATCTATATTATATGTCAAGTCAATGTTTTTAAAGTTTAAACAAACGCTCCAATAAAACAAACAAAATTCATAAAAAGAAGAAAAGAAAAGAAAAAAGAAAGCTTAAAAAAAAAAATCTCTTTTGTAGGTTTGGTTAAATTATCCTGGATAAAATAGTCGTTAAATGATCATATTCTTCGCTTTCTACTAGGTTTTTTTTTACATCTTAACAAAAGTATTCCAATTTTTATTTTTTCTCCAAATTCAGTTTTTAGTTTTACCACTAAATCACATGATGAGAAGACTAAGAAAATCTAATTTATATACACAGAATTGGGGAAAAAATCTTTCTTTTTTGCATATATGTCAATTAACATAGTTGATAGTATCTGGTATTGTTGACAACTTATCATAAAACAATAGGCTCACCTCATAAAATTTTTTTTTTTCGTTCATATCTCTTTGTTTATAAAGTTTACTCATTATTTCTATTTTTTGTGAGTCTGTGATATTCATTACATTACAATTTATATATATATATAAAGGACTTTCCATCTATAATCCTAAATTGCACTTACACATTGTTGTCACTGGAGTCACTAAAGTTGGATTATACAAATGAAAATTTGCTTTGTTATTTTCCATGCAAATTTTATAAAAAATTATTTTTTAAATTTACACAGAGCAGTTAAAAAGAAAGACTAAACCTATAAATAAAAAGTGCAGTGTCCTGTCGTATAAGTTTTCTACATTGCAAACCCTACGAGGAAATTTTATTCTTTATCAATATCTTAGCAACTATTAAAAACCAACAATAACAAACTTGAAGATATCTTCATACATTTTTGTTTTCTTTTTTTCTCTGCCTCTCTTTTGGTTGTTTGATAGTTACAAGTGGAAATTAAAATCTTCTAAAGATATGACCACATATATATCTAACTTTTAAAAGTATCTTTTTTTCTCTTTTTTTTTATAGGTTAAAAGGCATCATTTTTTGTTTTTTTTTAAGCAAAACGAAAAGACACCAATTTTATAAATGACACATTTTGGATGGTGACCTCCAAAATGTTCGACCCTTACAAGCCGATGTCATGATATCCCAAGCAATTATATAAATATATTTTGAACTTACCCCCTACCCGATTCGCTATATTGAAATGCACTTCCCTCCCACCAATGCACTTCCTCCTCCTCGCAGATGCATCTCATCAGATCACGTGCGAATTTCACGTGTGAAGATCACATAACCCTACTAAATGAGCAGGAAGGGAACACTTTCCCTCCCATTTTTTGGTCCACCCTGAAGCTCTGCAACCAAGCGATGGGGGTTCTAGGGTTTGAATGAAAAGAAAGCATTGTTTCTCTCCCTTCTATAACCAATCAATCGATCGAAGCTCACTTAATCCAGCCCTAAGCAACTAACGTCCTGCGAGGTGGTTCGTTTTCTGATCAACCGGTGAAATGCTTCGCCGGAACGTATAAATTTTATCGCCTCTCTCCCTTTTCTTTGTCTTATTTTGTAATTCGAAAGGTAAGATCAACCTATTGTTAGAATTGTTAAGGTTTTTGAATATAGGGTTTTCGAATCTAGGGTTTTCGAAACTAAGGTTTTGGAAATCACCTAATTCCATGCATTGTATGCCCTATTTTTTCTAGTTTAAATAGAGTTAGAGTTCTAGATTCAATAATTTCAATTAAGGGTTATGGATTTGTGGAATTAGGTTTTTGGCTGATTTCATGCATCCACTAAACCCTGACTTGATGATCTCTGAATTGATGATGTGTAGAAATTTTGTAACATTCCCAACAAAGAATGTTAGAATACACTACAATGGTAGATGGGTTCCACCAAAATTTTCTGGAAGGGGGTTATCTGTCAATGAGTTTGTTGATGGAAAGGTGTATGAGATTTATGATCTTGATGGGGATTCTACTAGTACACTAAGCTTAATTGATAAGGTAAAAACTAACTTGAACCTTGCAGCTGATTTAGAGTTTGAGTTAATTTGGATTAGAGATGGACTTAGAGAGACAATACACAACGATTTTGACTTCTTCACAATGTGGTATGAAGCTGAAGTTGATCACACAGGCTTCATAAACATCATTCTAAGCCTGTGTGATCCACTAGAGCTTGAGCCTATACCCCCTCCTCCCTTGCTTTTAGAAGGGTCTAGTGCAGCCAAAACTACACCAAAGAAGCGTATTTCCAAGTCCATACCTAAAAGGACTAAATACACTCCTAATAAGGTTGTTAGCAAACCTGTAAATTCTACTCCCACCTTCCAACCAATTAGGAAGAGTCCTAGATTACAAGCAAAGCAACAAAACAAAGGGAAAAGTGTAAGGATGAGTCTTTGGTCATGTGTTGACAGTGCAGGAGAGCAGGTTGAGTCTACAGTGATTCAGGAAAGAAATGAAGTAGAATCACATGGGGCAACAGTATTTGGTGGGTCTAATATGGAAAAGAATGTGGGGACTCAAGCTAGTGTTGCAGATAATATAACCAATAGCAATTTTGGGGATGTTTTTACTGAGGTGGTTGCAGATATGTTCCATTCATGTTCTGACTTTGAAGAATCCTTCTAGAGGGAAGCTGCTACACAAGCTAGTGTGTTTGAGGAACAAATGAGTAATGTAGGTGCAAGTTCTTATGGTGATCATGGTGCAGTCCCAGAATATAATGGTGATAATGAGCCTGCTGATGTTGAGACAAATGTTGATGAAATAGGTATACCAGATGAACCTCTTCAGGTTGAGGCAGAGGAAGAGTATCATAGTAACAATGATAGTGAGCAAGAAGACATTGTGAATGGTTGTTTTCTTTCATCATCAGATGATGAGGATGGGAATGATATACGGAGGGAACCTGCAACTTTTTAGAATAAGGCACTAGTAGAGGGAGGTGGGGTTAATCAACCTGCTCCACCTTCTCTTGAATTTAAAGAATTTGTAATGCAGGCTGATGACCTTTATGATAATGAACAGATGGAAGAGGTGCAGGTGTTGAAACTTGAAAAGGGTATGGAGTTTGTAACTGGTAAGGAGTACAGGTTGCATTTGAGGATATATGCTATAGTGCATTTTGCATACAAGTCAGTGAAGAATGAAGGTTACAGGCTTAGAGTTGTATGCAAGAAAAAGGGTTGTGATTGGTTGTGTAATACTAGAAGGATTGGGAAGCAGCTTATTTGGAAGATTAGGAAACTTGTGGACACACACATGTGAGGCTGATACAGAGGGGTTTAACCCACTTGCAGATGCAAGGTGGGTTGCAAATGTGTTGTTTGATGAGTTTAGTGATCATAAGAAAGCTTACAGGCCATAATACTTGGTAATAAAGATATGGAGGAGGTATCAGACCAATATTTCCTATAGCACAGCTTGGAGAGCAAAGTTTAAAATTTTTTAGAGGATTTATGGGAACTATAAGAAAGCTTATGCAACCATTCCTGAACTGTGCAACCAAGTGCTTCTAAGCAATCCTGATAGCATAGCAACCTTCCTGAACTGTGCAACCAAGGGATGATGTTTATAAAATATTCAAACATGTGTGCATCTCTTATCATGCTTCCTTGCAGGGCTTTGTGACTGGATATATACCAGCTATTGGCCTGGATGGTACATTCCTAAAAGGAAGGTTTGGTGGTGTTCTTCTAGCTGCAACTGCTATTGATGCAAATAATGGTTTATTCCCACTAGCTATTTACATTGGTCAATCTGAGGATACCTTCAATTGGGTGAAGTTTCTAACAATTTTGAAACCCCATATAGTTAGACACCAAAGGAAATTATGCTTTATCTCAGATAGGCAGAAGGGAATGAGAGAAGTAGTGGATTGAGTTTTTGGTGATACATGCAATCACAGATTCCGCTTCAGGCACATGTACAAAAATTTTAAAACACCATATCCTGGGAATATGCTTCAGAACATTGTTTAGCATGCTGTAACTTCTTATAAATTAACTGATTTCAGTAGATGGATGCAATAACTACAAGCTAATATAAACCCAGAAGCACATGCATATTTGATAAAGGAATTGCCAGAGTGTTAGTCAAGGTCACATTTTGAACATGATACTCATTGTGGACACATTATAAATAATTTTTCAGAGTCATTTAATAGTTGGATCCTCAAGCTAAGGGACAAGCCAATTATCATGTTGATTGAAAAGTATCATCAGATGATGCTGACTATGTTCTACAAAAGGAGGAATATAGCAAATGATTGGGATGAACTAGGATTGGTCCCTACTGCATAGAAGTGGCTTACCGAGACGAAGAACATGGTAGGAGATTTTATAGTAAGAGGTGCTAGTCTTAACAATCTTGAAGTTGAAGATTTCAACAATGCCAAATGGATTGTTGATTTACGCACTAAGACATGTTCATGTGTGCAATGGCAACTCAGGGGGTTCCCATGTGTACATGTCGTAGCATGCTTGAATTCAAGGAGGCCCAATTAGCTTGAGTATATATCTGTTATGCTATGCATCAAAGCATTAACTTTTGATTTGATTTGATTTTTTAGTATCATTTTTTAAGTATGTTTACTAACTTATTTTTTCAATGACAGTCACAAGTATTGTAGTGAGGACTACCATATCAGTGCTTTTAGGACTGCATATTCATCAATATTATTTCCTTTAGCTGACAGAGTGGACTGGGGAACAGTGAGTAAAAAAAATTATTTATTTACCATATTTTTGAATACTATATGAATATCATTGTTTTGACTACAACTTTATTACTCTGACACATACCCCACTAATCATATATAAATACCATGTATTCACACCTAATAAGGATTCAAAACTAGGGTTTTATGTGGTTTCTTATCTCTTTATAGCCAAGTTCAGAAGTAAAGCCTCTAGTCCTGAAGAGGCCTCCGGGGAGGCCAAAAATGAATAGAAGAAGGGCAGCAGATGAAGATGAAGGTAGAGGCAGTAAGCAGAGGAAATGTATAAATATAGTCATAACATGAGAACTTGCAACGGACCTTCTGCAAGTACTTCTTCAACTAGGCAGCAAACAAGGAATAGAGGTAGTGCAAGAGGAAGAACACCACATCATAGTGCCAGCCAAGGTAGAAGAAAGAGAGCAGATACAAGTCAGGCTTCCTCAAGCTCTGGTTTGGGCAAGGGCACATCATTTTCTGGTTGGGGAACCAGATTTAAAGGCAGAACTGGTAGAAGGAGCTCTACTGCGAGAGTTGTAGGAAGCAGGCCTGTAAGCCTACATCAAACCATTTCTCAGACCTTAACTGGAGGTATGGTGCACCAAACCTTCCATCAATCAGTAGTTCTAGGAAGTGTAACTTTTCACCAGCAACATAATCAATAGCCCCAGCTACAACAACAACACCAATACCAACACCAACATCAATACCAACACCAACACCAACAACATCCCCAGCAACAACAACAGCCACAAAGTAATCAATTTGGATGGAGTAAGGATATGGGTGGTGGATCTGGGTTGTTTCATTAAAAACTTCTAGTAAAAGGGTATGAGTTTAAACAAACTGACTTTGAAATTAATGTGTTTAACCTCATGTTTTTTGGATGTTTTAGGTTTTTAGCATGGTACATTGCTTTTGTTAAACATATGGTTACGGGTGTTATGTTTTGGATTTTAAGAAATTGAGTTATGTGTAATTAGATGGTTGTTTTGTTCATTTTGAAATCTCTTATTGCTATTTAAATATGTCTTCGTTTGGTAAAGATTGATGAGAACAATGCAATTAACTATAATCAACATGGTTTTTCATTCAACATTACAGGCAGGTTATAGGTTACATGCATAACATAAATGAAAGCATTACAGGGGACACTTTAGTTCTTAATGTTCAGCTTCTTCATCACAAACTTACACACTTTATCTAAATTGAGTTCAACTTCGCTAGATTTTGAAGCCGCTAGCACCTCAGACATCCACTCAAATGTGTTACATTTAGGACATTTAAGATAGGGGATGCCATAGTTGTGTAAGGTTCCTGAGATTGACAATTTCCTACAACAATCACAATTTGAATCACTACAACGGGTGTTTTTCCAGGGACATGCATTAATCCAATGGTTAGTATCCCCACAGCCAAAGCAGCCATCTACATAATAAGATTGAGGGGGTTGAAGACACAACAAAACTAAGGGCCTCCTCAAGCCATTGAAATCGTTCGCAAGTACTCTTTCGACATGTCAAAAATCTCCTCCCAAATGAATTAGGTTGGGTTGAACGAAGAAGTTTCCTACTGTCGTTGCAGCCGGGCTTTCGACACCTTGTGTACACCCATGGACATTCAATGCCCGTGTGTCCATCAAGACCACACATTTGGCAATCCACTTGAAATACAAAAAATAATTAGCAAATAACCCCCCTAATAAAATAATAAAATGGATAGGAATAAGAAGAAATCTAGGCACGTTTCTTACCTTTGTTTCTTTTATTGTTACTTCGGTTGAACAACTTCCCCCTCCCATTCTCTAGATAAAGATTAAACAAGCAATCTGGACAGTAAAGAAATTAGAGGAGCTTGGGAGCTTGGGACTTGGAAAACAGACCTCTGATGGAGGGCAATCAATATAACAATCCCTAACAAGTTTGGGTTCAACCTAGTTCTAAGGTTTTTATAACAATGAATGAAGGGAATCTTTTCAACATTCATTTTTTAGGCTGTTGAAAAGGAATATCTGTTATACCACGTGTATAGCTTAACTAAACAAGGTTACCGTTGGTTAGTTGAGTAGGTTTGATTGTTTTGGGCATTTTTTACATTTCAAAGTGATCAATTGTGGCCATGTCAGTATGGAAGATGGGTAGATGACGGATCTGTTAAAAGTGGAGGGTAAGTTCTTTTCA
>MVGT01003157.1:150552-204472 GCA_002174775.1 Macleaya cordata | reverse complement strand
TTTTTTTTTGATGTGCATGGGTATATAAATTTAGTTTTTAAGTTGCTTGGGTACATACAATTTTTGTACAATTTTACCCTGGGCTAAGGTATCAAATCCCCTTTAAATCCTAATATTTTTAGATATTTTCTATATCCTGATTTTTTTTACTTCTCAAAGTTAGGGTGGGCTCAAGCCCTCAAGCCCCTTACTGGTTCGGATACTGAATATAATGCAACCGTCGCCTACATTTTTATCTCAACTGTTCTCTCTTTTTGCCTATGAAAAAACGATACCACTACTACGTACGTACATCAATATTAATAATTCAAATACTAAAAAAAAGAATACTATACATAAAATGTAAGTCAGAAATAAACACCAACAACATATACTAGATGCCATGGGCTCTTGGTGCCCCCTACTTACACGTAACACCTGTGAAGCCCACATTAAGATGACCTAATGACTAATTTTTCGTGCAGATAATTTACTTATCATATAGATTATGCTCACGACTAACAGGTATATAAAAGCATAAAAAATCAGTTAAAAATTAAATTAACTGCAGTTAACTCTTGATCAGGATGGGGCTTAGGGTATAGGATCCAAAAGTTTTATGAAGGAAACCTAGAAGGGGTGGGGTTAATAATGAGAGTCGTCTCTTTTGAGTTTTGCCTGTCCTTGGCGTATCCGATCTATCTTGGGAGATACTAAAGCAAACCTAGCCTTGTTGCCTAACGTGTCGGTGGTACTCAACCCTAATGCGACTAATACTTCAGCTGTCGGCTTGGTAAAATTTTCCCTTGCTTCCTCTATATATCTCAAACTGGTGGTCTGCAAATTTCCCTCCCCCTCCTTTTATCCCTTTTTTCAGTTGCTGTTTAGTTTCTTGTTGTTGTTGTCTTTATAAAACAAAAAGGTTTTCTGTAGGTGTGATGCACGTATGAATTAAAAGCGGTTGAAAAAATTAATATTGTAATTATCTATTATTTATATATGTTAAATTAATATTACTATTTTTTAGGGGATAAATACCCTCATAATCCTATTTTTAAGTGTTTTTAATGTTATTCTTTTTATTTATTTATGGTATAAGTGGAAAATAACAATTTTCAACCTCATAATTAATTCTATAATCGTTTCTCTTTAAATAATATAATAAATAAATAAATAAAAGAAAAATAGGTTTAATTAAACACCAAACAATAACACTTAAAATCTCGAGTGAAACTCAGCCGAGTTAGTCAACCCAATGAATGAAAGTTGGAGTAGACTTGGTCCCAAGGTTTTGAGTGGTTAAAATGTAAAATTATGACCAAGGGTATTCTGGTTATCCATAGTGAGGCCCAAATGGAATACATATTTGGGCCCACATATATTCCATGGTTGGACATAGAGCACCACCATAAACAAAAAAGAGTGAGAGGGACTAGTTATTGATGACTTTGATTGATTTTGAATAGACTTTAGTTTTGGTGAAGAAATTAAGACACCTAAAAAAAGGGTTAAATGGAACTCTTATTAGTTCTCAGAGTCTGGACATTGATATTTGATACATCTTAATTTATTACAAAACTTTTAGTGGGACCCACAACAGAATTTTATTGGAACCATAAATTAAAAAGAAATAATCAAGAGATGAGAAATTCCTCACAAGCATTGTTAAAAACTTTTTCAGAATTTAAAAGTGGAACTCATGGTCTTAATGATAAATATCTTGGTATCCCTTTATTCACTTATAAGTCTAAAGTGGAGTGTTTTCATTTTATAGTGGATAAAGTTAGAGCTAGATTACAAGGTTGGAAAGGTAAAACTCTTACTCATGCTGGTAAATCTATTTTAGTTAAAACTGTGGTGCAAACTGTGGCTAATTACCGAATAGGAGTGTTTGCTATTCTTAGATCCATTACTAATCAGATCACCTCTCTTCGGAGAGATTTCTGGTAGGGTAAGTCCGATAAGAAGAAGAGGGGGCTATATTTGAAAGCATGGGTCTCCATTTGTAAACCTAAGTTTGCAGGGGGTTAGGATTTAGAAATTTAGATTCTCTTAATATTGCTTTATCATCAAAGGTGGGGTAGAGATTAATGACAGATAAGGATACTTTATGGAGTAGGATTATGAGAGCTAAGTATTTTCCTACTACTCAGGGTAAGTTATCAAGTTATCTTCTTCTAGCTCTTGGGTTTGAAAAGGCATAAAAAAAAAAGGTTTGATTCATATTAAAAAATTTGGGGTCTGGGAGGTTAGAGATGGGAATAGAATAGACATATGGGACGATATTTGGATACCTAATACCATAGCTACTATTGATAAACCTGTTTCTTCTTCTATGCCTGATATTCATGAAGTAGTGCATCTGTTTAAAGAAGGAAAAAGAGAATGGGATCTTGATATTATAGCTAGATGGTTTGATCTGGAAACTCAGAATAAAATTCTTAGTATAAAAATTCCTTTATCAGGAGAAGACCAATTCAAATGATCCCTCACTAAGAATGGTTGTTTTACAGTTTCTTCTGTATATAAGGCCCTTAATCCAGTCACAATCGATCAGAACCTATCTTAGAATAAGGTTTGGACTCTTGAGGTTCTCCCAAGAATCCAGATCTTTAATTGGAAGTGTCTGCATAATATATTGCCTCTTAATGCTAGGATATATAGTTACTATTTTAAATGATGTTGATCCTAGATGCCTTATATGTCTGCAAAAACTAGAATTTGTTTTTCATCTGTTTATGGAATGTTTGTTTGCAAAAGCTGTATGGTTTGCTTTGCTTGGTGGCTTTCATTTAGATGTTTTGCCTTATCTAACTTTTGGAGACTGATTTTCTGATTGGGATATTACTTACTTTAGTTGGGAAAATTCTGAAATAGAATGGTCTGTTTAGTGTGCTTTTGTTTGTTGGCATATTTGGAAGGTTCAACGTGAGTATGTTTTTCAAAACATGGTTCCTAACCCTATCAGTACAGCTGCACAGATTTGTAGATCCACCAAATCCTATACTATCCATAAAGAAAAGGGGAGGGCTGATAGTTTTGAAGTTGTAGGTAGTATCTCTCAAGTAACAAATATCTACCCAAATGTTGCCAGTGAACCTCACATTCATAGCTGTTGGAATATCACGTTTTCTATAGACTTTTTTTTCCGCTGCTAACTCTATGGGTATTGGGATATCTGTTTCAACTCCAGCAGGAGAACTTAGGGTAACGCGAGCCCTCTCAGACATTTGTCTGAATGAAGAAGAAGGAAGGTGTCATGGAGGATGGTATGTTGTTCAATGGTGTTTGGAACTGGGAATACAAATAGTCAAGTTCGAAAGCAACTTCAAACAAGTTTTTTGTCTCAATGAAGGAGCTACTAATACCTTACACTAGAGAAACAACAAGTTTTTGGAAGAAATTAGAAGGAATGCAGCTGCTCTTAAGTATTACTGTTTTAAATATGTAAAGTTTGAAAAACTTCATAATGTTATTACGTTAGCTAAGTATAGGAAAAATTCTCTTAGTACGAAGACATGGTTGGCCAATACTGCTGGTTGTTCCATGTCCCAGCAGACCTTTGTAGACTCTATGGAGTCGGAACATGATACTCCTCTTTTGTGTTAATATATGTTTGGGGTTGGTTTTTTCGCTTAAAAAAAAATAAAAAAAAATAAAAAAATTCCAAGTTCTAACTCCTAACTAATCTTTCAAGAAAAAAAACCTTCCAACTAATCTTCAGTTTTAAACCCTCCTGATAAAGCTCAACCGAAAACAAAGGGAGATTATGTGAAGTAACCAATAACACTTGTAACTGTCTTAATATCCAAATATGAAAACGTAAACATACAAAGTTTTTCTTCTTTGTCTTTTTTAAGGCACAACTTAGTCAGTAACATTAAAGAAGTGTTATGAATGGGGTATTTTGGCCTAGTGCATGTCCCTAATGTTTCTAAAAAATTAGATATACCTACTATACCTTGATCAAATATCTCGGTAGTTGCTAAAAAGAGGAGGTACACTTACCTCACACAAAAAAAAGGAGGTCGAATGATCGAGTCTTCCTAGTAGCCACTCCGTGGGATTAATTCCCCTAATATATTTGATAGTTGTTAAAAGAAGGATAGCTGATGTTATTTCTATTTCCCAGTTCAACTATGTAGACTCTTCGGAGTTAGACGATGTTATTTCTAGATTTTAATCTATGGTTTGTTGTTTAAAAAAAAAAAAAAAAAACTAGTTAAGGTGCTTTAAGAGGCTTGGATACCTCGGTATAAAACAAAAAATTAAAAAAAAAAAAAAACTTCCTTGGTCAAAATGTACGTTGGTTGTAAAATGTGTCCAATGTTCTGCTAGCTTAAAATGAAGCTAATTTTTACTTTTTTAGATGTGAGAAGTGTGGATTCTATGTGTATTTATAACAAACAAGGTTTCGTTTAACGTTCTATCTAATCTTCATGTGAGTATTTAGTCACAGTTTTGTGTTGGTCAATGTCACATCATATGTCGAAGGTCAATAATTATTTCATTTTGATTTATGTAATTTATCTTACGACTGAGAACGTGTCAAATTAATTAACAGTAAAAAGTGAGGGTATTATGTCTAATGAACATATTTTTAAGGTTTTTTTTTTAATATACTTTCTTCTTGTTGTCTTCTTCTTTCTAATAAAATTTCATAGGTACCAATATATATATTTATAAAACAATATTATATCATATTATCGAAATCCAATCTGTTTTGTTCTCGTGGTCCAACTTAAAACAATTAGGTGGAATTTATATAAGGGCAAGACTAGTGGGATGCATTAAATCCACCAAAATACAGGGTAGGTTTGATATTCAAGGAGATAGCAAGGCTAGTGAGATGTATTAGTTTATTAACCTCGGAAAATGTGCCTATCAGAAATGTTATTAGAGACACATTTTTTTATTATTTTATTAACTAAAAAAAGTGTCTCCCAGAAATGTTCTGCGAGATATTTTTTATTATTTTATTAAGGTGTGTCGTAGAAAATTTCTGCAACTCTTTTTTTTTAATTTTTTTTAATCGATACATCGTAGAACTTATCTGTGATAAGGCCTGTCGCAGATAAGTTCTGCGACACAGAACATTTCAGCGGGAGCCCTTAACCCCTACATGCTCCATCAAACTACCGGACGAGATGGAGATTTTGGTGTTTAAGAGTGCCCACTAATTTTGAAATTTTGTTGAGTTTGAAGTTTAAGGGTGTGCATTGGCCTTGCCTTAAAACAAGTATCATGTACCTTCCAGCCTTCATCACCAAAAATATCTATAATTTATTGGCCTAACATTTATCGTTTTTTATATATGATTTTAAAAATTATAATTTTGTCTTAATCAAAACTCCCCCTCTCCTACTTTTTTTTTTCTTTCACTAAACAACATTACGGCATGTGGTTATAAAATTGTAACATTAATTAAAATGATATATATATTTATATCCTAGCATAAAATTTCTAAAAATAATAGAAATAATTAGGTCATTTTTTTGGATTATTAAACGTTTTTTTAGGAGGGACTACCCAAGTTACAACATTGCAAAGATACAATGCAAAGAGTGCATGAGAAGCGCAGAGAAACTGCCACAATCATACAATTCGTCACCCACCAATGAAGGCGGAATAAAATGCCACAATAGACGTAGAGAAGCCACCGACATAATTAATTGGTTGGTGGGCCAAACCTGGTTGGAAGACCATAGCCTGCAGGGTTTGAATCCACGACTTCCAGTGTCATTGGGAGGAACCCAACCAATTAAGCAAGCGGTTGTTTACAATGAATATTAAAATAATGTTTTAATGAAAATAAGAGTTGATTTGTCGAATTTTTTTTCTCTTTTTTTTTTAACCATAACAATAAATGGTTCATCGTTACCATTAATCTTTTCTTAATTTTTCCTAAATAATACTGCATACATTATTTTACTATTTATTTTTTACCTGTTTTTCAATATGCAATTCATATTCCCACACAATTTTTTACTAAATTTACAATTCAAATTTGTTCCAAAAAGTCGATAATACAAAATGATTTGTCAATTACGTATGACCGACAACACTTATTTGATAGTTCTAAGTTGCCCAAAGATTATTTATACTGTTAGTTTTGGGTTATCGACGAAATAATTCGACCAAAAATTATGTGAAGATAGTAATTAATTAGTTGTGTGAAATATCCACCGCTTTTTCAATAAGTAATCGAGTGAAATTGAAGAATCAAATAATTGAGGTGGGTGGTGAACTTATGTGGGCTCCCCCACGTGTGAATAGTCCCCCCACATAAAAACCAATAAAAATTAACCTACAACTCTACAAGAAAAGAAAAATAAAATCGAAAAAATACAAAGAAAATAGAGTGGAATATAAATTTGGTAGAGAGAAGGAGAGAGAGTAAAACTTGAGAGTTTGTGTTTTTAGTTATCTTTTGCATTGGAGGTTGATGGGGTTGCTAGCTTTCTGTTTTGTTTGTAGTATCAAAGGCACATGGAAAGCTTTTAGGGCTTCATTTCTTTATGCTCATGATCCAAAATTCCAAAGAAGACTTCACAAAGAAAAAGAAAAAGTGAGGTGAATTTTGTGGGGACACAGAGTGTCACACCTAGCTAGCTAGGGTGTCTAACTGGTCAATTTTTGTTCGGGTATCAAGCTTATCTAAAATCAGAATATACCAATAGAGATAAGAATCAATGGTTCTGGTTCTTTTTATAATTGGACCAATTCCGTTTCTCAAATAGGTGGATATTAGATGTTTTGGTTATAAATCTTCTGATTATTCTATATCTAATGGATCCTTGGTTGATGCAGCCTCAACATGTTTCAATTTTTTATTCCAGTATTGAGCAAAAGGTTACACCTATAGGTTACAGGACAATCCTACTCCACTAGTACCAACCAATAAGCGGCATAGGAGAAGAAATACAATTGTCTTTTTTGTTTCGTTTTAAGTCTAAAAATCAATTGAACTATACTGGATGAACACCACCCGTACATCTTGCCACCATTAATTATCAATGGATCTATTTGTCTCGAATTTTTTTCCAAAATTGATCAATCCAAATCGCAAAGTCCACGACTCCTATGGATGTTGAGGAGAGTCCCACAATTCAAATTAGACCTCATAATTCATGGAAGAGCATGGATTATCAATTCTGGCTAAATCCCGAATAAATTTTCGGGACAAATAGACTTTTTTTATTAATAATCAGACCCATAGTTAGTAATTCGGTGTTCGGTAAAAGTTCGGTTCAAGAATCTTTCGGGAATTATTCGAATTTATGGACGAAAAATTCTGTCAAATATCTGGTCAAATAATCAGAATTCGGTAAAAATACGTTTCGGGAATAATTCGAGTATAGTTCGAATTATTTGTCCAAAAAGTACCTTAAACATTCCAATATATGTACAAGTACCATGTCTAAAAATATTATATCTTATCATAAACTACAATACTAATTAACTAAGTATTGATGGATAAGCCATGTGATTAAATAATACATATATAGTAAAATAACACATCCAATATTCTCAATGTAACTAGTATAATGGACTGAACAATAAAGAAGTTAAAAAAAAACTAAGATTTTTTAAAAAATAAATAAATAAAGAAGTATTCAAAAATTCGGTTCGGATTCATAAATTATTCGTGAATAATTCGGGACCTATTAAAACTGCGCGAATTATTCCGATCCATTAAATAATACGGTTATCGGTTCGGTACGATATTAATACATTCGGTTCAATAATTCGCTAACTTACTAACTAGGATCAGACCCTGGTGATCCATACCCGAGTAAGGTAGTTATTTCTCCCAGAAAAGTTGAACCCATACCAAGAATTGATCCAGGAAACACCAAATAGGGTCTTCGGATCTAGATCCGCAGAGACAACCCAATGGGTTAGAGAACCAAGGACAGAACCCAAACGAGCTCGGGCCATCAAGGGGCTAGACGCATGGACCTAATGGGTCCTTGCTGACCGGCGATTTAGAGAAGCCCATATAGGGCGGTTTGTGAGAACATCCCTTCACAACAGGAAAAGGGTGGTTTCCACCTACCCCTCATTTTACTCAAGATATCTCTCTTGGCCGATCCACACCAAGTGTAACAGCATTTTTTAGTGGTGTTCTCTCAAATTCAGGTTGTACCTTAGTAACCTGAACCATTAGATACAGGAGTCAAACCCACTCATAAACCATGGATCCACAGTTTGGGAGCGGATCTGCAATGGCTGATTTCTTTTGAGGATGGACTCTCACCACGTAGATCATCATTGTCAAAAACTAGACGATTCCAAGGCAGTTAATTGTGTCGAAAATGATTGAAGTTTTAAATTTTTTGAACATGCAGACGCTCTTTTTGACTTGGTCGCGTCGATGCTCCCATTCCCTCTCCACACACTGGTTACTTAGGGTTGTACATATTATCACTTTATTATGGATCTAGGTATGCGATCTAATGAATAATAAATAGAAGTCTTACCTGATTAATTACGGAAGTCCAATAGAGGCTTGCATTTGAGAGGAACCTGCAACCTTTATACCTTTAGCAGATGATGGGACTCAGATTGCATAAGGTTAAGGGTTGAACCTCCCTCTTTATTTATAAACCGTAACCCCAGAGTTTCCTAACCCATCAAGGAAACTAGAGTGGTAGAGATTCTATACTTACCAAATATATTAGGATTACAACCTAACCAAGAAACCTTGATTCCTTAAACACTTAATCATTTCTATTTAAACATGTAGAACCATAATATTTCTAATTAATATGTAATGGTAATTTTTCAAACTGAATAGGAAAGTATGTGGCCGGATTGGAAAGTGCGGTTCGCTTTCTATGGAGATAACAAGAAGGAAGCACTAGCCATGGCAAGCATTGGTTGGAAGAAGAGGGCGAGAGTAATCTAATTCCATTCACTATCCCTTTAAGGTTGTGCGATGCAGGTTGATGTGGTAGAGCTGGACCTCAACTTCCCGGTTTGGAAGATTGGTTCATCGAGCCCTCCATAAGAGAAGTTTAATGCTAGTACTTCCCTGTAGGGTCACAATCTAGCAATCTCCCACTTGGCCCTAGAACAACATGTAAATTTTGAAAAAATATTTTTTCAATCTAAACCTTTAGAAACCCGAGTGGGCCCTCTTGATTTGTGAAACATTGTAATTGCCAAAATATTAATTAGAATGTGTTTTTTTTTTACCTTCCACTCAAAATAAGAGTACCACTAATAGTTAATCATGAAAACATTTGCGTTTTCAATATCGCAATGCAACTCCATAGTTCAAACCATTAGTACCACTAATGATCAAGTGTATTCCTTATGGTGGTTTTATTAAATAGTAGATTGGATAGTACACCTCTTTATGTGTGATTTAATCTGTGTACCTCTTAGTAGTGTCCAGCTTCACATTTGAGCAGATGTGTGTCATTCTGATAGATTATGGCTAACCTCCATGCGAAGACTATTGCCCAATATCCAAAATGAAGGCCTACCGCTATGATGCCTAGTCGTATCTAACCCAAGCTAAAGAGTTTTGTGCAAACACTTAGGCTGAAATGACATATTACGGCTACTGCCATGTGAAATCTATCACCCTTAACCACGAAGCATATCAAGTATCCTCAACGAGCCATAAAACTCAGTATCATGGTAATGGGTGTTTACAACTCCTCAATGAAATATCACTTCTTGAAAGTGTAAGTTTTTATGGCCTACAAATCCTGAATCAAAATACTTTACTCAAAACATAGTTCTTTGAACATCATTAGATATTCACATTGGTCAACCGGACGTTCCTCGAAATGGGGATTACAAAACTTGAGATAACATTGTCGTTTGGCTTGTTTATCCTTTTCGAGTGCCATTATCGTTCTAAGAATATCTTTCTTTGGAGCTGGTGAAAACGTTTCTTTGAGTGATGCAGGTTGAAGTGTTTTATCTGAAATTCAGAATGGCTCCCACTACCTTCTATATCCTTGAGAAATCAACCATAACATTAATATTATTGAATAGGCCTGAGATAAGAGTATAGCAAACAAATTCTCCATGATTCGCTCTGCCTTAATTAATTTTAACCATAGTTTTATCCTTCTTGATTAAGCGGACATGGAAATAAGTTGTAGTTGGTGAAGATTAACAGAAACTTAATGACGTCATCCCTAATTAACTTCTCAAGTCGTTGCCTTATCTATATCCTTCCACTGGCTAGTGAAGACTCGAATAAAACATGAATGAAACGTCAAAGTTAAAAAAATAGACCAATGCATGAACATTCATTCATCTTCTCTTTCTTATTCTTTATAGCAGAAGCAATTTTGCATGTGCCCTATCTTGCTGGTTGAAAAGCTTACTTGTAAGTACAAAAAATTCTTTTCTCGTGGTTGTTTCTAGAATAGCGCCACAAATCATCTCGTGAATCAGCCTTATCTATATACTTTGTACCAGTTTGAAAACTAGTCCTCGTCCAAATCCATAAATTCACAGTAAGGTTAACATGTCTTACATTAGTAGCTAACCTTATCTAAATAACTTCGAGGTCCATAATACCCGCATGAATTTTTACACTAACTATTTATATCATGCAAACCTTAAATACTTTAGATACTTTAATATTCATCTAATCGGAATAAGAATTAAGCCAGATTAGTCAGAGTGTATGACTATACAATTCACCAACTAAAACTTACCACTCTGCGATATGGATGCAACCATCTAATCACACCTTTGGGCTGAGATTTCAATGTGATATTCGTCCCCAAACTTTGAATACTAGTTAAACTTATTTATCTAATTTGGTCCGAATTAATAGAGTATACGACTATATAATGAATATGCTCATACTTGCCGCTCTGCGGGACAGACGGTTGTATCCATCTAATTACACCTTTTGACAGAGATTTCGATGTGCCACTCATCCCCCAATCAGCGACAATTGTCGTGCACAGAGCTAACCTAACACGATTAGAATAAATCCAAACATAACCCCTCACCTTTGGGCAAAAGTGTTGTCTTTCTCTCACCTTTACGTGCAGGCTATTCTGCTCCTCAGTCTATCAAAAAGTTCCTATACACCTTTAGGTCGAACTAGTATTTTCAAATAGGTGAGTGCAAACTTCACGATCTTAAAGAGAATTTGATCTCTACATCTAAACAAATTAACATGATATACATAGGATGGTCACCTTTGGGCAGACAATCTAACCTACTTCAATCGTGAGCATTCAGACAACTACTTTGAGTGTCTATTCCTAAACCCTAATAGAATAGACCTAGATGTTCCTTAAACTTTCCCTGAATTTCTACAATGTATCTTTATTGGAGATAACTTTATAGAAAATTATTTTATCCGTAAGCTTATTGAAGAAAATTATCTCAATTACAAAGTAGAATTCCAAGTGTATAATTGTGTTCCGCATGCCAACCTCACATATGCAGTTAAATAATCTTAAACCTTAAACTTTAAACATGCAATAACACAATTAATCTCAAAACAACAAACAACATGATAAACTTTAAATTGAAGCTATAATAGTAAAACTAAAATTGGTTCCAAAATGTCACCAAGAAGCCAAAACTTTAAAATTCAGTCTCATAAAAATTATGAAATTCAACAATGTTGTATTTTACTAGAGAACCAGGCCCAATGTCCTTGAACCACTACATTAAGGAAAACTATTAAATTATAATTTTTATATGAAAACCCCACAGGTAAAAAAAATAGTAAAAAACCTTATAATGTCAAGTTTGGGGTATGCCAATAGGTAGATGAACTAGTCAACAAAACTTTAATAGTTCAAATAAGTTAAAACTGAAACAACATTATATGCTCAGAATTAGGGTCTAAAACTCACACCATTGGATTTAGAACGGTAGAAAACTTTGAAATGTCGAATTTCAATTCAATTTGATGCAAGAAAGTAAGTGAACTAGTACCATAAAGGTTATAGTCTGGTTGAAGCAATGATTCTTTTGAACTGATTCTACAAAATCGGAATCAACCATTACCGATGATCTAAACATTTAATTTCACAATGATATAATGTTTCTTTTATCTATTTATTTAGAAACCTCTTTTAATAGCAAAACATAGATATATACTTGCCTAAAATCCCTTTTTTTTGTTATTTTAATCAACCTATATACCTATAAGTGGGGATAAACATTAACATATTGACATGAAATAATTGAACTTTCTATCCAGAATAAGGGGTGGTCTAAAAACTCCATCTCATTAAATAAGCCTTTTAAAAATAGAGAAGCATCAATGATTTTATAGCAGTCCCGAAGATAATGAACTCTTAACAAATTCGGTGAGTGACTAAGTCCATCTTAATTAATTAATTAAGCAAATACTTAGCTGCTTATCATCACGTTCACTTATAATAATAAACCAAATACCATGAAATGATTAAAAGATCGATAGCAATCATATCAACTATATTCGAGTAATACCACTTATAAAAGGGAACATATTAAACATGTATTCACATAAACGAGAATCCCTTAATTTTTTTACTAATAAAACAACCAAATATTAACCTAACGATCAACCAAAGGATCAATTAACCTAATAAATATTCAATAAATTGCAAACACACGCAATGCGATGATACCAAATGTAAGCACTTTATCATGGATCTAGGTATGCGATCTACTGAATAGTAAATAAAAGTATTGATCAAATCGTAACTGAGTAATCGTAGAAGTCCAATGAAGTCTTTCACCAGAGATGAACCTACAACTCTTATACCTTTAGCAGATGATGGGGCTCAGATTGCCCAAGGTTAAGGGTTGGACCTCCCTCTCTATTTGTAAATTGTAATGGTTTCCTAACCCATCAAGGAAACCAGCGTTATAGAGATTTTACACTTAGAAAATATATTAAGATTACCACCCAACCCAGAAACCTTAATTCTTTAAACACTTAGTCCCTTTTATTCACACATATAGGATCACAATATTTCTAATTAATATATAGTGGCAATTTTTCAGACAGAATAGAAAAATATGTATTGTGTTATAGGCCACAATTTAACAGTACACACATGTGCGTGTATCTAAATTTGTTCAGCGAGCATTAAAGTATATATTCTCAAGTTCTCTCATAAATACATGAACCACCAAATTATTCATAAATATCGTAATAAGCAATTTTATTAAGTCATGGCAAACTAGCGGTGGTCGTGGCAGTAATAAGTTATGGTGATGATGGGTACGATGCCAATGATGGTGACAGTGCAGGTAATGATGACGGTGATTCTCGCTCTTGCAGGGGTGGTTGTAGCAAAGGCAGCTCTCGGCGTTCGACATAATACTTTAGGTAGTAGGCACAAGAGGATTTTCCTAACTGATTTTCTATGCAAGAACTGCCTATATAATGATCAATATATGTGCTAACATTTATCTTTACACGAAAACACATCATTAAAATTGATGTATTTCATCACCTTTGGCTTCTGCCCTTTATAACATCCAAATTGGTCATAATAATCACTAAGTGTCATCTTTACATAATTAATTTTAATTTTTCACAAGCAATAATTTATGAAACTTTTGGATACTTTCACTATTAGTTAGATATACAAAAAATTTGAATTAATTGAATATGAACTCTAATTTAATTTTACTACAAACACCAATGTTTATAAACAACCATTATAACAGTATAACAGAAAGGGGCCGCTACCATTATCACTATTATAACGATTGTTATAATGGTTTTAAGGCTCAAACAAACATTTGTACTAAATCAAAAAAAATGTATATAACAATTATTATAATAGAAAATAATTGTGTTTAAATTTTCTAAAAGGAAGGTTAAAGAGACCAAATAGTTTTTTAAGTTATTTTTTCGTTTTTAATAAAATAAAGGCCAATATAACCTTTAAAATGATAAAAACAATCGTTATTATATAACGTTGTTACAGTGATATAACGTAAAGATTTAAGGCCAATAGAACTGTTATATCAGTCATTTTTAAACACTGGCTGGCATCACTAAAAATAACTTAGGTTATAAAGTACTAACTGCATAAAGTAAAAGAAATCAGTTAATCTGTTTGTTTTGAAAAAATAACCCAAAATTCTTTCTGAATTTCAAATCAAGGGTGGATTTCATGAATTTGTAGAATCCCTCATGATTCATTAACTTCCAATCTTCGACATCCACCTTTCAAATTAAGTGTGAATTTCGAAACATTTCTTCCGTACAAGTAGAAGAATAAATCGAAAAGAAATAACGTCCATCCCACCATTAAATAAAGGGTCAAACTGATCAATAACTGCTGGATTAACATTATCTATAAGTAGGCCCTGCGTTCCACGCCCACTATAGAAAATCATAAAATTTAATTTACCAATCGTTATGATTTTGATTTTAGATCTATTAGTGGGACATCAAACAATCAATACAAGACGCGTATGATATATCAAGTACACTAGTAGTTGAAAGCAACAACTTTTGCTTTCAAGTTTTGACTTTACAATAATACATTTTAAATTTCGTTAAATATCCTAACAAATTTAGGAGTTTTCAATGTTGATTTTAATGGGCTTCCACGAAGTCTTGAAGATGGCAAACTTCAAAGGACTATGACATAGTCCATGGATTATAGCAGACTCCTACAGATTTGCTAGATGATTTATTTTTACTGATTTTTGCACTCCTACAAAGTCTATAAAATTGGAGAGTGTAATACCCTTTTAATTTAATTTACTAATGTTTGGGAGCAGCCACTTTTGTTAAGGGCACTCTGTTAGAGTTTTAGTATGTTTGGACTTATACTTTATATAAATATAAACTAAAACTCTCAAACCCCTTTCTTTTGTCTTGATCGACCAAGAGAGAGGAAGAGAGAGAGAGAGAGAGAGAGAGAGAGAGAGAGAAGGCAAACGGCTCGGGCAGGAGAAAGAGATAGAGAGAAAGAGACAATCTCTAGAAGAAGACCTTAGGGTTTTGTGAAGGCTTGATCATAGGGAAATTGTGACAGCAGAGAATCGAGTTCGTGGGAAAGGGTGCATGAATTTTTCTTCTTCTTCTTCTTCTCCTTCTTTGCGGTTGGGAAATGGTTTGCTTCGAGGCAAGTAGTAACTTGCTCTTTTGGGGTAGATTTAGGTTTCTTTGTTGTTGGTATATACTTCTAACAAGTGAATGCATGAAATCTAAACTACATGTGTTGTATGTGTTTTCTCTGTAGTTGAAAGCATGAATCTAGGTTTACATGAGGATTACATGTCTTTTAATAATATTGTGCATGAAAACTATGATATTAGAAGCATAATCCTAACTTTTGTATAGCAAGAACCCTTGTTTACATGAAATAACAAGTGAAATTGAAGGCCTGAAATCGCGTAGAACACAGGTAATATTGATACTCACAAAGGGAGTATCGATACTACACACATCTGTAGCCAACGGATATAAGGAGTATCGATACTCATAAAGGGAGTATCGATACTACCCACATCTGAAGCCAACAGATGTAAGGAGTATCGATACTGCCCAAATCTGAAACCAACAGATGTAAGCAGTATTGATACCCACAAAAGGGAGTATCGATACTGTTAGCCTTGTCAATAAGTCTCATCATTTGTCTATAATGAAGTTGTTTATGTTTATATTTGTAATCTACATGATGTATGATATGTATGTTTATGTTTAAACATATATTAATAGTAGTAAATGCATCTTTAAACACTTGGTTAAGTATACTTGGGATGGTGTCACAAGTGAATATGCTTAATACGTAATTATCCTCCATAAGCTTGATGTGTGCTTAAATAACTTGTTTAACTTATGTGCAAACATAGTTAGGTCTTGTGAAGGCTTGGTCCGCTTCAAGCGAGGTCTACAGAATCGCCAAGTGAGGTCTACAGAATCACTTGACACATAAGTAATGCCGACAGGGTTACCAGTGTTGGGGAGACGGATTTCGAGGCTTTTTCTTCAAATTCACGTGGCACACGACCAGTGTCTCGAGTGAACTACATGGACGGGTGAAACATGGGTAGTAACTAGGTACACTACATCTTACGAGAACTAAATCTTAAGCAAAGATCATAAAATACCACAGCCGTCATTCTATGCATCCTTTTACTCTGTTTAATCTTTTATATTGACATATCTTATACTATAATGTTAATACACTCTCATAAAACTCATGGTTACCCTGAATCTAAGCCAAGGGAACTAGTGAACTTACTGGCTAGGTTTTAACCTAGCACCATTAATCTTTATAGGTCCAGGCATTAGGCGAATACACAGTAGCGGTGTAGTTCGATAGGTAAGAATAAGTCTACGGAGTTTTCTTAGATTTCCGTGAAGACATAGGAGTTATTCTTTTGTTCAAGTTTAGTTTGGTTTGGACACATGTTAGGTCCATTTATCTTTGAGAATATTCGTTTATTAGTTTGTTCATTTGACAGCTTATTTTTAAGTTAATAAGGTTTATTTCAGCTTTATTTACTTGTGTCTTGAATGTGAGTGCAATCTTCTTGTTAGCTTGGTGTAACGCGTACACCCTAGAGCTACAGGTTGTTAATGGTTCTGTTGGAATACCTGGTTCTCAATGAGTAAGGGATACAGACCTGAATGTGAGGGTGGGGCATTATAATTGGTGTCAGAGCCAGGTTCAAAGTTCTAGAGGGGGCAGTGTTGAATTAGGTTGATGTTTGTGACACATAGGCACATCTTATGACACGCTTGGATGTTTTGGCTGTCTTTATTTGATTACTGTTACTTGACTAATCTAAGAGTTAGACTATGTTGTTTGGGTCTGTAGTTTGGTTATGAACTTATTCTAGATGGGCGGGTACAAGGAAACAAGTAAAACCGTATCATGTTTAGGTACCGCCATCAGCAGAGTAAGTGGAAACACCTACGTAGTTTTGATTGTATAGACACCTCAAGTGATTAGGTTTTTCCTACATTTGGGAGTTTGGTAGAACCGTGTGTTTCACCCCTGTAGTGGAAGAGCTGAGGAAGCAACGAGTGTCTTAGTAGGACTTGTTATACACATTAAGATGTGCAGTAGATGTTGATTGTCCATTTGAGAATAGGACCTATGCAGGTATGAAATAGATGCACTAGATTTGGATGTGCAGGAATGGGTAGTGATGACTGCTAGCCTTATCGGTAATGGTTTGAGAGTAGTAGCCCATGGACTGACTGAGGCTATAGACTAAAAACTATGCAATGAGGTGTGAGGACCCTTTGTTTGGTGGTTTTTCCCATAGGTAAGAGGATATTAGTAAATAGTATTTATGGGATTTAATAGTCAGTTGTGGAGGACTAGACTTCTTCTTAGATCATTTTTATAGATCTGAATGGTTGAGATGGATATTAAGCATGGATTGGCTTGCTGCACACCATGCAAGGTTGGACTGTTATGCGAAAACGGTAACATTTTCCATTCAAGAGGAAACGACATAAGTGTTATCATTGTCGTAAGGATGTGGTCTCGATACACACCTGTGCTTTTTGGATATGTCGGAACATCTGGTTGAAGGCAGAAAGCTTGAATCGATTCTTATGGTGCATTAATACCACAATGTATATGGTGAGGTCCTAGGGTTACCACCTCACAGAGAGAGTGAGAGATTTCTATTTGGAGCTGGTTCCGGGCACAAAATCGATGGTTAAGACACCTTATCGGATGGTTCCAACTGAGATGAAAGGGTTAAAAAACCAGATAGACCAATTATTGGCTCAAGGTTTCATTCATCGTAGTTCGTCACCTTGGGGTGCACTTGTTCTTTTGAATTAGATGAGGGTAAGTCTATTAGACTTTACATTGACTATCGAGATGTGAGTAAGGTATAAGATCGGGGTGAGCATTTATCCTTTACCTAGGATAGAAACTTTAATTGTTTGGTTCAGAGGAGCGTGATAGTTTCTCATTTTGGTGTAGGGTAATACTGTCAACTTGAGTCTGGAGCAGGACTTTTTGTAATTAGGTTTTGTATGAGATAAGAATCTGTAGAGATTTTTGGTAATGTTGATTGGACTTGTGAAGGCTTCAACATTTTTGGTAGACCGTATTAGTCATGCCTAATTTTAGAGACATTGGTTAAGGTTGTAAATACCTTTATAGTTGATTTTATGATCAACTCTGAAATGCATAAGGATAGTGGGACCCATTGAATAAGCTAATGTAAGCACTGAGAGAATGTTAATATGTTGCCAAAATTCGACGAATGTGAATTTTGGGCAGCATAAGGTGAAGATCTTAGGACATGAAGTGTCTATTGGGATGACTGTGATAAACTCTCCAAACGATCGTGACTGAGGATCGTAACTTTCCTACTTGGGTCGTTCATTATTGACTGCCTATTATGGAAATTTTTTCATAACACATTTTCCTAAAGACCTTTTTGGCTAGGGAAGGTGTGGAGACGCTTGAGTGAGAAAGTTAGTTTGAATAATCTTTTTATAACGGTACACTTTATGGCATCACCATGTTTACAAATCTTCTTGGAGGTGAACTTGGATTAGTGGCGGTTTCGAATGCAGCACATTAGTTATTATGGTGTGTCTTCTTATAGATGACAAGGTAGTTTTCATGCATAGGAATGCCGAATGGATAAGATGAGAGTTTACTTGACTCATGATACCGCGTTGGTTGTTTTGATGTCCTCTTATGTTTGGGGGCATTAGGTGATTAATGAGGAGGTGTAGCTCACTACTGAAACCTCAAAGATTTGAATTCTCATAAGCATGAATTAAAACTTTAGACCATGGAGATGGTTTACATTTTGAAGGACTGTAACTCCAAATAATCATGTCTCGGGATAGTCAATGTAGTAATTGACATGTGGAATGGATAACCAAGAGTGGTGTGATTCCGAGAAGGGTTATCATCAGTAATCGTTAGAGATAGCGTCCAAGTATATTTAAGATATGGATTCTTGGGATGGAAATAAATATTATTGGGTTGCTTAGCAGCTCAATTACACTTGTGAGTTGGAACAGGAGCGACAATGGATAGCTCCAAAGTTTAAGTTGTACTGGAGTAGCGGTAACCCACTATAGTGATAGAGGATCGAAGTTCCCTAGGTTTGGCTGGGTACTATAGGCAGTTCATTGAAGGATTCTCTCGCATAGCAGGTCCTTTGACAAGTCTCACAAAGAAGGGCGTTCCACTCAAGAGGGATGACAAGAGTTAACAAGCATTTCAAGGGATGAAAGCTAAGTTAACGACAACCCCAGAGTTGATCATACCGGAGAGTGGGACTGAACTCGTAGTGTTTACTGATGCGTCGCATCAGAGATTGAGTTGTGTTTTGATGCAGAATGACTGAGTAGTCGTACGTTTATGCTTTGAGACTGATGATACGTGAGCATAACTATCCGACTCATGACCTCGAGTTAGCAGCTGTAGTGTTTTCACTCAAGATTTGGAGACACTACTTGATAGTTTAAACGTTTGAGCTCTTTTCAGATAATAAGAGTCTCAAATACTTCTATTCACTGAAGGAGTTGACATGAGGCAGCGTAGATGGTTGGAACTACTGAAGGATTATAACTTTTAGTTGTACTATCATCCGAGAAAGGCTAACGTGGTGGCAGATGCGTTAAGTAGGCAGCCTAGGGGTATAGTAGCCTCTATGATGGTCCAGTAGTGGCGACTGTTGGAGGTAGTTTCAAAGTATGACTTTGATTTGGCAACCTGCAAGCAAAGACAGTTGGGTAGTGTGGTCATTCGACCCACTCTGGTGAGCCAAATCATCAGTGAGCAAGGAAACGATCAGTGGTGCCGTGACAGAGTTGCAGAAGTTCAACAAGGAGAAATCGTAGACATGACTATAGGGCATGACGGTGGCTTGAGGTTCAAGGGTCGCTTGTGCGTTGCAGAGAAATCTGAACTGAGAAAGGACATCTTGAACGAGGCACATCGTACTAAGTATACGATACATCCTGGAGAGAACAAGATGTATTAGGATCTCAAACAAAATTTCTGGTGGATAGGAATGAGACGTAGCGTCGCAAAGTTTGTGCGTACATGCTTTACTTATCAGCAGGTAAAGGCAGAGCATCGAAAACCAGCTGGTACTTTGCAGTCCTTAGACATACCCGAGTGGAAATAGGAGAATATATACATGGATTTTATCGACGGATTACACAAGACAAGGAAGGGAAATGACATTATTTGGGTGATCGTGGGCACACTTTGTGCCAGTCAAAAAGACATACACCGCAGAGTAGTTGGCTTCGTTGTATGTGAAGGAGATAGTTTGATATCACAGAGTTCCAGTCTCAATGGATCGGGATACTTCGTTTACTTCGAAGTATTGGAAAGCTTTTCAAGACGTAATGGGAACGCAGCTCGACCTTAGCACAGCTTTTCATCCTCAAATGGATGGCCAAACGGAGAGAGCTAACCAAGTGCTGGAAGATATGCTCCGTTGGGTCGTGTTGGACTTTAAGGGTAATTGGGAAGATTCATTACCATTTGTTGAGTTTGCTTACAACAACAGTTACCAAACCATCATTGGGATGGCACTGTTTGAAGCGTTGTATGGGAGACCTTGCACATCTCCAGTATGTTGGGCAGAAGTTGGAGAGTCGAAACTTCCAAGATTGAAAATTGTGCGGCAGACTACTGAGAAGATAGCTCTAATCAGATAGCGTATGCAAGCAGCTCAGAGTTATCAGAAAAGTTACGTCAATCAGAGGCGTAGAAGACTCGAGTTTGAAGTAGGGGACTAAGTAATTCTGAAGGTATCATTGACGAAGGGTATTCTACAGTTCGGAAAGAAAGTAAAGTTATTGTCGCGATTCGTTGGACCTTTTCCTATCCCCGAGAGAGTAGGGAAAGTGGCGTACCGATTAGCTTTACTAGATCAGTTCTCAGGAGTTCACTATGTGTTCCATGTGTTTATGCTTCATAAGCATCTCATAGACGAAGATCGTCCAGCAATGGTCGATTTCCACGAGTTGGAGTTGCAGCCAGGAGAAACTTATGTAAAGAAGCCGTATAGGATTCTTGTCTATAAAAAATAGAAGCTTAGGTCATGATCAATACCTTGGGTGAAGGTGTAGTTGCATCACCATGACGAGCGTGAGGCTACGTGGGAGAGAGAAGAGGAGATGCGCGCGAGTTACCCTGATCTTTTAGAAGAGGTATATACGATTTCGAGGATGAAATCCTCATTTAGTATGTTTGGGCTTATACTGTATAAAAATATAAACTAAAACCCCCAAACCCATTTCTTTTGTTTTGATCGTCCAAGAGAGAGGAAAAAAGAGAGAAGCAAACGGCTAGGGCAGGAGAAAGAGAGAGAGAGAGAGAGAGAGAGAGAGAGAGAGACAATCTTTAGAAGAAGAACTTAGGGTTTTGTAAAGGCTTGATCATAGGGAAGTTGTGACAGCAGATAATTGAGTTCGTGGGAGAGCGTGCATAAATTTTTCTTCTTCTTCTTCTTCTCCTTCCTTGCAGTTGGGAAATGGTTTGCTTTGAGGCAAGTAGTAACTTGCTCTTTTGGTGTAGATTTAGGTTTCGTTGTTGTTGGTATTTGCTTCTAACGAGTGAATGCATGAAATCTAAACTACATATGTTGTATGCATTCTCTCTGTGGTTAAAAGCATGAATCTATGTTTACATGAGGATTACACGCCTTTTAATGATATTGTGCATGAAAATATGATACTAGAAGCATGGTTATAAAACCCTAACTTTTATATAGCATGAACCCTTGTTTACATAAAATAAGAAGTGAAATCGAAGACCTGAAATCGCATAGAACACAGGTAATATCGATACTTAAAAAGGGAGTACCGATACTACCCACATTTGTAGCCAACAGATATAAGGAATATCGATACTACCCACATCTGAAGCCAACAGATGTAAGAGAGTATCGATACTACCCACATCTGAAACCAATGGATGTAAGCAGTATCGATACCCACAAAAGGGAGTATCGATACTGCTGGCCTTGTCAATAAGTCTCATCTTTTGTCTATAATGAAGTTATTTATGTTCATGTTTGTGATCTACATAATGTATGATATGTATGTTTATGTTTAAACATATATTAATAGTAGTGAATGCATCTTTAAACACTTGGTTAAGTATACTTGGGGTGGTGATCACAAGTGAACATGCGTAATAGGCAATTATCCTCCATAAGCTTGATGTGTGCTTAAATAACTTGTTTGGCTTGTGTGCAAACATAATTAGGTCATGTAAAGGCCTGGTCCTCTCCAAGTGAGGTCTACGGAATCGCCAAGTGAGATCTAGAGAATCACTTGATATGTAAGTAAGGCCGACAAGGTTACCAGTGTTCGGGGGAAGGATTTCGAGGCAGTTCATTGGATTCACGTGGCGCATTGCCAGTGTCTCGGGTGAACTACAGGGACAAGTGAAACGTGGGTAGTAACTGGGTATACCACATGTTACGAGAACCAAATCTTAAGCAAAGATCATAAAACACCGCAGTCGTCATTCTATGCATCCCTTTACTCTGTTTAATCTTTTATATTAACATATCTTATACTATAATGTTAATACACTCTCGTGAAACTCATAGTTATCCTGAATCTAAGCCAAGGGAACTAGTGAACTTACTGGTTAGGTTTTGACCTAACACCATTAATCTTTACAGGTCCAGGGCATCAGGCGAATACACAATAGCGGTGGAGTTCGATAGGCAAGAATAAGTCTGCAGAGTTTTTCTCGATTTCTGTAAAGAGATAAGAGATATTCTTTAATTCAAGTTTAGCTTGGTTTGGACACATGTTAGGTCCATTTATCTTTGAGAATATTCGTTGATTCATTTTTTCATTTTACAGCTTATCTTTAAGTTAATAAGGTTTATTTCAGCTTTATTTTACTTGTGTCTTGAATGCAAGTGCAAGCTTCTTATTAGCTTAGTGTAACGTGTATACTCTAGAGCTACAAGTTATAAGTGGTTCCACCGGAAAGCTTGGTTCTCAATAAGTATTTGTAGAGCTGGAATTTAGCACCTTCTCGCGAATTCGGAGGAGAGAAACAAATGGGATTCACCTACGTGGGGAGAAGTATTAAAGGAAGATAGAAATGTGTAAAATATATGAAGTCACCATTTGATTAATGGATCATGACCAAAAATTTAAAAAATCACACTAAATTAAGTTCTTTAAGAAAAACCATGCCGAGCATCCAATATGCAATCAAAGATAAGGGGATTCTAGTACAGGTTAGAAAGTTGTTAAGTACTCAAGATCCTTCTGTCCATCAAGATGGTCTCTACTTCACGATTAAACGGGAATATTCAGGGAATAGATAGTCAATCTACAATTACACTGCAATTGGATCGCAATACACTAGATGCCAGTGCCTCTTAGATCTATGTGGCATATGCATGAGGTTCTGTGAAAGAAAATAAAAATGGGGTGCATTCAACCATCTCGGTTGTGCAGCAAAAGCGTTATGACACCTATGAATAATAGGCATGTGCACAAAGTCAAAGTGACATGTGTACACACTCTGTGAAAGAAAATAAAAATGGGGTGCATTCAACCATCTTGGTGGTGCAGCAAAAGCGTTATGACACCTATGAACAATGGGCATGTGCACAAAGTCAAAGTGACATGTGTACATACTGTACCAATGCACAAACAAAGGTGAGATATGTTTGATATTGCACATGTGCACAATAAATAGTGTCATATACGGTATGGACTAAATATATTGATCAGGTGCGGTATGTAATGAGCGCGAAACAAAACGATCCCACACAATATGCAATGAGCGCAAAACAGAGCGATAACCCATACAATAAACATAAGCTCCAAGATGGATCAGGTGTGGTATGTGCGTGCTTCATAATAAAAAACGATCAAGTTTAAGAATGTGCGTGCTGAAAAGGGATTACGTATAGTATGCGCGTTGTTATGAATCGGGTTTCCAATCTAGAAGACAAGCCTATTAGGTGGAGGTACCCCAAACTCATTTAAACCCCAAGACCACCCCCATCCCTTTTTTATATCTAATGTAGGACTATTACACTGTATCACATCTCCATTCGTGAAATTCTCTCCCACCTGAATCTTGCAATGTTCTCATTGCAGTCGGGCTACCCTACATACCCATCACCACCTCCCTTTGGTAGACCCACTACCTTCGTGGACACACCTCTCTTGTGTGTGGCGCTTGGTATGACATCGAAAATGAGACGGGTCTGCGCTAATATCACTTTGTCACGGGTTCGAGTTTTCAACCCAAAAGACTATCCTATTAGGTAAAGCGACCCCACACCCATTTAAACACCAAGACCCCCATTCTCATTTTCAACCCACCTCTCTTATTTGTTAGTTTCTACTGATACTTTGTCACGTGTGGTCAGTGGCGGATCCAGAATTTTTTTTCAGAGTAGGCAAAGTGGTCAATCACAAAAAACTAAAAAGATAAAAAGGATGAATATTGCAACATACCTTATTACGATACTATAGCAACACAATTTTTTGGGATCCACATTGAGATGATTCAAAGGTGGATTTTCTGTGATGATGTTCTCCTTACCATATGGTGTTCTACATGATGAGAAGAACATCCACATCGAAAATCAACCCTTGAATCATCTCTATATAGGCCTCACAAAAAATGCGTTGCAATAGTGTTGCAATAAGGTATGTTACAATATCCCTCCTCCAAGATAAAATCTGTAAGATTTTAAGTATAACTTGTACTAATTGAAGTTTATATTTAACTCATCAATGAAATTTCAAAGTTAACTTCAACTAATTACTTACTAATTTAACAGAAAAGCCCAAGTCTCCAACAAAAGATGATTTAAGAGTGTTATAGTGATATTTTCACCATATAGATCATCCTCATATAAAATCACATCATTTTAAAACTTCTAAGCCCATCAAAAGTTAGTTTAAATTTGTAAAAATAAAATAAAAAATGGATATCTCATAAATAATTCAATATGGCTTAGAAGTTTTAAAACGATGCAATATTTGGTAAGAAAGATCTACACAGTATGTAATCTTAATTGAAACTAATACAATACTGGATCATCTTCGTGTTAGACTTACAACATATTGGGCATTCTGATACTCGCAAATGTATCCCTCCTTAATATGATATTTGAGATAGGATTCATACACACTCTTAGTCATACAGCAGCTTTGAAGCCCATATAAAGATGATCCAAGGGTTGATTAAGTGAGAATGTTCTCATCACCATGTAAATCAACCTCATTCAATATCAGCGCTTTCTAAAACTTGTAACCCTATCATCAATTGATTTCAATTAATAGCAAAATGATTAACTCAATCACCGTTGATTTGCAATAAGTTGATGATAGGGTAACAAGTTATAGAATGGGTTTATTTTTAGTGAGAATGATCTACATGGTGAGGAGAACACCCTCACCAAAATTGATACCTTGGATCATTTTTATATAGATCTCACAATCCACACTACAAACTTATTGTATGAATAACAATTTATGAAATGTTTTTCATGATACATACATATATATAGCATTTTTGGAAAAGTTGAGGGTAGGCAACTGCCTACCCTTGCCTCTATGTGGATATGCCCCTGTGTGTGATATCTGCGTGCCCAAAATTAGAAAAGGATCACATGTGGTATATGTGTTTGAGACTTAAAAATGAGCACATGCGGTAAGCAAATGCCTAAAAGATCACGTGCGGTATGTGTGTCTGAAATAGAAAGAATATCACGTACAAAAATGTGCATGTCCAAAAGAGTTCATGTGCAGTATGCGTGCCTGGATTGAAAGAATATCACGTGCAAAAATTTGCATGCCCAAAGGGTTCACGTACAAGATCACATGTAATAATGCGCGTGCTCCAAAAAGTGGTTGATCACGTGTGAATCAATTGACACATTCACAAAATAATATTTTCATTAAAATTTTAAAACACACATTGGATTTTGATATAAATCTTTATATGAAAAAATGCATGCATGCCTAAGAGCAGCCATAGTGGTTGAGAAAAACGCATCAATTTGCATAAAAAAAGTTGTACAGTGGAAGGAAGCTAAAATGGATTTTAGCTTATGAGAGAGGTTGGAATTTGAAGAATTTTTACGGGGCGGGATGCTGACATGTATGGCAGCTTGACTTAACCATGGTTACAAATTGTTTCCAACACATTAATTAAAGATTTTATTTTTAATTTTTTCAATTTCAAGCGATTTTTCAAACCTGAGCTCCATCTATAGGATTCTCAAATACCACCAGATGATCAATGGATTCTCAGATTCCGCCTTATGCCAGGCTAACTCTGAGAATCTCCCATCTAATTTTGCAAACTAGTTTAGATGTTGTCCATATTTGGACAACTCTCTCTCCTCCAATTGACTACGGGTTAGATTTTAGACAATTTGGCTAAAATAGCCTACATTGTGGATACTCTAAGAGAGTATTTATGAAGGGTATTCAAGTAATAGAGAAGCTATTAGAATTTTGGAGGGTTTCCAAAGCAAAAATTCACTTTTCATATTAAAAGTACTAGATAATAGTATTTAAAGCTTGTTAACGTGTGCCCTTAAGGAACATGTTCACAAGACCCATTAATTATAACTTAACAATTAATTATAAATACAACTAACTATTATTTATTTCATTATTAATTATTTTTTATTATTAATAAATATAATAATACATAACAAGCATAAATATGTATAATCAATATTACTCTAATAGATATAATCAATAACTATTATTTTTAATAAATTATAAATAATAATGTAGACACCTAATTTTTGCACCCCGAGATGAAATTAGCAAAATTTCCAAAGTGTTTCGGGATGCATGTGATCACGTGGAACCCACGAAATTTTTTGACCAGAGTTTGTCTCAAATTGGAATGAGATATGTGAGAGAGCAAGGGAAGGCTTAGGTGTTGGGCACATATACATAGTTATGTATATAAAAGAAAGAAAAAATGCTGAATTTCAAAATAATCGTTAAGTATTTTTTAACACTTTAAGACATCAAATTTTTTATGTTCCTATTTTGCGACGAAGCTAATAACCCATTTATTTTCTTATTGTCTTTATAAGGTGTAAAAAATTGGGTTTCATTTTGTTATAAAGAATAGGCCTTACCTAGGTTAGGTTTGTTTGTTTTCAAGAATAGCATTGCATTAGTTCTAGAGTTGTTCGGTTCCCCTCTTGTTTAATTCACTTTACTTTAAAAAAATTAAAAGAAAAGAATAAATTTTTCTACATAATTAAATCATATTATTAACCTAAGCCAACCGTGCATTTAGGGCCTCAAACTCCTAATAAAGATTACAATCCTTAGATCCTTTTGTTCGATTTTTTTGGCATTAAACTATCTACAATAGTGGTAAGGTAAAATGTATTTTATCCTACTACTATTTAGCTTTAGCCAAGTAGATGCACATCGGTGTATTTTAAAAAAATTTGTCAAAATTTTTTAAAAAATGGTGGCGGGACATAATGAGAATTATTTTAAAAAACAAAGAACATATAACGCACCCATTATGAGTTTTTTTAGTACATTTAGTTCACCAAATATTATATTAGTCTATCTAGTCCAAAAATAAAATTTAGACAGATTTGCCCATTACTATCTCAAAGTAATCCTTAACTATAGGTGCATATTAGCACCAATTACTTCTTTTCTAATTGTATTTGTCAAATACAATTGTTATAACTTTAAAAACACAACAATTTTCACTAGCTTTTTTATCTAGATTACATCTAAATTTAAATTTGCATGCTTCAAAAGCAGGTAACATCAAAAGAAGAAGTGAAGATCTAAAATACTACTTTTCAAACATATAAATTTCATCAAAATATGTTACTTAAAATAGTAGGCAGAAATATTTTTACATAAAATATGCAAAAATATTTTTGCACAAATAAATAGGAAACTACTACAAATAGTACATTTTATTTAGGATAAAACAAGGACACTAAAAAAAAGAATGGACTAAATAAACTTACAAAAGTTTAAAAAGGACTAAACATATTAAAAAATCTTTACAAAAGGTATTTCAGGCTTATAGAAAATATTGTGAACAAAATGGATTAAAAAAAACAAAATTCAAAGGAGGTTCATAGCCAAAGGTAAAGTATTACTAATGGAATCGAAATGGTCTCTGGATTGATCAGAAGATCCTTTCAATTGGCTAGAATCCGTTACTTGAACGAAAATAGATCTTGTGGAATCATATTGAATATTTGACGATACATTCCGTACCTTGCTAAAAAACCGATCCTTGTTTACCAACCACACATTGTCTAACCAAATCCAATTCTCTCTCGATACGTTCCTCAAAAAATCCGATTCGTGCGAATTCTTCCCCCAACTAACGAAGAGATCTTGGCGGAATTGCCACATATGAAATTGAGCACAATTTTGCAAAGAAATACCCCACTTGTTTCTCGAGAAGAGATGGGAAACATGCTCAATCTCATTTGATTGAATAGTTGACTCAGCTCCTTGTTGTTTGAAGAAACCCTCCACTTCAATTGGTCTTTTTTCACGAAAAGCAGACATGAGATAACAAATCCAGTGTTTCACTAAGATTTCGAATAGCTGTCCCGAATTCAAGTTGATTATGTTTCGCTTCTTCCTCGGAGAAAGACGATCAAACAATTCCCAATCATGGTCCTTGCGGATCGGATCATCCGTATAGGATACAAAAAGAANCAATTTGTAACCATGGTTAAGTCAAGCTGCCATACATGTCAGCATCCCGCCCCGTAAAAATTCTTCAAATTCCAACCTCTCTCATAAGCTAAAATCCATTTTAGCTTCCTTCCACTGTACAACTTTTTTTATGCAAATTGATGCGTTTTTCTCAACCACTATGGCTGCTCTTAGGCATGCATGCATTTTTTCATATAAAGATTTATATCAAAATCCAATGTGTGTTTTAAAATTTTAATGAAAATATTATTTTGTGAATGTGTCAATTGATTCACACGTGATCAACCACTTTTTGGAGCACGCGCATTATTACATGTGATCTTGTACGTGAACCCTTTGGGCATGCAAATTTTTGCACGTGATATTCTTTCAATCCAGGCACGCATACTGCACATGAACTCTTTTGGACATGCACATTTTTGTACGTGATATTCTTTCTATTTCAGACACACATACCGTGCGTGATCTTTTAGGCATTTGCTTACCGCATGTGCTCATTTTTAAGTCTCTAACACATATACCACATGTGATCCTTTTCTAATTTTGGGCACGCAGATATCACACGCAGGGGCATATCCACATAGAGGCAAGGGTAGGCAGTTGCCTACCCTCAACTTTTCCAAAAATGCTATATATATGTATGTATCATGAAAAACATTTCATAGATTGTTATTCATACAATAAGTTTGTAGTGTGGATTGTGAGATCTATATAAAAATGATCCAAGGTTTCAATTTTGGTGAGGGTGTTCTCCTCACCATGTAGATCATTCTCACTAAAAATAAACCCATTCTATAACTTGTTACCCTATCATCAACTTATTGCAAATCAACGGTGATTGAGTTAATCATTTTGCTATTAATTGAAATCAATTGATGATAGGGTTACAAGTTTTAGAAAGCGCTGATATTGAATGAGGTTGATTTACATGGTGATGAGAACATTCTCACTTAATCAACCCTTGGATCATCTTTATATGGGCTTCACGGCTGCTGTATGACTAAGAGTGTGTATGAATCCTATCTCACATATCATATTAAGGAGGGATACATTTGCGAGTATCAGAATGCCCAATATGTTGTAAGTCTAACACGAAGATGATCCAGTATTGTATTAGTTTCAATTAAGATTACATACTGTGTAGATCTTTCTTACCAAATATTGCATCGTTTTAAAACTTCTAAGCCATATTGAATTATTTATGAGTTATCCATTTTTTATTTTATTTTTACAAATTTAAACTAACTTTTGATGGGCTTAGAAGTTTTAAAATGATGTGATTTTATATGAGGATGATCTATATGGTGAAAATATCACTATAACACTCTTAAATCATCTTTTGTTGGAGACTTGGGCTTTTCTGTTAAATTAGTAAGTAATTAGTTGAAGTTAACTTTGAAATTTCATTGATGAGTTAAATATAAACTTCAATTAGTACAAGTTATACTTAAAATCTTACAGATTTTATCTTGGAGGAGGGATATTGTAACATACCTTATTGCAACACTATTGCAACGCATTTTTTGTGAGGCCTATATAGAGATGATTCAAGGGTTGATTTTCGATGTGGATGTTCTTCTCATCATGTAGAACACCATATGGTAAGGAGAACATCATCACCGAAAATCCACCTTTGAATCATCTCAATGTGGATCCCAAAAAATTGTGTTGCTATAGTATCGCAATAAGGTATGTTGCAATATTCATCCTTTTTATCTTTTTAGTTTTTTGTGATTGACCACTTTGCCTACTCTGAAAAAAAATTCTGGATCCGCCACTGACCACACGTGACAAAGTATCAGTCGAAACTAACAAACAAGAGAGGTGGGTTGAAAATGAGAATGGGGGTCTTGGTGTTTAAATGGGTGTGGGGTCGCTTTACCTAATAGGATAGTCTTTTGGGTTGAAAACTCGAACCCGTGACAAAGTGATATTAGCGCAGACCCGTCTCATTTTCGATGTCATACCAAGCGCCACACACAAAAATTCTGGATCCGCCACTGACCACACGTGACAAAAAATTCTGGATCCTATTAGGGATCCGACACTGATCCCTCGAAATAAAAACTCTTTGTCATTTTTGTTTGTTAGTTTCTACTGATACTAAAGCAGTAAAAATATAGTATTGGGGAGGAGAGTTCAAATCGAGACTAGGCTTTAATAATCACCTCGTCCACAGAGGACTCCCTGGAATTAAAACCTGTTATTTTAGTTTGCTAGTTACTACTGATACTAAAGCAGTAAAAATTTAGTATTGGTGGGGGAGTGTTAAGATCGAGATCGTCGAAGGTCTAAGATCTAAAGTGGCATATATAGCTGTCCAGATTCTTTGATTTGGAGTTGCAAAGAAGAAAAGGACACGTGGAGGTATCAAATCATACAGATCCATATCATATTCAGCTTCGGTAGGTCAAATATTAGATCCATATCTAATAGGAGGTTCGATCAGATTTCTGCAACCAGAGTTGAAATTTCAACTCAACAAGGGTAAGTAGCTTTGATGTAATTTAATTTTATGAATTAACATCATCAATTAATCAATTAGATACCTAATTTCAATTAACATCCAGCCATTTAGATTCTAATGTTTTTTTCTGAATTTTTTTTAATCTAGGGTTTTTTTTATTATATTTTAACTTATCTATCTAAATTTTAGGGATTTTTCCTTAATTCTTTTCCATTCTAATCTTTAGTTTTTATAATTATATTTATATCGTTAAATTAATCTAATATATTATTTATTAAGATTTATAGATTATTTTTTTAAAAGTGCTCCCACCTAGGTAATTTTGTGGCTCCGCCACTGCTTATTACTACAATCAATTAATTTAACTTGTCAAAAAAATAGAGGAAGTTATCTAGGTTTTTATTCAGTAGCATTATTTTCTTTTGATCGACCAGGGGCACCATTTAATGTACTTACGGTTTTACCTTTTACCAACCCTAACTTTAATTAACCCAAATTCTAATAAACTCAAAAGGTGATTTTATCCAACTTTCTCTTACGTTAAGATGATGGTATATTTAGGATATTATGTTATATTTTAGAAAGTAAGACCTTGGGGTCCAATGTTTTAAAATATTATCTTTCCAAGTATTTAAAAAAATTGATTATCCTTAGAAGTCTCTATTTCATAATTTTTGTCCTTAATTGTAATTTTTTTAATTTGGAAAAAAATAGAATTTGTTATCCAAGACAATACCAGTTAAAAGTAATTCTATAATTTAGGAAAAGAGACTAAATTTTTGCCCAAGTATTAAGTTAGTTTTAGATTTTTAAAAAAATAAGAAAATGTGTAAATGATGGCGTATAAGAAATGTCTTTGATGTATCTAGAGGCCCGAGACCCAGCTTCACTAAAATTCATCAAGAGAGCCTAGTTTGATGTAAAACGCGGCCCAACGAACAAGACTAATTGTCATGCGGTTAGCCCAGGTGTTTTTCGGCCAAATTCTATCGTTTAGGCCTTGAAAATGGCGTTTTTATTATTTTCGAAAAGTTTTTAATCGGTTTATTCTCTTTCTAGAAAATGCGTTTTAAGTTACCATTTTTCCAATATTCTTCTTTTATTTAGTAGATTTCAGTCTTGTGCTTATAACAAAAATTATTATTTTTTATATTCGATATCTGATATCCGAACGGATATTGTATTTCACAATTCGAATTCGTATCCGAAAAATTTATCGAATATCCGATAATATCTGATTCGATCCGATAAGTCAAACCAATTCAGATTTTATCCTAAATTTGATAATATGGAACTTAATTTTTACTATATTTGGACAGTTTTTTTCATTTTATTTATACGAATATTTATTATGTAACATATTATATATAATTATATATATTATATACAATTTTTATGTTTCATATATGATTTTTTATATATATGTGATTTTTTATCGAATCGGATATTAACGGAGCGAATTCCTTAATATCCGAATCCATATCCGAAAATCTTTATTATCCGAAAAAAATATTTGATATCTGAATCTGATATCCGACAATTCGAATACGAATTCGAATCGGATTTGGATTTTCGACTATCCATTGACATCCCTAAATTGTACTAGTAAGTCTTTAAATAATCATTCATTTTATGTAAATTCACTTTTGGATTGAATTATTAAGAGTTAGAGAAGTTATTCTCAATTTTGTTCTTGATTTGAGTTCATCAGTGATACGTCCTGCATTAGTAAACTACCTAAATCTTAAGGTAGATTCATAAGCATCCTTCATTTATTAAAGGCTCGTAAAATCTACCACATAGATAATCGATAAAGGCCACCCAAATTAAGTGTTATCTAGTGATGTTAAGGGATTCTATTAAGGGCTACTATAACCAAGTCAAATGTTTAATTTTGACTTGTTTTAAAAAATTAATTCACATTTAAGTTCAACTAACAACTGAACAGATGCCTTACTATGAACTAAAATTCAAACTGACCATGTATTTTCCCGACTCAGAGTCGAACATACACATCCAAATTTATTTATTTGTATAGAAAAATTGTACTTTTAGTTTTCTCCCCAATGCTTTGCTTTCTTTTGTTCTATTTTTTTTTGTTGGATGTTTTAATGACCCAATCCCTTCATCAAACTTTTTTGTGAAAAAAACTTCTCCATTAATTGTAGAGTTCATAAGACTCCCAAATGTGAGATTCGATGTTTGAAATGTTAGAATCAAATGTGCTCAGTGTTGTAATGCCGAAAAAAGTAGTGAGAAAATTCATTAAATTGGTGGAGTAAGAAGAAAAATATTAAATAATTAAAATTAAAATTTTTTTATTGTTTGACCCAAATTAAGATGACTCTTATTAAAACACAACTCAAATTAAATTAATTATTATTGACCATAAATTTAAGTGGCCCTTATATTTGTTGCCTATGCGGTATCACGAGAAGCCCTAAACCCTAAATTTTAAATTATAAAATTAATTGGGCTTTATTTTAATAGAGGATTCTATGTTGAGCACATAATTTTTACATAATTGCCACTTAATTTATATTAGTTAGCGCTAATTTTTTTTTATCATTTTAATTGTTCTTATGCTCTCTGCAAACTAACATGAAGTACAAATGCATTATTAGCGAATTTTGGTTTAAGCTGCAGCCTAATTACTAAGGGCATCCATGGAAATTATTGTATGCCACTAACAGTGGTACGTGTGCGCCACACATGTGGTACTTAAATTCAAGGATAGTCAAAACAAGGGTGAGAAATACTAGATCAAATCGAGAGAAGTATTGGATCAAAACTTTTTTATTTTCATCATTTTATAAAAAAAATTAATTCTTTTTTTGTTTTGCTTAAAATTTTAGAAGTGCGGACCACTTTATTTCTATTTTTTATCTTTCCCAACCGATAGCACCTCACACCACTCTATCATTTAATAAATTAAAAAAAAATTAAATTCTTCATTTTGCTTTCCATTTTAGAGGTGGAACCCCTTTCCTTACCAATAATTTCAAGAGATAGAGAAGCGGGAGGAATCTTACCAATTATGAGAGTACCTTACGAGACTATTTAAGGAGGATACATTGTGGAGACCTAGACATTCAAACTTGTGTTTAATTTTGAGTGCTATATTATAAGTGTGCTGAAATAAAGAGAGCTTGAGAATTTAATGTTCCAGCATTAGTAGTTCAATAGAGTAGAGAGTGTAATCTGTTTGACAGTTATTTATTAATGAAGAATTTCCATGCATCTTTGTCTTCTATTAGAACTATGAGCAGCTAAATCTTATTCTAAGGTTGAAAAAGGTAGCCAACTTCTTACACATGTCGATCTAAGGTAAGTAATTTACATTTGAATCCCTAGTACTTGCGTAACGATATTTCTAATCTCTTTATTTCCATCCATTAATATTGTAATTCAACTTAGTTTTATTTCATACACTAAAAAAAAAATAATCTCTCAACTCTTTATTCTTAAAGTCTAATGCTCCATTCTTGTGGAAGATTGATGGGGTATACTTATAATTTAATAAAGAGTGTTTGAGATCTATTAATTTTAAGTTAATGAGATTAGATATTTTATTTTAATTAATTATATTTAACGAAATAAATTTAGAAGTTTCATTGGATAACCTTTTTTAGGGAAGTCTCGCTCTTCCCGTCTAAAAAAGGAGTGTTATTTTGTGCACCCTCTTTTGACTGAGGGTGCACGTTCCTCCTTTTTTCACTGGCTGATTTATTGATGGTGTGAAGTCACTTATTTCATAGTTGATTTCACACCATCAAAGACAACCAATCAAAATGCAGGTAACGTGCACAGTGGGTGACAAAAATAGGTCTCCTAAAAAAGACGCACTCTACTGGTATGTTATGTTAGATATTTTCAACAAAATTTATTATTTTCAAGTTATGTTGTTCGAATGGGGGTCGAGGGGGCGAAGCCAACCGTTGGTGACAACCTTTGGCTCATTGACTGTTGGAAACAACTTTTGGTGACAACCTTTGGCAGCCCAACAGTCACGACCAAAAGACACTCGTTATATTACAGATGAATCGATAAATAACAATCAAACAAAAATGAAAATCACAAATAAACAAACAAAAAATAATAATAATTATATAATATCTTGGTGTTTAAATAGAGTATATATTTTATTCTTACGGAGTTTCTCTCTGGTTAATGTCTACCTTTTTGACAGTGACTGTCACATCTCGATCTTTTGCTAGAAATATTTTCATCTACAACATGCATTTAAAAAAAATTTCAACATGTACATTCAATCAACTTGGAATCTCACAACGACAAAGTGGACACGAATTGCTTTTCCGCAACCAAGTAACAAGACACTCTCCATGGAAAATATGCGAGCAAGGCATGCAAATAACCTCATTTCCAACCAAAAACTCTTCCATACACACCACACAACTCTTTCTCAAATGGCCTCCTCCCTCACCTTCATAGTAATTCTCTTTCTTTAATCCATCGATCCAAGTTTTTGTAGCGCAAACTCTCCATTCTTCATCGTCTCCCATCGATTCCGTCCCATCATCATCACCATCACCATCGTCATTGTCATTATCATTATCATCATCTCTCATCTCCTCATGATAATCATTACGTTCAATTTGCACAGTCATTTCCAAATTCGCAACTGCCCCAGTCCACTTCAACCCTTGATCTCTCGCCCTTTTTGCCTTCTCAACCACAAAGGGAACAATAATTTGGTTTGTGAAGTATTCACAATTTTTCGGATCAACTTCCATGTTATAAAGCATGTTAGTGACATGGTATTTGATGAAGGGGGGCGAAGATAAGTTCTCGAGTTTATGGTAAATTGTTTTCGTAAAATTTTGAGTCATATACTTGTCTTGAATCAACCTCATTTCGCCGCCATCATTCGAACACTCTACCAATTGGAAATTTTTCCTGAGACGAATTTCTATAAACCCAGTCTCAGAAACATTATTATTCGTTATGTTGTTGTTGTTTTCGTTATTTGATTCCATTAATAATTAGGAGCAACTGCGGAGAAAAAAAACCCTAATTCGCGATCAATCGATGATCGAGTAGCAAAATAGCAAGAAAGAGAGATTAATTTATAGTTTACAAAATTAAGTAACAAACCGTCGCAACTTTCAATTTTTCTTATGTGACTTTCTAAAAAACGTTTCCTAGCAAGTTAAATGAACTTTGGAGACTCTTGATGACCGTTGCTTCTTCTTTCGGAGCAGGCGCGAACTAGAAACTAAACCTGGAGTTTTAAAGAGTCGTGGGACCCACAGGATCAGGGTCCTAACTAAAAGTTAATGGATTTGTGAATCGTAGAAAGATGCCCCTCCTCAAAGTTATTCATCAGCTTAACAAATAACAGAATTTTGCTAAAATTCTGCTTTCCATTTTTTTTTTTTCCCTGGATTAAAAATTCGATATTGAATTACTAATCAATGATACAAAATTTACTGCTAAATATTCAGTGAAATTATAATTAAATAGAAAAAAAACCAACATTATTGTATTAATCAATAATCATAATTACAGAGTAACCTATATGGAGAGAATGAAATACCTAGTTAAACATTTAAAACGAAAAGATGAAAGAATTAATAATGCATGTGCTAGTTAGTACGGTTGATAGTATTTGTTGTTGACAGTTTAGACAGGGTTCAATTCATGTTATTATTGAGTTATTGATCTTATAAAAAAAAATGCGCACCTTTTAAAAAAACAAACAAAAAAATTAACAATGGATCGCAAATTTTGATGCTCAAACTCTCCTACATTCAAGATCATCTTCTTAAACTGATTCCGTCGCAGCCGCATCAAGCTCATCATCATCATCATAATCATTAACAAATACTTCATCTTGTATCACAGCATCCACATTCGCCACAATCTTAAACGAATTCGAACCATCGCCGCCATAACTCGTCTTTACCGCAGCTCCAACCACAACAGGCACAACCTTGTCCATCACGTAATTAAAACAGGCAGGATGAACGTTCATACTACAAAGAATGCTTAAGATATGGTGTTTGATCATGCAGGGCAACGATAAGTTCTCGACCGTATCAGAAAATGTTTTCGACCAAGTTCGATTCGAAACGTTATTTTTGATCAACCTTGTGTCGCCATCATCAACAGAACGCACTGCCATTAAGAATTTGTAATCCTCTGTTAAGCGAATTTCAATAGACCCAGTTTTTGAAATTGGGTTAATATTGTTTATGTCCTCCTCCTCCTCAATTAATGGGTGAAATTCTAGTTCCACAGAACAGTCGATTCTAGGTCCCTGATATACAGTACTCATGGTTAGAGAGAGAGAGAGAGAGTTAATTGGAGATGTATAAAAAAGTTTTGAGAACTTCTTGATTTATAATTTTACAAAAAAGAGACGGTTGAATCTCTTTGAGTTTGTACGGAATCCTATTTCCAAATTTGAGTCTCAAAAAACAAAAAAAGTTTCCTAAACATTTTAATTACTTGTAGGAGTGTAGTTGCTAAGAAATTAGCAATACCGTGCCAGTGGTTCTACTGCTATTTTGAAAGAGCAATGCTATGGGGGGAGATTTTGGGAGAAGTTTATAGAAATTTTCTTGTAGGGCCCACGTAGAGATAACCAATGGACTAATTTTTTGTGAGATTATTTTTTTCATCATGTAAATTATAGCTACCTAAAATCATATCTTTCTAAGACATCTAAACCATTTATTTATGTGGTGAAATTTTGAGCCTTCTATTTCAGTGTGACACTTTAGATGGTAATATTGAGGAGGTTAAAAATTTTAGAATAATATAAGTTTTTGTGAGTAAGGTTTACAAAGTATAGATCATCTACATGGAAAATGAACAGCTAGAAAAATCTCCATATAGCATTATTTCTCATTTTCAAACCTCATTGGGCTCCACGCCTAGGGGGTGGGACTTTGGGGTTTAGGCTGGTTAGATGCTTTGGCCAAGTCAGGTCCAAGTTAGATATCCCTTTTGCCTGGAATACCCAGTCATTTTATAGGCGCCCTCCAAAATCTTATTGGTAGGCTCTGGTTGTGGGCGTCTTCTTTAATCTGAAGTCCTTCTAGTTTTAAAATAAACAAAATAACAATGCATTATTTTTTACTATCTTCGCTTTTTTTTTAATGAAACTAACGATTAAAAAGACCAGATCCTCATTCCGAAATCCCATGCCCCCTTGTTGATTTCGCGAGTCTATATGGAACCATTTTATGGTTGATATTCTATGAAAATGTTCTTTTGTCTTAAAGATCATTCTTACAAAAATTTAGTCCATTCCAATAAATTTAATGGTTGTGTTACTGGGATCGAAAATTAAGGGAGAGGGTTGAAATTTGGTGAAGATATTCTTCTCACCATGTAGATTATTCTTACAAAAAATCAGCTCATTCTAAGCCGTATGTGATTGCCCATAATTTAGCAAAACTTCGTAACCTAATCATAGAATTAGGGAAAAATGGAACAACAAAGAATAGCTAAAGATATGAAGAAAAAAACCAGGAATTTCATTTATATAATCAAATAATCGTTTATAGTATAACCCAAGAACTTAAAAACCTAATTTTACATCCTAAATTGTTACAAAATCTTAGGTTAAGTATATTTTGACGACTTTCAAATTAATTAACAACCAACTCAAAATCAATTTGGTGACGAATTTCTTTCCTGCTCTGTAACTCTTCCTTAAACGATCTGAGACTTCATTGTAAATTTCTCTCTTTGATCCATCAAAGATTTTGATGAACAAATTCTCCTACATTGATATTCATCTTCATCTATAGATTGCGCCGCAGCCGAATCAAGATCATCATCATCATCATCATTAACAACTAGCAGTTGTTCATCTTCTTCAATTACAGCATTCACCAATGCCACAATCTTAAACGATTCCCTATTATAAAACGCTTCTACAGCAGCTCCAACCACATAAGGCACAGCGTGGTTTATCACGTAATTAAAACAGGCTGGATGAACCTTCAAACTACGAAGCATGTTGGAGATGTAGTGTGCAGTCATGTTGGGCAAAACTAAGTTCTCGATTTTATCTGAATACGATCTCTGCGAAGTTGTTTGATTATTATTATCTGTGAAGTGAATTTCAATGGTAGACAACGTCGACCCTGCAGTTTTAGTAATTGGGACATTAATGTTGTTCTCTTCCATTAATGGCGGGTTATTAAAATCTAGTTTCAGAGAACACTTGATTGATCTCTGCTGATCATAAAAAGAAATGGGTTGATAGCAGGTAGCCATGCTAAGTAATTGATTAACAGGTGAAAAACGAACACTAGTCCTTCGAAACAGTGAGAGGGACGTACGGGATAAGTTCTAGAGAGAGAGAGAGTTGTAGAGAGAGAGAGAGTTGGGGATGATATGATGCTTAAAAAGTATGGACTTTGGAGAAGCGCTTTTTGAAAATTTATAGTTTTACAAAACAAAAGTCGGTTGAATGAATCCTATTTCCAAATTTGATTCTGTAAAACAGAGGAAAGTTTCCTAAAATTGTTAGCTGCTTGTTGGAGTGTGGTAGTTGCGAATTTATGTTAAAGGGGTTCTCAAAAATGTTAAGGGGGTGGACAAGTTAAATGGGCTTTTAACCCAAAATCAGTTTTCTAATATTTTCCTACTTTTTACTAAGGGGGTGGTGTGGGTGTAAATTAAATTAAAACTTCCAACCTCTTTTCTCTCTCCAATATCTAATTCTCCATTAAAAAAAATTATTTTTTCTCTCTTTCTCCCTCCCAAACTTCTCTTAAATTATTCGACCACCAAGGATCGAAGTCGTTATTGGCGGGAAACTCTATGAAGGATGAAGAAGTTCAAGAAGGAACACCATTAATGGAGGAAGATGAATTGCAGCAAAGGTCACCATTAATGGAGTCCCAAAAACCTAAATATTCCTTTTCGGAGGGTTTGGGTTCCTCAAATCCAATGAAAATCTCTCAATCAAATAGTAATGAGGTAATAAGACTGATTCATATGCTTTTTTTTTGTTTCAAACGTTTTTTAATGAGATCAAAATTTTCAGTTTTTATACCTAATTCGTATGAGAAGGGTGGAGTTTTTTTAAACAATTCGACCACCACTGGTTGAGAGTTTTAGATGTAAACTCGACCACTGATGGTCGAGTTTTACTTCTAAACTCGACCACTGATGGTCGAGTTTTACTTCAAAAATCGACCACTGATGGTCGAGTTTTACTTCAAAAATCGACCACTGATGGTCGAGTTTTACTTCAAAAATCGACCACTGATGGTCGAGTTTTACTTCAAAAATCGACCACTGATGGTCGAGTTTTACTTCAAAAATCGACCACTGATGGTCGAGTTTTACTTCAAAAATCGACCACTGATGGTCGAGTTTTACTTCAAAAATCGACCACTGATGGTCGAGTTTTACTTTAAAAATCGACCACTGATGGTCGAGTTTTACTCAAAAACTCAACCATCAGTGGTCGAGTTTTAGTTCCATACTCAACCAGCAGTGGTCGAATTTTGCTTTAAAACTCAACCAGCAGCGGTAGAGTTTTGACAGAAATTTTAAACACTCCAGTAACTCAACCACTCTTAGTTGAATATGGTGTTACTTTTCAACCGTATGTGGTTGAATTTAGTTAAAACAATCCATTATTTTTAGTAGGAACTATAATGGTTTTTTTCCTGTTTAATTTTTTGAGTATGGTTTATACTTCTTTGTAGAATGAAGATGCGGATGAACCTAAAACCGAAGTTCCACATAATGAGCCCAATTCGAAAGAAAGTGATGATTCCAAACCTATCTCCATCGTGGGTCAGGATTTGACAGAATATTTTAGCACCGACTTGGTATGAATAAATTTACAAATTAATTTTCTACTACAATGTTTGTGCTTTTATAGGGTAGCAACTTATGTTTTTATTTTGTTTGTGTAGATATTTGATTCAAAAGAGGTTGTTACTCAATGGTGCCAAGACATGGGAAGAGAGCACAATGTAGTAATTGTGCGAGGATATGGAAAAAATAAAATTGGGGGAAGGGGATCTTTCATTGAGTTACGGTGCGAGAGAAGCGGCGTATACACAAGTCACCATAAAAAGGCTTATGGGGACAAGGCCAATGAGAAACCATGCCCAAATCTAAAGAGGAAGAAAAGGGAGACTGGTACCAAAAAATGTGATTGCCCTTTTAAGGTACGGAGTTTTTGTATGGGGGACAATAAGTGGAATGTTACGGTTAAGTGTGGATTTCATAATCACCTTCTTCCTGTCACATTAATTGGACACGCTCATGTTGCAAGATTGACTAAAGAAGAAGAAAAATTAGTTATTGATATGACACTAAGTGGCGTCAAACTGGGGCAAATACATGCGGCATTGAAGAAGAACAACCCACATAATAAGTCGACCATGAGAACCATTTACAACTGTAGAGCACAACACAGACTGGGTCAGATGGAAGGAAGATCAGCAATGCAACAGTTAGAACACTTGTTACAGAAATACCATTACGCCGAATGGCATTTGAAGGACGAAGATGAGGTGATAGTAAATATATTATGGTCCCACCCAGAGGCTGTTTTGCTTGCCCATCTATTTACTAAACTCAGTGGGACCCATGTCTAATTGCACGCGTTGCCTGCTATAGTCTGTACTTAAAGAGTGTCATTCAAAAGGGGTATCCTGTAATTTATTATCTAATTAATTTCACACCTTGTTTACACTTGCCTGTAATCTTGCATATACATGATTCAAGTGCTGATTTTTTTTCCCCTAATCATATCTATTATCCAACGGACATGAATTGCTTTCCCCTAACGGGCATGAATTGCTTTCCCAAACTAGCTAGTTTCCTATAATTGTCTCAATAAAACAAATATAATTAAGCTTTTAATTGAAAACACATTTTAAAAGAAAAAAAGAAAAAAGAAAAAGAAAAAAAAAGTAATTAAAGGTCTTTGAGTTGTCTAAGATTGATGAGAGATATAATTTTGGTGTCTCCATCTATGAGTTGCTTGGCTATAATGAGGTTGGCTGCCTCGCTTGGATGGCATGGATCCCAGAATACGTACTTGGAACGGTCCTTGCACATTGTTGAAGTTGGTCCGCATGGAATTATCCCACTAAATTGCCCTCCATTCCCACAACAAGCTGCACTTGATGTCTTAAATCCTGCATTATTTTTTAATTTTTTTTTTGAAAAAAAAAATTAATATCACATCTCATAATTGAAACATTTATTTTTCTCATTTTGTTACAATAACAATAAAAATTTTCCACACACATCAGTAATCTAGATCACAGACTAAGTGCCTCTCAACTGAGATGATAAAGTCGTCGAGAATTGACCCACTGATTAGGGTGAAAAGTGAACCTGTTTTTACGAGATTAGTAACTCGATGTTAATAGAAAGGAATGGAACCCAGATCAAAATTATTATCAACAACAGACAAAACTAGCTAAGCTAGTTGATACTGTTTAGAATAATCCCATATAGGAAGATGAAAGCCTTACAACCTAGTACATAAAATCTTAGGTCTCTCTACTCACTGTCAATTGGTTTAGAGTTGGATGCCCACAAATTTAATATAGTATCAGACCAAACATGTTCTACGTTACCTAATAAACTACTATGTTTAGGCTTAAAAACAATACCACACATGAAGGGCGCATGATAAGAATGATCCCATATAGGAAAATGAAAGTCTTATAATTCTAATATATAAGATGCTGGGCTTGCATGAAAAATGAGATTTTTAACAAATTTTATCCATCAAACTATCATTATTTACAAGGAGAATAATTTCACAAGCCCAAGCTTAGAAGTAGTTTTAATCCCGATTCATACCACTCCACACATTGATCTTGATTAAGCTGATTGATTGTTTTTTTATACGGAATGCAACCGATAGGACTAGGGGTGGGACTTGGGTTGGGTCAACCCGACCAACCCTAACCCGACCCGGTATTTGGGCATGCGTGGGCAAAGGTTGTTGGGCATTTGGGCAACTATGGGCATCATTTTACTAACCCAAAGTTGAATTTGGGCAAGCGTGGGCAGAAATAATTGTCAATCCGGACAACCCGCCCAACCCGAGAAACTTATATATATAAATTATAAAATTTTAATTAATTTCTAACATGTGAAAATTTTTTGAAAGATAGAAATAGATAAATATATTGAATTATCAATATAGAATGGAGGTATTAAGACCAAAAAAAAAACTTTCCCCGTGCCTCATTTTATGTAAAGTTAAATAGATTTTCACTTAATAAATAAAACTCGAAAGATTTTAAAATCATCTTTAATTTATTTATTAAGTGAGCAGATCAATTGTGAGCTTATTTATCTTTTAAAACCATGAAGGATATTTTGTTTAATTAAATTTGTTATCTATTTGCTATTATTTTTCGTATTAATAAGTTCATCTAATCATCTAAATTTATTGAAACTTGGGCAACTCGAAGAACCCGAGAAGCCCGAATAACCCGAGAAATTTACACGGGCTATGCGTGGGTAGACTCCTTCCNATGAAGGATATTTTGTTTAATTAAATTTGTTATCTATTTGTTATTATTTTTTGTATTAATAAGTTCATCTAATCATCTAAATTTATTGAAACTTGGGCAACCCGAAGAACCCGAGAAACCCGAAGAACCCGAGAAATTTACATGGGTCATGCGTGGGTAGACTCCTTCCGAGTTTTGTGGGTTCTATGGGCATTCTGGGCACACGGAAGTATAGTGTGGGCGTGGCATGTCCAAAGCTTCTAATCCGCCCAACCCGCCCGAGTCCCACCCCTAGATAGGACCGACGTTTCCCACGACGAATTTTCGAGCATCCAGGTTATAAAGTCTCTGCATTATCAGAAATTTAGAACAGGATTCTTAACAGTTAACTGCTATCTTTTTTGTTTGATTAATTTTTGAAGTTTTACTTACAGTGAGTTGTCCTCTGAGATTGGTAATGAGATGGTTTGATGAAAGTGTTAGGTGGCGTTTGTTTTTTTTTTTTCTGAAATCTGAATCTGAAATCTGAATCTGAGACTATCTGGGTCATCTAGTTCTGAGATCATCTGGATCTGACTTGTTTGAATTTAAGTTTGTTTGTTTTTTCATTTGAATTCTTTTAATAAATTATGTCTGACTGAATTTTTGACACTTTTACCCTTATTATTAGCAAAATATAAAACTTAAGATCCACATAAATCACTTTACACACAAGATGCTCATTAAAAAAAATAAAATTATTACATGTAAAATCAATTATTTATATATATATGTAACATACATTTTTGTTCAAACTAAAAAAAATTAAAACTACAAATCAAAAGCAAATGCATACATTAAAAAAAAATTATCTATTATTCATAATTTCAAGATCTCCTTTTTTTTTTTAAGTTGATGGAGTTAAGGAGACTCCAACTGATAACAACAACAAAAATGAAAGAAAAAAAAATTACATACATTTTTTTACAAAAAAAGAAAAAGAAAAGGGGGAGACACGACTGTTAAAAAAACTTTTGATGATCATATATTACTTCTTCATAACATACCCACACCCTTTAATAAATTTGATAATCAGGACCAAGGCCATGTTTTTTTTTAGAAATGAGGACCAATGCCCTTTTATAACCTCATATGGTAATACACTTTGATGGCAATTCTGTCATTTAAATAAATATTAGAGGACAAAAAGGTAAAAGTAACCTAGTCAGCATATCTTAGATGTTTTCAGTACAAATTGTTCACTGAATGAAATCCTCTAATTTTCAGACATTTTGCTGAGTCAAAATTTGACTCAGACACTCAAAAGAAGAAAAACAAACAATCTTAATTCTGATTCAGACCCGAGTCAGATTCAGACAAACTTTTCAGAAAAAAAAAAACAAATAGCCCCTTAGATATTTTTAATAAAATTTATTGTTTTTAGGTTATGTTGTTCCAAGGGGAGTCGAGGGGTCACGGGATTCGACCTGACCGGTCAGGTCGCAGGGGTCGAGGGGGTAGCGCCCCTCGTGGGGGCTCGGGGACACCCCGAAACTCGCAACCCACAAAATGTTCCATAGCTTTTTAAGACTCTCCATTCATCGAAGACACGTTGAAGTGCACCTGGCATGTACACTTAACGCGTGTCATCTCCTCAGCTATATATCAACTACGTGGACGTTTCAAATAATTAGATTTCGAATGAATCAAAAGTTCACTAAACATTCTTTCTTTCAACACCGTCTTCCTCAATTGCTCTGTTTTCTTTCAGACCAAATACCGCACTAACAGAAAATGAAATTTCTAGAGAGAGAAAGTAAGTGAGAGAAAGATGATGAACATTTTTGCTATATTTCTGGTATGGACTTCGATAGCGGCAGCAGGATTCTTCTCTCAACCTCCAACAGATCAAAATAAGAACTCAAGAGGTGAAGATCTAATAGTGAAAGAAGCTCATCGAGTCATTGTAGTGGAGTATCAGAGAGAAGAAGGAGCAGGATTTAGAAACCCTAAAATTTTATCAAATGAAAATAATCATGAGAAGTTTCGAGAAGCTTCTTCTACTCATCATCATAAGCCTCACCATGAAGAACTCGAAGAGCATGGGATTTCATCAGGTTCTTAATCATCTGGTATGATTGGAAGAGCTAATGGGAAGCTTCGAGAAGCTTCCTTTGTTCTTCCAAATCTAGGGCAAGGCATTTCTAGTGAGTCGATTGGTGAAGCTTATGATAAATCTAAGGAAATGGTGAATGAAGCTTACTGTAAGGCGAAAGAGAGTGAAAAATATAAAGCTCATTTAATTACAGCAGCAACTAAAGGTGTAAAACACACTGCTGAATCAATTCCAGGAACCCTAAGTCATGCAAAAGAGGTGGTTTCAGATAAAGCCCACTCTGTTAAAGAACAAATTGAAGATGCAAAAGAATCTGCAACTGAAACCCTAAGTCACGCAAAACAGAAGGTTTTGGACAAAACCCATGACTTCAAAGAAGCAGTTGAAGATTCAGCAGCAGCTGAAGCCCTAAATCGGGCTAAAGAGAAGGTTTCAGATAAAGCCCACACTGTTAAAGAAGCATTTGAGGATGCTATAGACACTGCAGCAGAAAAAATAGAGAGAATCCCAGAAACTCTAAATCAAGCAAAAGAGAAGGTTTCAGATAAAGCACACAATGTTAAAGAAGCATTTGAAGATGCAAAAGATACTGCAACAGAGAGATCGAAGAGAATCCCAGAAACCCTAGGTCAGGCAAAAGAGAAGGTTTTGAATAGAACCCACCCTGTTAAAGACACTGCAACAGAAACAGCAAAGGCAATCCCAGAAACCCTAAATCAAGCAAAAGAGAAGGTACTGGAGAAAACCCAAGACATCAAAGATACAATTAAAGGTACTGCATCAGAAAAAACCAATTACAATAATGGAGTTGGAGGAACATTCAGTAAGGCGAAAAAGACGGTTTCTGATAAAGCCCATGACATTGAAGAAGCAACAATGGATGCCAAAGATACTGTAATAGAGAAACTTCACAAAACCAAAGAAAGAGTTTCAGAAAAAGCCCATGAATTCAAAGAAGTAGCTGAAGAAACTGTAACTGGTAATAAGAACAAGAAATTTTCATCAGGATTGATTAATAATGCAAAAGAGAAGATTTTGAACAGAGCCCATGAAATCAAAGGAGCTGTTGAAAATGTTAAAGAATCAGCAAAAGAGGAAATTGTACGTGATTTGAAAGAGAGAGCTAGGATTATTAGAACAGCAGTTACAGATGAAAGAACTTGTCAACAAAAAACTACTGGATTGCTTAGTGAAGGACGACGAAATTTCACAAACTTTTTTCATGGAGGATTGAAGTATGCTGGGTCGGATGAGAATGTGAAATGGGTTTTAGGAACCGTACGTTTGATTGGGGTTGGTACAGCATATGGTACGGCTATTTGGGTTACGTTTATTTCCAGCCACGTGTTAGAAAGGGCTTTGCCACGACAGCAATTTGCGATGATGCAGAGTAAGATATATCCGGTTTATTTTCGGGTCATGATTTTTTCTGTCGGGTCTTCTATGATGGGTCAACTTTTAATCCGACTGTATCAGAGTCCGGGTTCTGGCAAAGAAGATAAGATTCATGCGTATAATTTGGGTATGTCGCTTGTGTGGATTCTCCTCAACTTGCTGTTCTTGGAGCCCCGTGCCACCAAGGTTTTTTTCTTTTACATTTTTCTGTTTATCTTTATAGCTCATCGATTTTGCTATACCACTTGCCAAAATATGCCACTTAACCACATTTCTGGCCTGCCAACATTTGGTTAATTTGGTGAGAGCAGATCCTCTGTTCCCATATTTGGTTCGAACCAACTCTTAATTGTTTTATAAGATTATTCTCTTATTTATATACATGCTGAAAATCAGGCATTGCTAAAACTTTTACATCAGATTTTGATCGGAAAATAATGATCATAATGAAAGGTTTATTTTTCAATCAATTTTTTATTACATTATTACATGTCTTACAATAAATTAAGTTTTTGTGAGAATGATCTATTTATTACATGTCTTACAATAAATTAGGTTTTTGTGAGAATGATCTATTTGATAAGGAGAACAATCTTAAAAAAAAATTCAGCCTTTTACTATCCTCCATGCGGTTTACACAAACCAAAATAAATGGGACTGAGGTTCTCCTCTCACATTAGGTTAACTCTTAAAGCTAATATTTGGAAAATGTAGATTTAAGTAGTACTTGTCACTAAAAACAATTGATTTTTAGTGCTTTATTGATGTGGTATTGGCCAATGGATCGAAGAGCAAACTTTGTTATTCCAGAGATAAATTAAGGATCCAAATCCAATACAAAATTGCATTATATATTATTGATTGTTAATATTGATTATGAACTTTAGCTTTCATTAATTAATGAAATTAATTTTGTCCTCTGCTGGGTACGTAGGTAATGTTGGAGAAAATGAAATGGGAGAAGGAAGCAAGAGGCGCGGGCGATGGGCCTTCAACTACTGGAACCAGAAGTACTACAATTAGAACTAGGGTTGGTGAAGTTACAACAGAGGAGGTTCCATCAGAAAGGCAAGCAGCAGCAGCAGAAGAAGAGACAGAAAGGGCTGAAAAAAGGGGTGAGGAGTTGGAGAAACTGAACCAAAGGCTGAAGAAACTGAACAGGTATTCAGCTCTCTTCAACATTATGACTGTCATGACTCTTACTTGGCATCTTGCTTACTTGGGTCAGTGCTTGTATGTCACCGCCTGCTGATTATAACTACTAGTTCTATGATGATGATTCTTACAGAGGACGAGGTTGATGACGATGATCGATGATCCGACCGTGAGCTAGGTTGGGTTCTGATGAGTTTTGAATCTTGGAGGGCATGAAGTGTTTTTTTTTTTTGGTGATTTTGAAGTAGTTTTGCAAGTAATAGTTGTTGATGATCTTGATGTTTAGTGAGTGATGAGGACCATGAGGTAGTACTCTCTGCATGTTTTGTGGGTGATGATCTTTCTTTTTATAGATTGAGGATTCACGTCCGGGTAGCTAGGCTTAATATATAGACAATATTATGTTCTTGGATCTGATCATTTAATCATCAGCCATTTTTATGGGGTCCTTGATGTCAACAGCATGGCATGATGCTCAGGTTTGTAGTCTTATATCATGGATCTCGCAGTTGTTTTTGGAAATTCAATGAATTGTTAGTTGTCATGATACCATACCAAATAGTTAGGTACTGTATCCTTGTATGTTTAATGTCTCCCTCTTTTATTAGATTTTAATTGAAAGGTGGTTTTTATCCATATTTTTTTTGCCCTTTCTAACTAATAACTAGTGTAAACTAGTGTGCCTCAATAGAGATAGTAAGAAATAGTGAAGGCATAGGTTTTGAAACGTCTACGCCTTGGCATATAATAGTTTAATTTAGTATATAATAACAACTCTTGTGTGGTGGGTTTAATGGGTATTTTTTATAAAAAAAAATTTATTTAAATTTTAAGAATTAGTTTGGGTGGAAATATATTTTTTTTTCTATACATTGGGTCGTGTTTATAATTATAATGTGAGGATCAATTCAGGTGAAATTATACGGTTTTTTCTACATTCTACATTGGATCATGGATCATGTGTTTATAATTAATGTGGGTATTTTTTAAAATTCACACCTAAGAGAAAAGAGTTATGTGAACTCAATTTTTTTAAATTTTAAGGATCAATTTGGTGATGATATGGGGCAACTAAGGTTTTATTATTATAATATACTAATCTTATATGGCATGTTTAATTAACGGGTACTTTTTATAAAAAAATTATTTTAAATTTTATTAATTTTTATAATTTTTTTTAATTATTTTATTTTTTAGAAACTTCTTTTATTTAGTGTGGAAATGTCTTATTTTTTTATATATATTAGGTCATATATTTATAATGTAGGTTTTTTTAACTCACACCTAAGAGAAAGGGTTTTGTTAACTCAAGGCTTCTCCTATAGTATATTACTAGCCTCCATATCCCGTGCGGTTTCTTTTAAAAAAAAATTTGAAATTTTTTATTAGATAATTAGAAAATTTAGTTGTTTTAGAATTTAAATTTATATTTATAATTAAGGTTTTTTTAAACCACACCTAAGAGAGAGAGTTTTGTTAACCCAATAATAGATAATAGAATGGGCCATATGCTTATAATGTAGGTTTTTTAACCCACACCTCAGAGAAAGGATTTTGTTAACCCAAAGGCTTCTCCTATAGTATATTATAATAGATAGCCCCCCATATCCCGTGCAAGGTACGGGGTTTCTTTTTTATAAAAAATTTGAATTTTTTTCTTAGATAATTAGAAAATTTAGTTGTTTTAGAATTTGAATTTATGTTTATAACATAGATTTTTTTTAACCCACACCTAAGAGAAAGAGTTTTGTTAACTCAATAATAGATAATAGAATTCGAATTTATTGTTGTGGCCCCTTTAAAAATTTAGATAATTTTATTATATCTTTAAAATTAAAAATTAGATTTTTACAAAATTTATATGTTTGGTAAGCATTCGTGGATTTCTTCAAGATGAAATCAGTCAATAATGTTTTTTTTTAAGAAATTATTACGAATTTTTTGTGTAAAAATATTTTTGCATGTTTTAAATAACGTATTTTGAAAAAATTATATATTTAGAGATAATTAGTCGAAATTTCACTTGTTGTTGTGATGCTCTTAATTTTTTAAACATGAAAATTCGAATTTGGAAACAAATTAATTAAAAACATGCTGAAAAAGTAGTTTTCTATTTTTTAATGAAGAAATATTTTTAGTCTATTTATTTCAACAAAAATATATTTTAATAAACTTTTTAATAATAAATTTTGACGAAATTTATATATTTAGAAAGCATTCGTCGAGACCTTTACTTTTTCTTCTTTAGATATTACCTGATTTTGAAATATCCTAATTTGATTTGGATCTAACTTAGATTAAAAAAAATTAGTATGAAAAAATAAATTTGCATTTAAAAAAAAGAAAAGAAATTGGTATTGTTGACTAGTTCGATCTTGGAGAATGGTTTTCGAAAATATTAGGGCCCGTTTGGTTCGCGATTGGAAAACTTGTTTTCAAAAACTAATTTACACCTAAACTAACATGAATTTTGTACTACATCCAAAACTGTTTTAAGATTTACAATAAATCATGTATGATTTTACAAAATAAAAAAATGTTGTTTTCTTTGTTTTCAATGAAATCATTTAAGATTTTATAGTAAAGCCAAAAAAATAGTTTTAGATGTGATATAAAATGTAGTTAATTTAGGTGTAAATTAGTTTTTGAAAACAAGTTTTCCAATCACGAACCAAACAGGCCCTAATTTTTTTGAAAAACTGATATGTAGTTTTAAAATTATGACATTTTTCACACTGGAGTTTTTGGCTATTTTGAAATATTTTTGTAGTTTTTAGATGAAAATATTGTTAAAATTATGTTTTTGCCTAATTTCTTATTTTTAACAATTAGTTCGCCAACTAGAAAAAGCGATAAAATTTCTCTAAGAAAACTCAAGTGGGTAGTCAGGTAAGGTCTTGTTCTGAATGACTCTCCTAGCTCAATTATCAACTCTCTCTTTTTTAAAATGCCTCCCACTTAATGTTACTCTTTGTTTACATCGATCTGTTGGGTCTAAATAAAATGATCCAATGGTTGTTTTTTGTGAGGATGACCTCCTCATCACATAAATAATCTTTACAATAATTAAATATATTTGAATAATTTTAATCCTATCTAAAATTAATCTACATTTTAACTAAAATATTATTTATTTTATCATTAGAATTTATTCAATTGTTAGTGGTGTTAAAAATATTTAATAACAATGTGACTTGTTATAAAGATGATCTATATGTGTGGACAACGTTCTCACAAAAAACCAACTCATAATGTAATCAGAGCGTAAAACTAAGTAAAATATTAAAAAAAAAAAAGAAAAAATAGTCGGATGTAACATAGCTTGGCCTTATCAAATTAACGAGACCCGCACACGCGTTGCGTATTCCTAACGCGTTTTAACCATTAAATTTGTTATAATAATTAATAAATAAATATATAATTATAATTTAAAAAATGAATTGAATATAAGTAGCAGCATTTTCGGATCCAATAATTACTAAATTATTTTCTAATTACTAAAATCTTTCTAAATACTATTTTATTGATCTATAATGAACCACATTCTGGATAATATTTTTTTTTTTATCAAAATCTGGATAATGTTTTGGAATTCCAGTTGATAGTTGAAAATCATAGTTATTAATAAGTTATCCACAAATATTAGTTTTCAATAAATCTAACATGTTGTAAGAGGAAAAATTCGCTTACCTCCACACCTACGCCTTTCATAGTCAAATCCAATTCAAAACCCCTTAAAATTACCCTGCAATTAAAAAAAAATTTGAACCAAGACAACTCATAATTTTACAGGAAAAAAAAGATTTATATTGAGTTAGTTAGTTTTCAAAACCAATTTGAGAATATCTTTTAAGTTGTAAAAATGTTAGTGGGAGCAATTTTGGGAGAGAATCCCTACTTATGTGGAGAATTACTACCCCATGTAATACTAATAACTACTTGTAAAACTTGCAACTTCATTTATTTTAAGTTTCCAATTATATCTTTTTTTTTTGTTTACTCTAAAATATTTTGATAACAATTAAGAGAAACTTCTTATTTAGTAGGGATAAAATATAGAAAGATAAATTTGTGGCTTCAATAACTACCTCTAGGGTAGCTTCCCTTTAAAGAATAGAATAGATATATCAAACGTAACCTTGAGCCCAATACATTTGGATTGGTCGGGATCATCGGATTTGACAGTTTATCATTTAGGTTAGAGTTTTTATAGTAATAAATTTTTTTTTCTTTTTTTCAAAAGACCTAAGCTAAAATCAAATATTGATTAAACATAAAAATCATTTGGTATGTGCTGTGCTAACCCCGTGCAATAGTATGGGGACCTTGACTACACGATCAGGGAAGTGAGTGGAATAGGATTCATGTGGTTCCAGTCTGCAATTCACGTGGGTGGAAATAAGAGTATTAATCGCTCTTAAATCCGATGACTCTCTCCACTTACTTCCTTAATCGTGTTCAAGACCTCTTGCTCACACTTTTCATCCTACCCTACAGCATAGGGTAACATGCATGCGCGAATTTGTTGTTATAGGCTGATAAAGAACTTATCAACCCAAGCCCAACTCGAATTTAAGCCATTTTTCATTTCTAAACCTAAGCCCATCCCAAACCATGATAAGTATTGCTCAAAATTCATTATTTTTTTTGTTTTCTACATTTTGAAATGGCCTTCTCCTTGCTTACACCGATATATATTAACAAGCTAATTCATATCAAAATTTAGATTTCCTTTTTCAAAAACTTTTTTTGGGAAGATTTTTTCTTGTTTAATAGCATCAATAAATATATATATATATATAAACAAGTTGTATTAAAATCTTCATGATTTCATTCTTAAAAAACATGAACAAGTACTTCAACGTCCAGAAAATGACCAAATTGAAAATTCTTGGATCCTCACAAATGTCAAAGTTGTTATGATTTCTGGGCACACAATGTATGACAAGAGAGAGGAGGAGGAGAATATCTCTTATTTACTAATAACACATTCGTACAAGATACATATATTTTGTACGAAACTAAACTCAACTCATACAAACTTGCTTCTGTACTTATTACTCCTGTTCTCAATCTCACCTCCTGATTACACTAATAACATATATATATATATATATATATATACAAGAAGAGACGACAAGGGAGAGGGCATGCTACTTCATATGCTCGACACATCGACCAAGATGTGTCAAGCTGCCTGCATGGATCTGCCACCTAGGTATTCGGTGGATCAGCCACCTACCTCATAATACTCCCCCTTGGATGTCCACCATTCTAAGATAATTGCCTCATTAAAAACCTTGCCAGAAAAACCCAGAGGGACAAAACCTGGGCTAAGGAAAAGAGTACAAAGACCTAGAAGAGTGCTGGACTCGCATAAGCTGCCTCATTAAAAACTTCGGCAAGGAAAACCCAGAGGGACAAAACCTTGACAAAGGAAAAAGAGTACAGCGCGATAAGGTCCAGTCAGACAAAATAGGCAGCAAAATACTCCTCCTGATAGAGCAGGCACTCAAGTCAGTCTGTTGGATGATACATCCGTCTCATACCAATACCATAAACTAGCTTTTTGAATATTGCCGTAGGCAAAGACTTGGTGAATAGATCAGCAAAATTTTCATAGGATTGTATCTATTGGATATCAATTTCACGGTTCTTCTGGAGATGGTGAGAATAAAATAACTTCGGTGAAATAT